>CM067898.1:7202967-7690467 GCA_034621355.1 Mycalesis mineus | reverse complement strand
ACTACAAGTTGGCCCTTGACTGCTATCACACCTTATGTTAAGTGATGATGCCATCTAAGATGGAAGCGGGCTAACTTGTTAGGAGTAGGACGAAATCCATACCCCTTTCGGTTTCTCCACGACATCGTACCGGAACGCTAAATCGCTTGGCGGCACGTCTTTGTCGGTAGGGTGGTAACTAGCCACGGCGAAAGCCTCCCACCAGCCAGACCGAGACAAATTAAGAAAAATCTCAATCTGCCCCGCCGGGAATCGAACCCAGGACCTCCGTCTTATAAATCCACCGCGCATACCACTGCGCCACGGAGGTCGTCAAAGTCACTTTTTACTCCTAACAAGTTAACCCGCTTCCATCTTAGATTGCATCATCACTTATCATCAGATGTGATTGCAGTCAAGAGTCTAAATCAAATAATCAAATCTTGTAATTAATATTAAATTAAATCGGTTAGCTACTAAAATCCAAAAACCTAAAAAACAGTTACTTTCGCATTTTTTTTTATCGACTACAAGTTGGCCCTTGACTGCTATCACACCTGATGTTAAGTGATGATGCAGTCTAAGATGGAAGCGGGCTAACTTGTTAGGAGTGGGACGAAAATCCACACCCCTTTCGGTTTTTACACGACATCATACCGCTTAAATTAACGCTAAATCGCTTGGCGATACGTCTTTGTCGGTAGGGTGGTAACTAGCCTCGGCGAAAGCCTCCCGCCAGCCAGACCGAGACAAATTAAGAAAAATCTCAATCTGCCCCGCCGGGAATTGAAACCGGGACCTCCGTCTTATAAATTCACCACGCATACCACTGCGCCACGGAGGTCGTCAAAGTCACTCTTTACTCCTAACAAATTAACCCGCTTCCATCTTAGATTGCATCATCACTTATCATCAGATGTGATTGCAATCAAGAGTCTAAATCAAATAATCAAATCTATGAACTACTTAATAAAAAAAAATTATTAAAATCGGCTAGCTACTAAAATCCAAAAACCTAAAAAACAGTTACTTTCGCATTTATAATATTAATATGAATTGAATATAAATTTTACACCCGAGTAAAACTTTTATCAAACCACTCCCCAGTTTAGTTGTTAGGCTCCGTGTCTATACATTTTCATGCCGATTCATTGTGGTTGGTCGGAAATGAAAATGTTGAAGTTACTCGAAAAGTTACTACTTAAATTACGATTCTGATAACGATTTCAAAATTAAATGCGAACTTGTATTTCGTGGAGTTTTTTGAAATGATTACGGCTCTTGAATTGGATTGTCAGAACTTATAATGAATTTACATAAGTTTAATAAAATTTTTTATGTTTGTATTCGTTTGTTTTAATCCTCGAGCACTCGCGCTATGAGCATTTTGCTCACAATAAATTTAAAACACGCGCGATTTTGTTTAAATTATGCGTACGGCTACGGACATAGTTTATTCAATAGCTGAGTTGTGTTCCGTCCTTCGTCCCTGGATACAGCTTACCTGTCGCCAGCGTGCACTTGTCGCTCGTACGAAGAGGTTTGTTGCGCCGTGAAAGGGGATTGCCAGATCCTAACCCAGAAAGAACACAAATTGTAAATATACTAAAAATATCCTATTATTAAATAAATATTTTACAATAAGACGTTTTTACTGTTGAACATCGGAATAAAATTCTGTTAAAAAAGTAATTAAACTATTTCCTTTTAATTTACGCTCTTTACGCATTTTTAAATCTTTATTGTTGCACTGGGTTCTAGCCATTTAAATCGTTTTTATTGTATTTTCATCAAAAGTGTGCTCTAAAAGGCTAGTATCCAGAGTCATTGAGCCTGTTTAAAATGTATTTAATGAAGCTTTGTGATTCTTATGTTGGTGTGACAGCTGTGCTATGTGGTTTTTTTACGGAAATAGGCGGTAACCAACGTTAGGCTCGTATCGAATACTCCGACTTCTAGAATTTTTAAATGTAATTTATATTAAATTGTAAAAAAAATTCAATAAAATGGTGCATAATACATTATTGTACAATATGTTTTTATTACTGGGTTAAAGTCCTATACATTGTCTGGCATTCCCTTTTCTGGAGGCGCGGGTGCTCGCGGGTTAACATAGTTCAAGGTTTTTATTGAATTTGTCCTCCGGGTCAACTGTTGAGTACTTACTTAGGGCCTTTTCGTTTAGTTCGGTTGGATTTAATATAGTTGGACGGCCTCCGTGGTGCAGTGGTTTGCGCAGGGTATTTAGGATGGAGGTCCTGGGTTCGATTCCCTGTTGGGCCGTTTAAGATTTTCAAAATTGGTACTGGTCTCGCTGGTGGGAGGCTACCGTCGATGCTAGTTACCACCCTACTATCAAAGACGTGCCGGTATAATATCCTGTACAAACCGGAAGGGTTGTGGATTTTATCCTACTATGGACAAGGTAGCTCGCTTTTATTGCAGCACCACTTACTATCAGGTGAGATTGCAATCAAGGGCTAACTAACTAGTGAATTAAAAAAAAACTTTTAAACATTATGTTAAACTGTTGGCAGTTGTGACTTCATCAACGGTTAAAAGTCTGGTTATATACATAGGTACATATACTTATTGATAGATAGGCTCTGTACCCAAACAGCTTCCACCTAGCTGTCGAAAACAAATGGGACACCGAACGGATACCGAAAGGATACCAAAACCCATTTCCGTAACGGCGGCACCATAAAGAAGACTACCGATTATGGTTTGACCTATTTTATGCATGGTGTACGCTAAAATGGGCCTTATGGTACACGTGTTAAGGGTTACTGAGGATATTTGTTGTAACTTATTATCTTGGCTAGGGCTGGCACAGGTTTTCGGTGGAATTTAAGTTATAGTCGAGTAAGTCAAAAGTGGATTACCTCTTTTATTGTGTAAGTTGTAGAGCGCTACATTAAATCATCGTTTGTCTATGATTTTGGTGTAGTATTTTAACATATTATGTAACATTTGATATATATTTTAATTTGAAAGCATAGACGTGTATAATATTTAAATAGATTACACTATTTCCACTATCTGTAAGAAAACTGTAAGGTGTAAAAGATGTAGTGTCTAAAAATTTTTAGCAAAAAATAGAACCGACTCAAACGCACTAAAAAATAAAAAAGAACTGTGTCATTTAGTTGCTTTAATTTACTTAAGCATATCTATGAAGTCGGTGCCACCCAAGTTTAGGGAACATTTATTTTACGTAGTAAAGCAGTTTGTGGGTTCTGGGTAACGTCCTTAAAGTAGAAACCTTGGCTGCACCAACTCCTAGATATGCTTAAGTAAATTAAAGCAACTAAATGACACAGTTATTTTTTACTTTTTAGTGCATTTTGAGTCGGTTCTATTTTTATTTAAAAAGTTTTATTTCTTACTTTTTAGTGATTTATCGCCACGTATCGTACTCGTACTATACTGTCATAGTATATTATACGACACTAGTAGCCAAAAAGCTACCGATACCGAGACAAAAACCGAAATCCAAAATTTGAAGAGTTCCTTCAATTTCCCCAGGATATCATCATCGGATCCTACCACGATGACAATGGGACCACCTTAGAAGTGTACCCTTTCTAATAAAAAAAGAATTATCAAAATCGGACAACACTGTAAAAAGTTAATACATAAAAAAAATATATGCGTGTCGAAATGAGAACCTCCTCCGTTTTTTTTCGTCGGTTAAAAATTGAGAATGGGATGCTTAGGTGGTTTGGGCAAGTATAAAGAATGGATGAAAGAAGATTAACAAAAGAGATTTATGAGGCGAGGGTAAAAGGAAATGCTAGAGAGGTCAGGCCAGGTCAAGAGTATCTTAAACCTAAGAACTTGTATGAAAGGATTAATGAGAGCGAGGAAGAAGCTAAGGAAGTATGCAAGGACGACGACGAGGCAAGAGGTATATAATAATAATAGACAATCCTCATGACGATAACCTCGTGAAAGCTGAAAAGGAAAAAGTATCAAAATACTTGGACCTTGCTCACGAGATTACCGCCATGTAGAATGTTGAGTCAACTATTATTGTCCGATAGTCATTTCTGTCAATGGTCTTTTTGCGAAAGCTTCGACCAACACCTTAAGAAGCTTTCGCTTAATTGTTGGGTCAAGGGTCGGATACAGAAGGCAGTAGTCCTTGAAACGGCGCGTATTGTGAGGAGGTAAAAAAATATGTAAATAAAAATAAATGAGAGAAAATATGGATTAATATTAGGTACTATGTGTATAATATTGTAATTTGACCTTTTTTTTTTATCGACTACAAGTTGGCCCTTGACTGCTATCACACCTGATGTTAAGTGATGATGCAATCTAAGATGGAAGCGGGCTAACATGTTAGGAGTGGGACGAAAATCTACACCCCTTTCGGTTTCTACACGACATCGTACCGGAACGCTAAATCGCTTGGCGGTACGTCTTTATCGGTAGGGTGGTAAGCAACGGCGAAAGCCTACCACCAGCCAGACCAAGACAAATTAAAAAAATCTCAATCTGCCCCGCCGGGAATCGAACCCAGGACCTCCGTCTTATAAATCCACCGCGCATACCACTGCGCCACGGAGGTCGTCGTCCTTTATCAGGACCTGATAAAGGAGTGCTAGAGTTGTATACATTACGAAAATACTATTGGAGTGTACGTGATCAAATCTGATATACCTAAATAAGGAGATCCGCAGAACAAAAGTTTTTGACATAGCTCAACAAGTCGCAGTGCTAGAATAGCTGAATGGCTACTAGCCTGAGCTGTACCTAATACAATGCTCTACAGATGTTCTATGGTACCTGCACAGGCGCGCAGACAGTTTACAGTCAACTAGCTATAAATGCTCGATGCTCCATGGCACGCCAAAGCAATGACAATTTACGCATGCACGATTTCTAATATAAGAATTTTGTCGTCACATTAATTAGGTGTGTATAAAATATTAATATATTTTCGTTTGATCAAAAAAAATTGCATGACTGTAGATATATATATAAATATATATATATATATATCTATATATAAATATATATATATAAATATATATATATATATATATACATATATACAATGTGTTAGGTGAATGATATAATATACCAAAACGCACCGATACAATTCGATCTTGTTAACACAATTCTTTGTATAAAATAACTAGCTGACCCGGCAAACGTTATTGCCTTATAGTGCATTAAAAATTTAAAAAAAAATTTAGATGAAAATTAGATAGTAGCCGATTTTAGACCTGCTGAATATGCATACAAAATTTGGTAAAAATCGGTAAAGCCGTACGGTAACTAACATTGTGACAGGGAAATTTTATATATTAGATTAACATAAACAGCAAGGGTTGACACCTTAAAGTTAAGTTTTAACAAATCCTTGTTTACATATTTCCCTCCCTAGGCATGTATTCTCTCTTCCTAAGACCTGGTTCACGGCTGGTAGCGTAACCTAACACATTGTATAGTATATGAAACGGTGCATAACTTGGGATTAAAACTTTCGTATGTGTGTGTTTATTTTAAACTCGATTTTGATTGTTTTGTCAAATTCACTCGAGTTTTAACTACCCCTTATGCAACTGTTTTATAATAATGAATTTCAAACAGTTGACAACCCTAATGGCAGCCACCTACAGCGCCATATTGACGTTTTTACGAGCGAATCCACACTACAGAGTGTAGGCGTCTCGATACCTTGCAGATAATGGTCCTTCTGTCGCGCTGTAAGTGATGGATGCTGCGCTGATATCTGCCTTGATGTCGCAATTCTATAATATAGCACCGGGACACTATAAAAAACAGAAAACAGTGCATTGACGATGGCATTCATGAAAACTTTATTTTTTTTTTCTGTGCATTGAATGCAATCAGACGTAGGACACAATTGTTTTATACAGGCTGAGGATATATAGGAATAATAAAAATAAAAACAATCATAGCATGTAATAGACCCTCAAGAACATAATGAATTTAGTTAAAATAGATCAACATGCATTGGTTTAGCCATTCTGGAGTTATGTGTTATTGATTTTTATTTATATTTAATTAGAAAGAAATCACATTAATAACAATAGTCAAAGGTGCATACCAAAACACAATATATCTACAGTTATACACGCAGTTCTAACATCAATAACATCGTTTAAACACGCAGTTCAAAACACAATACCTTTGTTCAAACACGCAGTTCAAAACTCAATATAATTGAATGAAGGATTCAAACACGTAGTTGAAAACTCAAGACCTCCGTTCGAAACACGCAGACGTTCACACCACAGCGCCTAGACATCTCATTACTCTCTTCCAAAAGATTAAATTTATACAATTTTTCTCATTTTCCGCGTTATCACCCCGCGACTTAACCCGGTGATGTATAGCGGTAATATTTCCAAGTCGTGTTCATTTCCAGCTAGGGGTGAGAATTTTAATGAACGGATTACTTTAAAGCCGCTCCGTCACACCTTTTGAACGGTGACAAGTTTCCGCAAACATAGAAACTTTACACGTGAATTTTCTATCATATTTTCTCTAAAATATTATCTTTATTAATAATAATATTAAAGAGGTAATGTTTGTATGTTCGGAAATGGGTTTGTTGGGGGTAATCTTTGAATCTACTGATTCGATTTAAAAAGTCTTCAGTTTAGAATTTGCCGTCGCTTAAAGCGTCGAATCGCCTGTGGTATCGTCAACTGCACAGCCATGTGATTCGGATGTTTTATGAGTCTAGCTTTGTAGTTGCTGCTACTTGATTTTATTTCTTCTTTCACTGTTGACATTTGTACATAATAAAAAAGTAATACAAATAGTATATATAGGTATAAAATATATAGCAACTATTCTTTATTAAAAATTACCCAATCTATATCTATACTAATATTATAAAGAGGTAAAGTTTGTAAGTTTGTATGTATGTAAGTTTGTTAATAAAGTTCTGTCGGGACTAATCTTCGGAACTACTGATCCGATTTTAAAAATTCTTTCACAACATATGCTTACGTTTACGTCATTATGTATACTACTAAACTTAAATCTTTATCAAAATAAATTATTTAATAATCACAAGGATATTATAGAGATAAGATTTGCCTTTTACAGTATGTTAATTAGTTATATAGTTTCGGAAATATTACAAAATTTCTAAAAAACAACATGTTAATGTTCTGTAATATCGTACAATGTTTAAAAATTATGTAGATATTTAGTACACGGGGCGGGACGGAGGATATTGCTTCACGGGAAACTTATAATATATAAAAAAATTAAATTGAGAGGGTTAGCGGGAAAAGAGCACACTTTATATGTCTCTTTGTTTAAAATTAAAAGATTACCTAAGAGGTTTTCATGCGGACGAAGTCGCGGTCGACTGCTAGTCGTATAATATTTTGTTTGAGAGTAATGAACCCTGTGCAAACGCTATTGGAAATTGACCATATTTTTACGTAACTGTGACTATTTGCCCCTGTTAGGCTAAGAACACACGGGGTGGGTTTCAGCCGGCAGTGCGACATCTGGTTTCATGCATAATTCACGAGCTCACTGTTCTACTATTAAGGTCGATGCCGCGGTTGCCTTTTTGGACAACTATTTTTGGACAATCGATTGCTTTTTTAAGTAAATTTTAGATTTAGTTTTTATATTTCGTAACGATCACATCAGCAGTAGGCTCAATGTCCGTGACATAAGATAAGCTTTTTCTATCCACTAGAAGTTAGCCCTTGACTGCGATCACACCTGATACTGTAGTACTAAGTGATGAAGCAAGGTGGAAGCGGGCTAGCGGGAATATCCATACCCCTTCGGTTTCAACACGACATCGTACCGAAACGCTAAATCGCTTTCTTTACTACCAATCAATTCAGCGTTCCGGTACTCCGGGTATTTGTCGGTAGGGTGGTAACTAACCACGGCCGAGGTTTCTCACGAGCCAGACCCAAACAAATTCAGAAAATCTCAATCGGCCCTACCGGAAATCGAATCCGGGCCTCCGTCCTCACGACAACCGCAGAGCTACTTACATCGGTAACAGATGTCTGAACATCGCAGTCCCTGGTAGCTCCGAAAACCCCGAAAAAGCGCTGGCTTTACATCCTAAATACTGACATGAAAGCCAATGAACTATAAATATCGGCCTTCGTTTTGAACTCCTCCTGATTACGACCACTAAGAGATCAACGTGGCAGTCATACACAATCAGACCAGAACTGGCTGGTGGCTTTCAAAAATAGTTATGAGAGTTCTCACCCTGAGGAAAGTTCTGAAGAACAATATCCTGACATCAAACTATACGTATTATATGAGGTTTGTTTTCTCACCTACTTTTACAAACCAGTACAGTGCCGTGCAAATAAACTGTGCACCGATTACGTTTAAAAATTCTATTAAATTCAGTATACATATTATATTATGTAATTTTAAAGTAAAATTCTGTATCTATGTCTTAGATGAGATGCTTGCTATATATAAAATATTGTAATAAAATACAGCTCAGGTACTTTATGATTGCAGTAGCTAATTAAACTACGTTAAACCCATAAGACTGAAAATGTTTTACTTAGCCAACCCCGAAAATGTCTCGTACAAATTTCGAGATACTGCGTTGGCCATTTAACTAATTAATCATTACTTTAGTTAGTGTGTTGCTAAATATATATAATGTTGCATAATTCTTTATTAATATAAATACTTAATGAATATTTAATTTTTCTTAGTATGTTTTGAATTGAATATTATGAAAATATAATATTCAAAAGTTTATATTACCGTTTCACCGTATTGCAATCTAAGATCTGCCCTCTGGGAATGGATTTCAACTTCTAAGTCTACGCTTACTCGGTAATAACTTCAAGATTTATAAGTTGTTAGGTGGTCCGCTTTGTAGCTTAGGGTGGTAATTAGTTGATAATAATATGAAAGCTGCATATCCTGCTTGCGAAACAAGTTGTTGCCCGAGGCATAAACATGTTCTGTCAGGCACCGTGTCTATTAACATTATTTATTTGCGAAAACACTATCCAACTACAATAAGTTTAAAAAACTTTTATTAATTTAAAACCTAGAAGTTTTTTATAGTTCGTAATCGTAGTATTCGCTATTTAAGACTTGAACAAAACTTTGAATGTTTTTCAGTCTTTGTTGTATTTTAGATCGTATCGACTAAAGAAATTCTTTGTTTAGATTGGAATATTTTTAAAATTTACTCAGTAATAAGTATTTTAACATATTGATTTAAATAGCAATTTAAAGCACGCCCGCGAAATTGTTCCCGTGAGAATTTCGGGATCAAATGTGGTCTATGTGTTATTCTGATATGTAAGCTATAGTATTGTGAAATTTCATCAAAATCCGTTCAGTAGTTTTCGCGTGAAAGAGTAAAAAACATCTAACTTTCGCCTTTATAATATTAAGGATAGACACTCGTACTTACTAACTTACTTCCTTCGGCGTGAGTTTCGGCTACCTCTAACACTCTCCAATTCTCCATTTGGGTCTGTTCTTAACTACTTTAGTAAACACTGATAACTTTCCAATATTTTGATTTAATAACTATAAACGACCTAAATTAGAAATACGCATAGAACCAGTCAAGACAAATTCAACGAGCCCAAACTCGATGGGTTTACTAAAAAGGTAGACCAGGGTTACGTCTCCTACCTTCGAGCCTTTCAGACCAGCTCAGTGGTCTCAGAAGACATTAGTGTTTCAAATGTTAGATCACACACATGCTTTCAAGGAAACTGAGCGTGTAACATTTCTATCATACCTAACAAACGACCTGATGACCTTAAAGACCTGAACCACCAAACAAAAAAATCGACATCAAACAAAAAAATCGAATCATCCGTTTGGGAGTTACGATGCCACAGACAGACACATACACATACATTTACACAGACACGTCAAACTTATAACACCCCGTCGTTTTTGCGTCGGGGGTTAAAAATAAATAAGTATTATTATAAGTTCACAAGTATTTGCTCAATAAATTTATTAAAGCTAAGAGTTTGTCAGTCCAGGTTTCTACCGTGCGTACGTTAAATGATTTGAAAAATAATGTTTGGGGCCATTTTTTTTGGCAGGACGTGTATAGGCTTAGGCATCGAGTATTGTGTGCCCGAAAGTTTAGCTATTGTCCTCGTTCACGGAAATATTCATCTTCGGTCCCTATATATATTATAATGGTCCAAGATCGCAGGGCTTTCAGACGTCACTTATATTCTCATGAACTAATTTAAAAAATCACCTACATCTATACTAATATTATAAAGAGGAAAACTTTGTTTGTTTGTTTGGTTGTAATGAATAGGCTCAAAAACCATTTTTATATTGGAAAGCTACATTATCCACGAGAAACATAGGCTAAATTTTATTTTGGAAAAAAATAGGGTTCCGTAAAATATTTGGGTTTTTCGGACACAAGGTGTAAAAAATCAACCAGAAAAGTTACTTATTTTGCGTACGCTGCCTAAACTATAAAAGATAGAACCATAAAATGTTCTAATTAATTGGAGATCTTATAAATATCTACAAAAAAGTCCGCGACACACTATACCTATCTATGTCGAGTGAGGCACAACAACCATTTTTTTATTTAAAAATCTTAATTTTTTTTTGGATTACATTTAAACGCATTTATTTTACTCATGCTATTTATCCGTATCAAAATAAATTATTTCATCACTAAGTACAGTTTATGTAGATAATATTTGGTATTTAAAAGATTAAAATTGGACGTTTGGTTTTGAAGTTATGGCGAAATTAAAATATTACTATTTCTGAGTTGCGAAGTGAGCGTCAACAAGGCTGGGGCGCGCGTGCGGGAGGGGAGTTTAGATCTTATTATATATACGAAGATGAATTAAGAATTCGATCTTTGTTCAAATATCTGTGTATACCCGGAAGAGTCTAAACGGGCAAATCTTTAACTACTGTCGTATGTAAAATTATTTTTGTTTATTCTGAAGGCTAGACTCAAGAGTGAAATATAGTATTTAATATCAATTTATACCCATCAGCTTGCCATAAATATATATTTTTAATGTTAATGTACTGAAATGTCAATGTTTAACAAAAACACGGGAGGGGAGGGAGAATATTGCTTCACGGGAAACTATAAAAAAATTAAATTGAGAGGGGGAGCGGGGAATGAGCACACTATATGTGCTTTTACACATTTTGTATGAAAGTCTGTCTTTAAAATTAGAAGGGTACCTAAGAGGTTTTCACGCGGACGAAGTCGCGGGCGACTGCTAGTAATTATAGAGTTAATGTCCCAGACACCTGTACTCCTTTGCCTTTTATACTGGAAATCATTTTAAGAAACATAAACAGCTTCCATAACTAGACTTCTGTTGCAAAATTTTGAAATGAGTCGGCTCAAGATGTAATTGCTCAGCTTCACTGCTCGCGTTATTCTCCTTGCCCAGGTTTCCTTAAAAGTTGCTAGGGCCGCTGATTACTCGTTCTTCACTTAATTTTACGCGTTTACTTAATCAGAAAATAACTGATTTCTGCCAGCCCTAAGATCTCTTGCTTGTACAAGTATGTCCTTATCGGCAACTTTGCGCATATTTGTTTAGGTCTTAGGTAACTTGAAGGGTAATATGGCCTAGATGTAAGGTATTGTAAAGTCCATCGGAGGTACTTTAACAAATCGGTATCTTTTATAGCTCTACTTGTTGTGCCATCTAGGTTCGTTCTCCTTAAAAAATGTTAAATTAATCTATTTTAGACAGTTTCCGTGGCGCAGTGGATTTATGAGCTGGTAGTGGGTTCGATTCTCGGCTGGGCTTCTTATTTAGTCCGTGTCTGGCTGGCTGAAAATGAAACGGGTATGTTTCATCCTACTCCTAACTGCGTTATCATTTACCATCTGGGGTGATTGCAGTCCAGTCAATACCTACCCCATCAGCTACTATTGCAGGGTACACACATCATTACTCCTTCCCCCAACCTTCTAATCAGCAAGCAATGAAAAATAATCATAAGCCGGATAATTATGAAAATTTTAGTGAAAAACAAAGTCATTCATTGTATTACAAATTCAAAATCAAGTCGATAGATCACATTAAATCAGAAAACTCCTAATCTCCCATCTCAAAAACAAGATCAACAAAAGATTTAGTATTCTTGACCCAGACAGAAAATATTGGACTCATAAATAATTCATACGCCATTTTATATGAAGGCATCCACTTCATCTCGGGGAAACATTCATTTCCCGCGGGTTTATTTCTTATCTCATCTTATCTCATCTCGTCAGTCGAGAGCTTCATTAATACCATAAATAACCACATAATGAAAACTTTAAAATATTATTCTTCTTTTGTGGTAGATAGACTTACGGTTGGATTCAAACACGCCTGATGAAAAGTAATAACGAGATTGTTTTTGTGGGTAAATCCTCATGGATACCCTCTCGCCACTGGTAGACGAGGAGGTTATGTCAGACTCTTACCGACTAAAACCCCAGGGTGTTACTACTCGCCGCGGAAAACTTGAACCACGAGAACGAAGAGCCGCTTCCGATATAGGGGGCGCTTGCCTTATCTTTACTCTTCGTTTAGTAAGGTGGCTTATAGTGACATAGGAGGCAGGACATACAGTCGCAGATAAGGCTATAGACGCATATTCTGCCTCAAGAACTTAAGCCAATGGTTTAACTTGAGCTCCAGATCACCGTTTCGAGTAGCAAATAGTAAAGTTAAAATGGCCTTAATGATCGCTAACCTGAAAAAGGAGATGACTCTAAAAGAAGAAGAAATGCCATCAAATGATAGGAATATTCTACAGGGAAGGCTTAGCATCTGTGCCTTTAATAATGGGCACAGGAGAACACTGTAGAACGTGTTCCTTGCAAGTCCTGCTAGATGTTGCTATATTTATGAACGATAGTATGTCACATAGCATCAGCATATCAATTCCGTAACAGGATTCGGCGGTGCGAGTCTCAGCGTCGCCTCAGTCTGCCTCTATCTACCACGATACATTCTTTTTCTATTTTTAACCGACAAAAAAAAAGAAGGAGGTTCTCAATTCGACACGTATATATTTTTTTTTAATGTATGACCATGACTTCTTACAGAGTTGTCCGATTTTGGTAATTCTTTTTTTATTATAAAGGGCACACTTCCCAGGTGATCCCATTGTCATCATGTTAGGATCTGATGATGATAAATGAAAATGATCTGGGAAAATTGAAGGAACTCTTCAAATTTTATAGGCTTTTGTGTAAGTATCGATAGCTTTTTGGCTACAAGTGCCGTATAGTACGAGTACGTTACGTGGCCATAAATCACTAAAAAGTAAGAAATAAATTTTTTTAACAAAAAATAGCTCGGACTCAAAACGCACTAAAAAGTAAAAAATAACTGTGTCATTTAGTTGCCTTAATTTACTTAGGCATATCTAGGAGTCGGTGCCAGCCAAGGTTTCTACTTTAAGTATATTACCTAGAACACACAAACTGCTTTACTACTTTAAATAAATGTTCCTTAAACTTGCTGGCACCGACTTCATAGATATGCTTAACTAAATTAAAGCAACTAAATGATTCTATTTTTTGTTCTTTAATTCTGTAGGCTAGCGCTTGACTGCAATCACGTCTGATGGTGGGCAATGATGTCTACGGTGGTACGAGCTTGCCTAGAAGATGCTTACTCACTCTTGACTTAAAGATACCCATATTGTAAGTTGTAGGAAAAACGAAAGCTGGAGAGGCATTCCAAATTTTAGCAATGCGTATGAGAAATGAGGAACCAATACGCGTCCAAGGGATATCGACTACGTAACGGTGTAAATGTGTTTGATGCCTAGCGGTCCCATGATAGAACGGTGATGGGGTTCAATAGTTCATACTCTCTGAAATATAGATAGAGAGATATAGAGACGACGTAGAGACTCCCGCTGTCGAATTTCTTTATAGAATCGAAACGTAGATGAAATGAATTGAAAATGAAATGAAATGAAAATGAAAAGAAAATGAAAATGAAAATGAAAATGAAAATGAAAATGAAAATGAAAATGAAATGAAAATGAAATAAAATTAAATGAAAATGAAATGAAATGAAATGAAAATGAAATGAAATGAAATGAAATGAAAATGAAATAAAAATGAAAATGGAAATGAAATGAAAATGAAATAAAAAAGAAATGAAAAAAGAAGAAGAAAAAAATAGATGAGCTATCTACTACTTACTATGTGTTAGAGTGAAACATATATACAAAGAGTGAGAGGTACGTTAGACAAGGACGGCAATATACCAGTTTAAACAGAGTCTTTGAACGGTTAACAATACAAAATGTGTTACTTAAGCTATGGGGAATAAAACTCTAGTATGAAATAACGTTTTTTTGCATCTTATACCTAAGTAAATAATTTCTAATTCTCGCTAACTTAACTATTGTCTTAACCTACTGAATATTGTGTATTTACATCTTTATTTTAATAAGAAAAATCAGTAATCATTTTAGGTCAAAACAATCTTCAACATTATGTATTATGACTAAAAAGCATGACGTAGTTTTCATTACGACGTCATATGTTTCGCTATCTATATAGAAACAAAGTGTTGAGATGCCAAGCAAAAACAATTTACATTTACCAAATACACGAAATAAGAGAAAAATAATCCAGTAAGTGCATAGATTTATACTGAAAAGGAAGGTAGATAAAAATTTATCGCCTCCAAAGGAGTTTCGAGCATTTTTCTCCTAATAAAGTTGAAACGGAACGGTTCTGGTATCAATCACATAACCATTGAAACGTTTAGTGCCTCCCTTACCGTATTTTACCCTTGATATGTTGTTCCTTGCATTTACATACAAATGTTTCAGCGCCTATCAACCAAAGTAATAGTGTAAGAGCTGACCGGAGGTTTTCTCAATGTATTTGTTATGTCGGTATATTTTATTGGTTACTGTTTCATTAAGTATTATGCTGATTCTTCGAATCGTAAAATGGATACTGATATTATGATTCCATGTCTTACGCAAACTTTTTATAGATCTTTACCAATCTGAGGCTAATGCAGTCTAACCAGTTACCAGTATGACATTAATATAATAAAGCGATGTTTAAACGTGCATCTAGAACTGAAAGTACAAATACATACATATACAATACTAGCAGTCGCCCGCGACTTCGTCCGCGTGAAAACCTCTTAGGTACCCTTCTAATTTTAAAGACAGACTTTCATACGAAATGTGTGAAAGTCACATATAAAGTGTGCTCATTCCCCCCTCCCCCAATCAATTTATTTTTTTTATAGTTTCCCGTGAAGCAATATCCTCCGTCCCGTCCCGTGTACTAAAGGTCTAGATTTTTGTTAAACATTGTATGACATTTCAGTACATTAACATTAAAAATATATATTTATGGCAAGCTGATGGGTATAGCTTGTATTAAATAGTCTATTTCACTCTTGAGCCTTCAGAATAAAAAAAAATAATTTTACAATCCGACACGCAGATAGAGATTAGCCCGTTTAAACAAACGAACAAACTCTTCCGTGTACTAAATAGATATTTGAACAAAGATCGAATTCTTAATTCATCATCGTATATATAACATAGGTCTAAACTCCCCTCCCGCACGCGCACCCCCGCCTTGGTGACGCTCACTTCGCAACGCAGAAATAGTAATATTTTAATTTCGCCATAACTTCAAAACCAAAAGTCCAATTTTAATCTTTTAAATACCAAATATTATCTACATAAACTGTACTTAGTGATGAAATAATTTATTTTGATAAGGATTAATAGCATGAGTAAAATAAATACGTTTAAATGTAGTCCAAAAAAATAAAGATTTTTAAATAAAAAAATGGTTGTTGTGCCTCACTCGACATAGATAGGTATAGTGTGTCGCGGACTTTTTTGTAGATATTTATAAGATCTCCAATTAATTAGAACATTTTATGGTTCTATCTTTTATAGTTTAGTAGGCAGCGTACGCAAAATAAGTAACTTTTCTGGTTGATTTTTTACACCTTGTGTCCGAAAAACCCAAATATTTTACGGAACCCTATTTTTTTCCAAAATAAAATTTAGCCTATATTACTCGTGGATAATGTAGCTTTCGAATGGTGAAAGAATTTTTAAAAACGGTCCAGTAGTTTTTGCGCCTATTCATTACAACCAAACAAACAAACAAACAAAGTTTTCCTCTTTTTAATATTAGTGTAGATAATAGACACATTTATAAGCTTTCTAACATCAAGCTAGAGGTCGCCAGCGCTTTCACCCGCGTAGTTCTCGTTTCGGTAAAAAAAAATCGGAATTACTATTAAATTCAAAATTTAAAAACCCCCGACTATAAAGATTAAACGTTGGTCATTCTTCAGCAAAAATATAAATCGGTTTATCCGTTTTATTCCGCATTTCAGTGTTTCATATGCCACATCCCATTTCCAGCATCAGGTCTTCGTCAATTAGAAACATGAAAGAACCAGTCAAGACAAATTCAACGAGCCCAAACTTGATGGGTTTACAAAAAAGGTAGACCAGGGTTACGTCTCCTACCTTCGAGCCTTATCATCAGACCAGCTCAGTGGTTCCAGTAGCCATTAGTGTTTCAAATGTCAGATCACACACATGCTTTCAAGCAAACTGAGCGTGTAACATTTCTATCACACCTAACAAACGACCTGATGACATTGAAGGCCTGAACCGATTTCCAGCAAACATAGCTAAGAACACTCTTGACTGATATACCTTTCAAACAAAAAAAAATTGGATCATCCGAGTGGGAGTTACGATGCCACAGATAGACACATACACATACCTTTACACAGACACGTCAAACTTATAACACCCCGTCGTTTTTGCGGCGGGGGTTAATAAGAAGTAACCTATGCATTATTCTGATGTGTAAGCTCAGGTATTGTGAAATTTCATTCAGTAGGTTTACGTAAAAGCGTAACAAACATCCATCCATACTTCCAAACTTTTACGTTTATAATATTAATAGAATTATACGAGTAAAGCTATAAAAAACAGCAATATTATGTTATAGAAAATGTATTTTATCACTTTGATTTTTTCATTTTTTTAAATTAAAATATCAAATATTTTAGATGTCGACATAATAAATTGGATACAATTTAAAGCACGGTATTTGAGTTACATTAATTTTCAATAGTTCAACAAAAATAAGTTTCGGAAAATAATCGACTGTTATCTAAAATATTAATTGGTTTGAATCGGTCGGTTTTGAATTTTCGTTCATTAAATGTCTGTTACCTTTTCACATAGGGCTCTGGTCTCTCGGCCTATAACTTAAATGCTACTGTTACCGCGTCTCTAAGTAATGGGGCATCACATACGACAAAAAAGGCAAAGCTGTTTGGGGATTTAGGACGAAAATGAATTATGGAATACATTTTTTATGTCGTCTCTTTCTTGAATTTCTTTTTTCAGTTAAATGAATGCATGAAATTTGCGAATACCCTTATACTTATGAAGAGAAATACTTTTTCTTTTTTTGTGATCGTCTGAGGTCTATTTTCTGGTACTTGGTGTTACAGTTATTTCCTTCTTGTGTCCGTGTTTCTTGGTTAAGACAACTTACGTCTTTTGGCAAGTGGGTCTCATTATCTTAGATCTTTCAATCTGTCAGAAGAAACTTATAGCTTATTTATAAATATTGAATAGAAGCATAACAAAAAATAAAATTTTTAACAAAAAATAGAACCGACTCAAAACGCACTAAAAAGTAAAAAATAACTGTGTTATTTAGTTGCTTTAATTTACTTAAGCATATCTATGAAGTCGGTGCCAGCCAGGTTAAAAATTTTATTTCTTACTTTTTAGTGATTTATCGCCACGTACCGTACTCGTACTGTACTGTCATAGTATATTATATGGCACTAGTAGCCAAAAAGCTACCGATACCGAGTCAAAAACCGAAATCGCTGTAAGCGTGCCTCCAAAATTTGTAGAGTTCCTTCAATTTCCCCAGGATATCATCAGCAGATCCTAACATGAGGACAATGGGACCACCTTGGATGTATGCCCTTTCTAATAAAAAAAGAATTATCAAAATCGGACAACACTGTAAAAAGTTATACGTGGTCATACATAAAAAAAAAAAAACAAATATACGTGTCGAATTGAGAACCTCCTCCGTTTTTTTTCGTCGGTTAAAAAGTAACGCCACTTTGAGAAAGTGAATTATGAACAGTGAATATGTTTTATTTTGTTATTTTTCGCGAAAAGTCAATGATCTAAGCGACAAAGACACAGATGGTAGAGCACAACATTTGAGGATACGTACGTGGAGTGAAACGTACGTTAGATTATTATTTTAATCTAAAAAATATAAAAACGCCTTCAAAACGCACTAAAAAGTAAAAAAATAACTACGTCATTTACTTACTTTAATTTACTGAACCACATCTATGAAATCGATGGCATCCAAGTTTAAGTAGTCTTTAAAGTAAAAAGCTCCGGTGGCACCGATTTCATAGATGTGATTAAGTAAATTAAAGTAAGTAAATGACGTAGTTATTTTTTACTTTTTAGTGCGTTTTGAAGGCGTTTTTATTTTATGTTAAAATTTTTTTATGTCATACTTTTAAGTGATTTATCAACAACGAACATACTAAAAAAACTACTCGAACTAAGTCTTAAGTACCAATATTCACTAGCCACTTATAACATTCCAACATCCCTGCAAATGCGCCTATAAAGTTTGAAGAGTTTCCTCGACTTTTCGTAGTTCTCATAATCGGATCATGACTTAGTAAACATTAAACCAACTGGAAACTATAACCTTTCAAACTTCTCATTGAGACATATAAATCGAGCCCAATCACAAGGTAGCTACTGTAAACCGTTAAAGAGCTCCCTCAGCTGTTCTTCTTCTTCATCGCCAGACACTCAATGACAGTCACAGCCTATCTAAATGTGAAGTTCTAATTTAAACAAATTAATCGAGCCAAAACACAAGGTACCTACTGTAAACCGTTAAAGAGCTCCCTTAACTGTACTTCGTCTTCATCACCAGACCCTCAATGACAGTCACAGCCCATCTAAATGTAAATTTCTCATCAAGACAAATTAATCGAGCCCAAACACAAGGTAACTGCAGTAAATCGTCAAAGAGTTCTCTTGTATGTAGATCGGCTCCATCATCAGATCGACTCCAGACCTTCATTAAATTGTAGTGCTTTTAAATACTTACCGGTAAAATTAACAAACGTACTTGTTGTCCCTACAATTTTTGAAGGTTTCCCTCGGTTTCTCCAGAATCCCATCATCAGATCCTGGTTTCCTTGTAATGGTACCACCACCGGACTGTCTACTTTCCAACAAAATAATAAATATATACGGTCGAATTGAGAAACTCCTTTTTTTTTAAGTCGTTTATAAAAGTAGCAAATAAACTCACTTTATTTAAAAACAAATCCAATAGTAATTTTTTATAGATTCAGCTGAACAAACTTAACCACTATTCGTAGGCACTTAAGCTGTCCGATATATATGGGAAATCCAATAATGTCGAGGGTGTAATTAGAACAGATAATTGTAAAAAATACCATATTTTCATTGACATAGACTTCGAAATCGAACTTTGAAAGTCGATCCTCATTATAGACAATAAGCTAACCACTGTTCATACGAGGCACTTAGGCTATCCAGTATATATGGGACGTACAATAATGTCGAGGATATACGGCTTTCATTAGCAAAACCCAAAGTAGGGCGTGGATCTAAGCCAAATAGCTCCAAATGGGTTCATTATAGATACACTCGTAAATATTATGCTTTTACTATTTTCTTTATGTTTATAGGTCGCCTTATTGTCGCTTTGTTTGGGAAGAGTATTAATTCTTTCTGGCGCAATTTTATAGCCTTTGCCTTTTTAGAACCTCTAATAGAAAGACCTTTACTGGATGTGCCCCAACAAAAACTGTAATAACTCGGCTAATATATATAATACAAATATAAAATATAGCCTACTAGCTTTTATCCGCGACTCCGTCCGCTTGGAATTACTTTTTAAGGCAGCCTTATTTTTTTAGTCAACTACCTAAAATATATGGTTAAGATTTCTAGGTTTAATACGATACTTTCATACAATATCTCATCCTTCCTTTTAACCCCGTACAACCCTTTTTTCGCAATTAAAAAAGTAGCCTATGTCCTTTTTCAGGCTCTAGACTATCTGTGTACCAAATTTCATTTAAATCGGTTCAGTAGTTTTAGCATGAAAATGAGACAGACAGACAGACAGACAGAGTTACTTTCGCATTTCTAATATTAGTATAGATATAGATGACACTCCCCAATAACGTAGCATTCTATTATTTATTCATAACGTAGTATTTTTGATAGCGGTTCAGTAGTTCCGAAGATTATCCCCAACAGATCCATTAACAAACATAGAAACATTAGCTCTTTATAATATTAGTATAGATGAGTTTGTCTAGCCAATACTTTGCCATAGGTAGCAACGGTAAGCTACTATATACTAACGGTAGGCTTTGGGAGGTAGCAGGTTTATAAGGATAACAGAAACATTAGCTCTTTATAATATTAGTATAGTTGAGTTTGTCTAGCCAATACTTTGTCATAGGTAGCAACGGTAAGCTACTATATACTAACGGTAGGCTTTGGGAGGTAGCAGGTTTATAAGGATAACAGAAACATTAGCTCTTTATAATATTAGTATAGTTGAGTTTGTCTAGCCAATACTTTGTCATAGGTAGCAACGGTAAGCTACTATATACTAACGGTAGGCTTTGGGAGGTAGCAGGTTTATAAGGATAACAGAAACATTGGCTCTTTATAATATTAGTATAGTTGAGTTTGTCTAGCCAATACTTTGTCATAGGTAGCAACGGTAAGCTACTATATACTAACGGTAGGCTTTGGGAGGTAGCAGGTTTATAAGGATAACAGAAACATTGGCTCTTTATAATATTAGTATAGTTGAGTTTGTCAAGCCAATACTTTGTCATAGGTAGCAACGGTAAGCTACTATATACTAACGGTAGGTTTTGGGAGGTAGCAGGTTTATAAGGATAACAGAAACATTAGCTCTTTATAATATTAGTATAGTTGAGTTTGTCAAGCCAATACTTTGTCATAGGTAGCAACGGTAAGCTACTATATACTAACGGTAGGCTTTGGGAGACAGCAGATTTAAAAGGATAACATCTACGCCTTAAGTTGTTGGTTACAGGGCTGCTTTGTGGTACGTGATGATTCTTTCTGCTGCCAAGTTGCATTTTAATCTGAAGAGCACGGTTGCCGATCCTCTCTCTCAGTTCCTCCAATACCTCCCGGATGTGTAAATGCATATAAATAAATAAATATTATAGGACAATTACACACATCGCTATATAGCCCCAAAGTAAGCGTACTCGTAAGTAGCTTGTGTTGTGGGTGCTATGATAACTGATGAATATTTTATATATATTATACATAAATACTTATAATATATAGATAAACACCCAGACACTGGAAAACATCCATGCTCATCACACAAACATTTTCCAGATGTGGGAATCGAACCCACAGCCTAGGACACAGAAGCAGGGTCCCACTGCGCCACTCGGCCGTCAAATATAATCCAGCGATAAGCTTCCTCTTTCGAAAAAGAGCGATATTTCCGATTTAGATATTGGGTGACGATGTATTTTCTCTACAAGACAAATGTCGTCGTGCGCATCCCATATTAGGTAAATGTAAGACATCTGCTTGGTCCGTCAGTTAAAAAAATTTACTTCCAATTTTCAGCTAAGTCAGTTCAGTAGTTGCGGCGTGGTGTGGTATCAAACATAACCACCTACAAACACACAAACAATTATTTATCTTTATTTGATAGTGTTAACTACACTTTTAGGTTTAAATAAACGTGATATCAAAAATGAAAAGTCAAAGAGATGTAGGTTCTAATCCCGCCAGCTCCGCAATTTTGATATCACGTTTATTTATACAGACAATTTTTTTCGCTTTTATAATATTAGTTTGATTTAAGAATAAAGTTGCGTGTGTGTTCACGAGTCGACAAGGTGTGTGTGCTCTCGGACGCTTTGCAAAGCGTGTCAAGAGTTCAATCGATAAGTTGAGGACTTAACGTTTCACACTTCCGGCCATCGCCATTTGGTATAGAAATTAAAAAGGCAGAGTTAGCTGTGACAATAGACTTTTATTTTATAGTAATAACTAGCTTTTACCCGCGACTTCGTCCGCGTGGAATTAGTTATTACGGCAGCCTAATTTTTCTAAGCTTTGAATGTCATATTTATTAATATCTTATCAACTGCCTAAGAAATAGGTCTTAAGCTTTCAAAATGACGAACATTTCATCCCCCTTTAACCCCTTACAACCCTTTTTTCGCAATTAAAAGTAGCTTATGTCCTTTCTCAGGCTCTACACTTACTGTGTACCAAATTTCATTTAAATCGGTTCAGTAGTTGTAGACTGAAAGCAAGACAGACAGACAGACAGAGTTACTTTCGCATTTATAATATTAGTTAGGATTAGGATTGTCAGAGCCAGCAGATGGCTCACCTGGTGGTAACTAGCTATAAACAGAGCAACAGTGCGCAGGACATGCAAGCCTCTGCATACAAAATTTAATTTTAAAATTTCGCACGCTTTTTTTGATCTAGCTAGGTTTAAATTTTTAAAAAATATACCGAGCAAAGCTTGGTCAACCGGGTATTATTAATGTTTGTTATGCTTCTTTTTTACTAAACCGAAAATTCTGTAATTTTGCACACATATTGCCTGGAATACAAACAAGAAAATAGGGTAGATAGTTTTAGTTAAAAAATTAGCTACTGCTCCCGTTGAATTAAAAATTGCTTCTACACGCGACTAAAATTGTGGGTAAATGAACTAGTAACTAAAAATAACAAAAATATATCGCATGTCTGCAACTGCAACTAAAAAAGTTTAATCATTAAGAAACTGAGTATAAGTACCTATTAAAAAATAAAAATTATGAAAATCAACTCAGTCTGGTAGAATCGAAGGTCACTCATAATTTTCTAGTATCATCAAGTAAAGTGGCTGATCTCAAGAAGTTTCATTTAAAAACTGAGACTAGTGATTAATTTTATAAATAAGAGACTCAACAAAATCAAGACACTCAATCTGGAAGTGCAGAATCGAAGGTCACTCAAAATTTACTATGTTTGTGTAACTGCAATCAAGTAGAGTGGCTGCGACTCAAGAAGTTTCATAAAGAAATTGAGTACTAGTGATTAATATTATAATATAAAACTCAATAAAATCAAGTCACTCAATCTGGAAGTGCAGAATCGAAGGTCACTCATAATTTACTATGTTTGTGTAACTGCAATCAAGTAGAGTGGCTGCGACTCAAGAAGTTTCATAAAGAAATTGAGTACTAGTGATTAATATTATAATATAAAACTCAATAAAATCAAGTCACTCAATGTGGAAGTGCAGAATCGAAGGTCACTCATAATTTACTATGTTTGTGTAACTGCAATCAAGTAGAGTGGCTGCGACTCGAGAAGTTTCATTAAGAAACTGAGTACTAGTAATAAATTTTATAAAAAAAACCTCAACAAAATCAAAACACTCAATTTGGACGTGCGGTATCAAAGGTCACTCATAATCTTCTATGCTTGTGTAACTGCAATCAAGTAGAGTGGCTGCGACTCAAGAAGTTCCATTAAAAACTGAGTACTAGTGATTAATATTATAATAAAAAACTCAATAAAATCAAGTCACTCAAGCTGGAAGTGCAGAATCGAAGGTCACTCATAATTTTCTATGCTTGTGTAACTGCAATCAAGTAGAGTGGCTGCGACTCAAGAAGTTTCATTAAGAAACTGAGTGCTCTCACCGCTCTCGAGCTGCAATGAACGTTAGAACATTTCTAGCCTTCGTATTAAAACCCTTGAAATATTATTTAAAAGATGACTTATGTTTATTTTTATGCACTACAGACTTTTCATTACATAAATCACTACTTTGCGGTTGAACACACGTATATTGCGTTATAGAGGGAATGCAGGAATAAGCCGAGCGGTTTCATCCCGTTACAATGGAAATATTGGTATGAAAATTGCCTTTGTGCTTTGTAAGTAACAAACATCCATTAAAAGTTGAATTTATAATAAAGACTTAAACAGTTTATATCGATTTAACTACTCCGAGTAAAAGTTGTAACAATACTTACCTCATTTAAATCAAAGTCACTCATTTTGTTAGTTTAAAATTGGAGGTTCACTCATAATATTTTTATGCGACGTCTATAATTTTCATTGTAGAAGTATATACTTGTATAAATTATTATTATAGTCATTAGACACCTTCATATTCATCACTATCATCATCATCACCAACGCATTTCAAGAAACGCATTTTTTATGCTGATTAGTTCAATTTTGGCAACGATTAGAATTTATTACTGGTAATAAACTAATTAACTTTATGAGGAACTAGAGGACGCTCGCGGTTTCACCTGCGTTCTCGTTGGAATGTCAGGATAAAAGGTGGCGTATGTGTTTTCTAATGTGTAAGTTATATTATTGTGAAGTTTCATCAAAATTCATTAAGTAGTTTGTGCGTAAAAGAGTAACAAACATCTATCCATAAAAACAAACTTTCGCCTTTATGATATTAATAAGAATTGATAATATTGAAGGTGGACCAGTAGTTACTCTACACTATCGCTAGAAATTACATAAATTGCCAGAATGTCCCCCAGGTATTCAATACATAGCCTAGGTAATGTGTACAATACTAGAATTATACAGTCTGCCAGTAATTCTAAATAAATAAAATAATTATGCATTCAAACACGGCCAAATCTGAAGCTAGCAACAAACTCCGCTTATTTTGTGCTATCGCTGTAAAAGCGTGAAAACGAGCAAACCAATTATGTAATTCAAGTGATTATCGTTGAAATGAAAATTCGCAACACCATTGCCGTCGTTTAAGAGATTGTCTTTATTTGTCGCTAAAACTATTTAATAACACCGCAATCGGCAGTTGAAATTAAAGTGTATGTTTGTATTTTTAAATTACCAGTTTTTCACTAAATGCATTTAGTATATGAAAGCATATGCATGGTAAGTACTTACGCGTAAATGAAAAAATCCATTTCTTAAATTTTTGTTTGACTACCTGTTTATTCCGGCTAATCTCCTACACCAAAAGAACCAACCATAGAGATAAATTTTAACGTGGAAGACATATTACACGACCAAATAGATTTAAAAATAAGCTAGTTATACCAAGACAAAGAATCAACATCTATAAAAATAACACTTATTGTATGGCCATACGTATTTATAACCATATATCAACACATTTCAAAAAAATAATGTTTAAAATACTTTTGGATAAAGGATATTATTCTGTTGACGAGTTCCTTAAGGACAAATATTTTGTTATTGACATCGCTATTTGCTATCAAAATGCTAAACGCTATCATAATGTAATTTATCAACTGACATTTATATAATAACTAGCTGACCCGGCAAACGTTGTTTTGCATTAGAAATTAAAAAAAAATAGATAAAAATTAGATAGTAGCCGATTCTCAGGCTTGCTGAATACGCATACAAAATTTGGTAAAAATCGGTAAAGTCGTTTCGGAGGAGTACGGTAACTAACATTGTGACAGGGAAATTTTATATATTAGACTAGCTGACCCGGCAAACGTTGTTTTGCATTAAAAATTAAAAAAATAAAATTAGATGAAAATTAGATAGTAGCCGATTTTCAGATCTGCTGAATACGCATACAAAATTTGGTAAAAATCGGTAAAGCCGTTTCGGAGGAGTACGGTAACTAACATTGTGACAGGGAAATTTTATATATTAGACTAGCTGACCCGGCAAACGTTGTTTTGCATTAAAAATATTTAAAAAAATTAGATGAAAATTAGATAGTAGCCGATTCTCAGACCTGCTGAATACGCATACAAAATTTGTTGAAAATCGGTAAAGCCGTTTCGGAGGAGTACGGTAACTGACATTGTGACAGGGAAATTTTATATATTAGATAACGTAATTAAACAATTGTAACATTTTAATAAAATAATGATAATTGTAATATAATGATTGTTTGCATGCCTATCTGGCAGAATGTGCTAAGCCTCTTTAATTGTATGAACAACTTTGTATTACCACATTCTAGCAATAAATGAATTTGAAAATATTTGTACGAGCATATGATAGTTAGACTCGTTAAGTGACATATAAGCTAATTTGTATCCTGATATTCCTACAGGAACGGGCACTCACCGGGAGAAAGCGCTTGTGTACTTAAGGTAGCTTTTAATAAAGTCAAATGACCTCTGATGTCTTACTTTTTGGTCTACCATTGTCATTTTAAGTAATCCTGACCTGAGAGATGACCTATTTCGCTGAATTTCATTATGCCATCCGCTTTTGTCTTCGACAGATCATTGAGTTAACTGTACCCGGGAAACGTCCAAAGGTTCCGGAAAACTTTAACGAGTCACCGTCTCAACGATATTGGATGTAGAGGGGTGCCCCTTGAACCGTTCTGACGTTTATTGCATCTGGAGAGCGGTAAAAGTCGTTGGTTCCTCGATGGGACTTCTTACGTCGTGCTTTACTTGAGCGCCGTTTGCAGTTATATGGACGCATAAAATGTTATGAGTGAACCTTCGATTTTTGTACTACCAGATTGAGTGAGTTTGATTTCTTTTATTCTTTTATCTATACTAATATTATAAAGAGGAAAACTTTGTTTGTTTGTTTGTTTGTTTGGTTGTAATGAATAGGCTCAAAAACTACTGGACCGTTTTTAAAAATTCTTTCACCAATCGAAAGCTACATTATCCACGAGTAACATAGGCTAAATTTTATTTTGGAAAAAAATAGGGTTCCGTAAAATATTTGGGTTTTTCGGACACAAGGTGTAAAAAATCAACCAGAATAGTTACTTATTTTACGTACGCTGCCTAAATTATAAAAGATAGAACCATAAAATGTTCTAATTAATTGGAGATCTTATAAATATCTACAAAAAAGTCCGCGAGACACTATACCTATCTATGTCGAGTGAGGTACAACAACCATTTTTTTATTTAAAAATCTTGATTTTTTTTTTGACTACATTTAAACGCATTTATTTTACTCATGCTTTTAATCCTTATCAAAATAAATTATTTCATCACCAAGTACAGTTTATATAGATAATATTTGGTATTTAAAAGATTAAAATTGGACGTTTGGTTTTGAAGTTATGGCGAAATTAAAATATTACTACTTCTGCGTTGTAAAGTGAGCGTCACCAAGGCGATAGCGCGCGTGCGGGAGGGGAGTTTAGATCTATGTTATACTAGAGGACGCCCGCGGTTTCACCCGCGTAGTTCTCATTCCCGTGGGAATTTCGGTATAAAATGTAGCCTATGTGTTATTCTGATGTATAAGCTATATTGTGGTAAAGTTTCATTCAAATCCATTCAGTAGTTTTTACGTGAAAGAGTAACAAACATCCATACATCCATACATCCATACATCTATACATCCATACATCCATACAAACTTTCGCCTTTATAATAGTAATAGGATAATAGTAATAGGATATACGATGATGAATTAAGAATTCGATCTTTGTTCAAATATCTATTTAGTACACGGAAGAGTTTGTTCGTTTGTTTAAACGGGATAATCTCTATCTGCGTGTCGGATTGTAAAATTATTTCTGTTTATTCTGAAGGCTAGACTCAAGAGTGAAATATACTATTTAATATCAACTTATACCCATCAGCTTGCCATAAATATATATTTTTAATGTACTGAAATGTCATACAATGTTTAACAAAAATGTAGACCTTTAGTACACGGGACGGGACGGAGAATATTGCTTCACGGGAAACTATAAAAAAATTAAATTGAGAGGGGGAGCGGGGAATGAGCACACTATATGTGCCTTTACACATTTTGTATGAAAGTCTATCTTTAAAATTAGAAGGGTACCTAAGAGGTTTTCACGCGGACGAAGTCGCGGGCGACTGCTAGTTTCCAAATATAGTTACTATATACAAAAAATATAACCTCCATTTGGAAGAGTTCTTGAGTTTTTATTTGTTTAGGTGTGTAGGGACGGAGTTATTTTTATATTGTACGATTTTTAACTAACTGACGAAAGATTTTTTTTTTATCGACTACAAGTTGGCCTTTGACTGCTATCGCACCTGATGATGCAGTCTAAGATGGAAGCGGGCTAACTTGTTAGGAGTGGGACGAAAATCCACACCCCTTTCGGTTTCTACATGACATCGTACCGGAACGCTAAATCGCTTGGTGATACGTCTTTGTCGGTAGAGTGGTAACCAGCCACGGCGAAAGCCTCCCACCAGCCAGACCAAGACAAATTAAGAAAAATCTCAATCTGCCCCGCCGGGAATCGAACCCAGGACCGCCGTCTTATAAATCCACCGCGCATACCACTGCGCCACACACTGAATAAATAAAATATTTGTAACGAGTTAACGTCTCAACGATATTGGATGTAAAAGGGTGGCCCATGAACCGTTCTGACGTTTATTGCATCTGGAGAGCGGTAAAAGTCGTTGGTTCCTCGATTCCTTACGTTGTGCTTTACTTGAGCGATGTTTGCAGTTATTTGGACGCATAAAATGTTATGAGTGAACCTTCGATTTTATACTACCAGATTGAGTGACTTTGATTTCTGTTATTTTGCACGGTTTTTATTGGTCATAGAGTTATGTTTTTCAAACATAAGAAACTTATTTACAAAACAGTAATTATGTGTGGTAGTAGTAGACAGTAAGTGGGTGTCCGGCGTACGCGACGAACGCGACGCAACGCAAAGCTGCCAACGCGATGAACGCTATCAGAACAATGAAATTCCCTACTTACGTCTTAAGCTACTACATAAAATAATGCTCATTACGTCGCGCTTACCACCTGTGCTATGTCGCGTCGCGTAGCATCGCGTTGCGTTTGTCGCTTAGCTCTCTAAGTGTTGCTCGGTTTACAGGCAATGTAAAAGCTATTTAACATTAGGTGGAAAATCTGCTTGGTCCGTCAACTATAACTAAATTTAAAGTATTTTTCTAACCATACAACGAAAGAAATTCCTAGGTAAATAAAATCTTATATTTAAGTAGTTTAACTTTTAAATTCTTTTGGAACTTGCCTTTTAAAGTTGACCCACTAAAATCTGGAGAACTCGGTCCGAATATCTCTCTCTTTAAATTTTTTACATTCAGTCGTAATCCTCTGGTATTTTTTGATGCTTTAGAGTAGTTTAAATGCAAAATATATTTGAGGAATATCTTAAACTGAATTAAATAAAACAGATACTTCTCAAACATTATATGCTATAAAAATAATGTTAAACCTAGTATTGAATTGTTTTATTAAAACAATTCAATACTAGGTTTAACATTATTTATCATCACAATTCACAATACAAAACTAAACAAATGCAGTTAAAAAAATGCAGTATACAATCTAGTATGATGTGATGTGATAAGGATTTCGGAAATTTATTTCGGGATCAGTCTAATGAATCTTTCTACATTTTATTTACTATGAGAAAATGATTTTTTGACGTGACAACGCCTTGTAATTCGATAGAGCCGGCTGCACGCACGAAAAAACATGACGTCATGCGTCGTTACCTCGCTTTGAGGCGTTCCATGCAAGGCTTGAAGTTTATTAAATACTAGCAGTCGCCCGCGACTTCGTCCGCGTAAAAATCTCTTAGGTACCCTTCTAATTTTAAAGACAGACTTTCATACAAAATGTGTAAAGGCACATATAGTGTGCTCATTCCAATTTAAATTTTTTAAGTTAACATTGTATGACATTTCAGTACATTAACATTAAAAATATATATTTATGGCAAGCTGATGGGTATAAATTGATATTAAATAGTATATTTCACTCTTGAGTCTAGCCTTCAGAATAAACAAAAATAATTTTACAATCCGACACGCAGATAGAGTTTAGCCCGTTTAAACAAACGAACAAATCTTCCGTGTACTAAATAGATATTTGAACAAAGATCGAATTCTTAATTCATCATCGTATATATAACACAGATCTAAACTCCCCTCCCGCACGCGCGCCCCCGCCTTGGTAACGCTCACTTCGCAACGCAGAAATAGTAATATTTTAATTTCGCCATAACTTCAAAACCAAAAGTCCAATTTTAATCTTTTAAATACCAAATATTATCTACATAAACTGTATTTAGTGATTAAATAATTTATTTTGATAAAGATTAATAGCATGAGTAAAATAAATGCGTTTAAATGTAGTCTAAAAAAATTCAAGATTTTTAAATAAAAAAATGGTTGTTGTGCCTCACTCGACATAGATAGGTATAGTGTGTCGCGGACTTTTTTGTAGATATTTATAAGATCTCTAATTAATTAGAATATTTTATGGTTCTATCTTCTATAGTTTAGGCAGCGTACGCAAAACAAGTAACTTTTCTGGTTGATTTTTACACCTTGTGTCCGAAAACCCAAATATTTTACGGAACCCTAATTTTCCAAAATAAAATTTAGCCTATGTTACTCGTGGATAATGTAGCTTTCGAATGGTGAAAGAATTTTTAAAAACGGTCCAGTAGTTTTTGAGCCTATTCATTACAAACAAAAAAAGTTTTCCTCTTTATAATATTAGTATAGATATTAATTTTAAATTAAAAATTAATATATTTATAAATTAATATATTTATTATAAATTTAAAATATAAATTTGTAAAATCAAAATCAATTGTGTTATTAATTTAAATTAATATTGATAAAAATATACTTAAATTAAAAATTTTAATAAACAATTAAATGCTACCATTCCATCAGTATTTTCTTAAGACATTGTCACGTTCAACTATCGTCAGTAAACCGACTTTACAGACAACCAATTTTTTTTTCACTGTTAAGATAAGTAAAGATCTCTTTTTCTGAAAATTTTCTTAGATAGATAAGTATTACTGCCATCACATCCTTAGTTACGATTAAACAGTGTTTCAGCCGTTTATATTTTAATAATATGGAAAATACTCGCGATAGTTTAAATTCTAATAGAGTTAAACGTTAGAGTTGCGGAGGTGTGGCATTCAATTCACAAACAAACAAGCAACCAACAAGTGATAGAGCCATCTTACATTTTATTCTCTTATTCACCGCGAGATACAACTTAATTTGAGCGTATCTGTGACATTTATTTGTGCTCCGATATAATAAATAATCCCACTGGTGGGTGGGCCGTGCGTTTGCCCATAAACTGGTGTAGGTTATAGAGCTCAAAAGAGGTTTATTATGTGCACCCATTGGTACGATTTATTAGGCAACTCTTGCTCAATGTACGATTTTATGATGTTTATTTAGAATTTAGACGTGATTTAAGCTTTTGATCTGTGATATATTAATGTAAATATTTTATTCATTTGTAAATGGATATTTGCTAGTTGTTTGTGTGTTTTGGGCAAAACTAATTGCAATTTGTATTTGAACCAGTCGATCTGTTTGATTAATATTCGTTTTGTAAACCATTAAAATGATTGTTAGTTTTATATTTTTTGGTTAGGTAGCGTATCAAATGAAAATTATTAATATATGCCATTTAACTGGTTTTATATATTTATTTGTAACCAACAGCCTAATAGAAATATAAATACAGTTAAAGTATAAATAATTTAAAAAAGCCACTTAATTACACACACAAAAAATATAATTAATATTATATTTTTTTTAATATAACTGGAGATAATGTTGAAGGTAATATTTTGTAAACAGCACTTATCATAATAAAAACTCATATCAAAAGACTCGCTTAACTTTTATTAGCTTCTAGTAGAAGAATCTGATAATAGTAGATAAGGTAATATCTACAGAAAGGCAATTATCAATACGAATAAAATCATTAAAAAATCTAATTACTAATTAATATGTCTAAGATGATTATCAGTGTCGAAAACATCATCAACTAATTTCGAAATTCCCCTCGATCCCTTCAGCGGATATATTTTTTCGGTAACTCCGAAGTTTATTATAACTTTTTTTAAGTCCAGCTTTTCAGTGCACGGATAAGCGGATTATTCGGCCATCTTTAACGAGCCGGTTCTTGTCACAATTTTTCCCGCTCAGCCGAAAAATATTTTCTTACTTAATTCAGCCGTGACTTTGCGAAATTGCCCCGACTTAGACGTCATCTTTTAAAAAACGAAATTAATATCGTATGATTATGTAGACGCGTCAGCATTCTGTCGTGTTATATTTTTTGAGTACTAAAATATTCGTTATATTTTTCTTAAGTATTATCGATTACATCACACATCTACCATTTTTTATAACGGATAACCGCGGTGTTGTCTTTTATGTTTTTCCTGCAAAACGATTTATCTATGATTTAAAATGTATTTGATGTAACAGTCAGTCCCAAAGAAGCGTGGTCTAACTATTTAGACATACCTATCATCATTGAACTTGTTCCATTCAGTGAAGGCCTTGTCTCTGTAGACAAGTCTAGAGCAATTGACATCATAACTAATATTAATTATAATATAATAATACTAACTAGCTATATTTAATTCCACATAGAAAAAGGAAAAAATATTTTTTAAGTCGTACATTGTTTTTTCTTTTTTATATGGACCCCCTAAAGGTAAAAGAATTCTCCAAGGATTTTCAGAGATCTCAGTTTTCGGCCGCAGCTTGGCATCCCTTTCCCGCAATCGCCTCAATTTCTTTTGTCTATCTAGCAGCTATCTAACGGCCTCTCGCTCTTGTGTCTCAACCCAACACAACACTTACCGTCCATCTGCTGTCCCTTACCTGTGGCCTGCCTGCCTAATATTAGTTATACTGATGATGATATTATTGATTACCTCCCTAATAAAATAAACTACAAAAATTGATAAACTGTGATATCAAACATTAAAGTGAATATCTATTAGGAATAATTTTATAGATATATGAGTACCCTGTCTGGCACCACATCTAAAAAACAATATCAGTACTTTAGAGTAACGAAATCTGAAATATCTTGATCACTTTGTACTTCATTTAGATGTGTTTATGAGCTTTAAATGTATTTCCGTAATTAAGTAATAGCAAGCGATCGTTTGCAGTATGTTGAACATGGTCAATTGCTTCACTCGATTCAATAATGAGCCTATTTGTGTTCAATCAACACTGTTCAGATGCATTTGCAGCTGCCGCTTGTTAATTATTATTTATGATTATTGCGTTTGATAACCTTTGTTCTAATGTAATGGAATCAATAGTATTAAAACAAAGGTTTATTTATTTAGGTTAATATTGATGATTCCTGATATTTTAACGCACAGACAGTCAGTTCAATATCTGCAAGTCGACTACTGAAAAATCGAGCTCTAGGATATTAAAAAAAAAGAATGTGCCACCCTTCTATTGCCAGATTTTTTTTTGTCTTGTATTATTTTACTGACTTTTTTTATTTATTCAATTACAAGTTAGTCCTTGACTGCAATCACACCTCGTGGTAAGTGATGATGTAATCTAAGATGGAAGCACGCTAATTTGTTATTAGTAGGATAATATTATCCAGACCCCTTGGGTTTCTACACGACACCGTACCGAAACGTTAAATCGCTTGGCGGTACCTCTTTGTCGGTAGGGTGGTAACTAGTCGCAGCCGAAGCTTTCCAACCAGAACCGAAAAAATTCAGAAAATTTCAATCGGCCCTTCCGGGAATCGAACCCAGGACCTTCGTTTTATAAATCCCCCGCTCATACTACTGCGCTAAATGCCATCAAACCGTGGTCATGTTGAGCCCCTTTGCTTAGAGGTTATAATGGTATACATCTAATATATGAATGTTAATGTTAGATATATAAAAATATTCATTTTATTTAAATACAAGTAATTTTATAAATGTGTTTACTTAATATACATAATTATGTAAAGATGTGCTCTCAGACAGTATTATAATATTCTATCTACCTACAGATAAAATAAAACATTTCTATGTTATTAAAAAATTCCTCTTTCATGTTAACAAGTAAATATGAACAGAGTTTAACAAAAAGTACCCTCATATTTTCAAAACACGCTAGACTTAATAATGAAATTTTTGTTTTTGTTTCAGATCCGAGTCGACTGCATTCGAAAGTAGACATGACTATGATGAAAAAAACTTCAATGCTTTCTAGTATTATTTCAAAAGCTAGTGATTAGTGATGGGCAATAGAGTTATCGATATAATTAAAAAATAAATTGTTCGATTAAAAGTTTTGTTAAAGTTATCATAAAATCGCGAGTGTGAACTAAAGTGTTATCGATAAATAAATTGCCAAGTGGGTCGTTATGATAGTGTTGGGGTTAAGTATGTGTATCGATAATTTATAAATGTGAACAATGGTGTGTGTTTTGTGCTTTGGTTTTAGAGTGATTTTGTCCCTCATGTGTTGTGTGTACAGCCGGCAAGAAGTCCTTATCGAGGAGTCATGTAAGTTTTACCCAATTTACATATCCTAATAACGTAATGATCAGCACAATTAGAGACTTAACTCTCAAATTCAAATTCAAATTCATTTATTGCGAATTGAGTACATGGAGATCTTATATAAATATTATAGGTTCTTCCAAATTCCGCCTTACAGCTTGCAATGTCCTTAAATCACTAAAAAAATACTGGTAATACAGAGCTATTAACATTACATTCCAAAACAATTTACGATTCTAACGATGCCTTTACGTCAATAAATATTCTGTCACCTCATCACCTATCTGTCTCATGATATTAATGATTATCTGACCCTTTCTCTCTCTACTGTGACGTCACATTTAAGGCAATTTAACTTAGAAAAGAGACTATCTTTACTTAGACTTCTCAGCCATGGATTCACCTTGCGGTCCATCGCGTGGCTGAGAAAATAAGCCATTAAATTGAAACTAATTTAATTAATAAAAATATTTAATTAATTGAAGAAGTTATTAAATTAAAACAGCAGATTAAAAATTAGTTTTGTTTCGTAGTTAGCATGGGACGTGATTTTTTTAAATTCTGTATAGGCTAGCACTTGGATACGATCATGCTTGATTGTAATGATGATTCAGCCTACGGTGGGACGCCTAAACGTTGCCTATTCACTCTTGATTTGAAGATACCCACCATTGTAGTTGTAAGGGCATTCTATCATTCACAATTTAAATCAAGAACGTGGAATCAAACCTGTTGTAGGGAGCAGGGAAAACAATAGGTGAAAGGGCAGGGAAGGTATAATTTTGTAGTTCGAATCAGGAACGAGGAACAAAACGTTTATTGATGGACACCCAACATCTATACTAAAGCCAAAATAAATTTAAAATGTAGGTAGAAAATGCAACTCATTTTATGCCTAATAAATTTAAATTATGTTTTGTTATCTTAAAAATCTTATTTAAAAGACATTGAATATATAAATTAGTTTCATGAGTTCGTCATTAACAAGTTGACTAAAAAAATAAGGTGTAAAATGACTAGAGATCTCTACCTTCGTTTTTAATTTGTTTGTTGACAAGCATTCTCAATCGAATTTGGCTTTAGTATTTATTATGTAGCACGCTGTATAAGAAAACAGTAAATATAGTAATTCCTTGGCTAGACTCTTACATTATTTCATTTTATTTTTGACGACAAAGTTTACCTATTAAATTAAACAAGTAAATATTTTAGAATTTAACCTATCGTGAGTATTTCCATATAATTAAAATAAAAGAACAAAACGTTTATTGATGGACACCCAACATCTATATAATGTAACACGCTGTATAAGAAAACAGTATGGTAATTCCCTGGCTAGACCCTTACATCATTTCATTTTATTTTTGACGATAAAGTTTACGTATTAAATGAAACAAGTAAATATTTTAGAATTTAACCTATCGTGAGTATTTCCATATAATTAAAATAAAAGAACAAAACGTTTATTGATGGACACCCAACATCTATATAATGTAACACGCTGTATAAGAAAACAGTATGGTAATTCCCTGGCTAGACCCTTACATCATTTCATTTTATTTTTGACGATAAAGTTTACGTATTAAATGAAACAAGTAAATATTTTAGAATTTAACCTATCGTGAGTATTTCCATATAATTAAAATAAAAGAACAAAACGTTTATTGATGGACACCCAACATCTATATAATGTAACACGCTGTATAAGAAAACAGTATGGTAATTCCCTGGCTAGACCCTTACATCATTTCATTTTATTTTTGACGATAAAGTTTACGTATTAAATGAAACAAGTAAATATTTTAGAATTTAACCTATCGTGAGTATTTCCACATAATTAAAATAAAAGAAAAACGGCTGAAACTCACGTTACTACTGTCGGAGTATGGCCGACTAGTTTCGAACCCACGTGGGGTCCTTAGTCATGATCTTGCTTGTTCATACAACGCTGCTTAAGCAAACTCTAAATAATACATTAATATTTAATTTTTAACCGACGAAAAAAAACGGAGGAGGTTCTCAATTCGACACGTATATTTTTTTATATGTATGACCACGCATAACTTTTTAGAGAGTTGTCCGATTTTGATAATTATTTTTTTACTAGAAAGGGCATATATCCAAGGTGGTCCCATTGTCATCATGTTAGGATCTGATGATGATATCCCGGGGAAATTGAAGGAACTCTTCTAATTTTGGAGGCACGCTTACAGCGATTTCGGTTTTTGTCGCGGTATCGGTAGCTTTTTGGCTACTAGTGACATATAATATACTAAGACAGTATAGTACGAGTACGTTACGTGACGATAAATCACTAAAAAGTAAGAAATAAAAATTTTTAACAAAAAATAGAACCGACCTAAAACGCACTAAAAAGTAAAAAATAACTGTATCATTTAGTTGCTTTAATTTACTTCAGCATATCTAGAAGTCGGTGCCATCCAAGGTTTCTATTTTAAGGACGTTACCTAGAACCCACAAACTGCTTTACTACGTAAAATAAATGTTCCTTTAACTTGCTGGCACCGACTTCATAGATATGCTCAAGTAAATTAAAGCAACTAAATGACACAGTTATTTTTTACTTTTTAGTGCGTTTTGAGTCAGTTCTATTTTTTGTTAAAAATTTTTATGTTATTCACACAAGCGACATCACTATGACAGATTACAACGTTGTATCTCATAAAAGCGTTTTACAAAAGCGCTGTAAGCGTGAGTAATGTATGCGTGAAGCGCTGTAAAGCGCTGTGAAGCGGCTGGACGTGACGTGTCACAGTTTTTAATTTGCTTAATTAGCAAGCCGGGCGCTTTTGTTTTGTATAGTGGGTTTAGTAATTTTATTGAATACATCGAGCGCAGACAGAATAAAGTCTGGGTTAGTACATACCGATGTCATGTTGACTGCCTCGTTGGTCTAGTGGTCAGCCTATGTGGCTTCGATCACGAGGTCCTGGGTTCGAATCCTGGGTCGGATCACGAAATAATTATTAGTTTTCGACGACCTCCGTGGCGCAGTGGTATGTGCGGTGGATTTATAAGACTGAGGTCCTGGGTTCGATTCCCGGCGGGGCAGATTGAGATTTTTCTGAATTTGTCTTGGTCTGGCTGGTGGGAGGCTTTCGCCGTGGCTAGTTACCACCCTACCGACAAAGACGTATCGCCAAGCGATTTAGCGTTCCGGTACGATGTCGTGTAGAAACCGAAAGGGGTGTGGATTTTCGTCCCACTCCTAACAAGTTAGCCCGCTTTCATCTTAGACTGCATCATCACTTAACATCAGTTGTGATAGCAGTCAAGGGCCAACTTGTAGTCGATAAAAAAAAAAAGTTTTTCATTCTTTGAAAGTCGTAGTACATTCAAAGCCCGGAGTCGGGAAGTTGGTCCTGGGCCGGGCTGTGGAATAATTCTCAAGTCCTACTTTCAAAAAATTCTAAACCCGGGCTCAGCAAGCTGGATATATTACGACCCCGTGCCTCGGAGAGCACGTTAAGCCGTCGGTTCCGGTTGTTATCCCCTCTCCTATGAGGAGAGAGGCCTGGCCCTGTAGTGGGCCGTCTTCCCGAGGCACGGGGATAAAACCCCACCGACTTCCTGACTCCGGTTTTGGATTGTAGTTACTGCAAATTTCATAGAAGAAAGAAAAACTCAGAATTAATCCGTGACCCGAGCCAGGATTCGAATTAAGGATCTCGTGATCGAAGCCACATTGGTTAACCACTGGACCAATGAGGTTTGTTTATAATAATAGTAAGAATTAATTAATAAATGTTACAAATACATAAAATGAAATATTTTAAGCGTAAATTAACTATGAGTTTTAACCATTTTGCGGGTATCTATATCTAGTGTAACGAATTTCGCGATTCACGACAGCGGTGCAATACATTAAAGCGCTTTAAAGCGGCTTTAGGGGACGTGTCAACATTTTTAATTATGGTTAATTAGCGAACGAACCACACGTCCGTTGTGTACCGAGGGTTTAGCTTTTTGAGCCGTTTTTTAAGCCACTTTTATTTATGCAGGGCCCGCGTTATAAGGGGACATCGGTTAATAAGATTAATTCATTAATAACATTAATTACTTCAAAAGCTTTTGGGATTCCGTGCGTGGTGAAAAATGTGTGTGTTTAAAATATTTTTTTTATTTTTTTTTATTGCCTACTACATGTTGGCCCTTGCCTACTTTCACACCTGATGTTAAGTGATGTTGTAATATAAGATGAAATCTGGCTAATTTGATATAAAGTAGGATGAAATCCACACCCCTTTCGGTTTCTACAAGACATCGTACCGGAACGCTAAATCACTAGGCGGTTGGTTTTTGCCAGCAGTGTGGGTGGAAAGCCTCCCACCAGCCATACCAAGACAATTTAAGAAAACCACAGTCTGCCCCGCTAAGAATCGAGCCCAGGACCTCCGTGTTTTAAATCTACCGCGCATAACACCTTGCAACGGAGGCTGTCTAAAATATAACAGTTATTGTATCCTTTGGGGCAACTTTATCCTAATTATTGTCAATTATATTGCCAATATTATCATAGATTTCTCCCTACGACTGCTTTTTGAAAACTATAACAGTCAATCAAGAATATCGTTTAGATAAACTGATGTTATGCCAAGTTAGAACTATCTCAAACTTCGCTTAATATCAGGTGGCACTGTCAATCAGCGAATTAAATTAAATTGCCTGCTAATAAGTGTAGCCCCATTACCGGAGCTTATTCCATTAATTAATTACATTAACACTAGCGTGACTATCAAATTCACCGAATCATAAATGGAAATGTATCAATCAATGTTATTATAAAAAACCTTCGTTTAGTTTAAAGAAATAGTACTAGTCACAGTAGTAGCAAATTACAAGAGACTCAGGATTGGGATGAGACCAAGCTTGAGTATTCCTAGCATGCGCATACGTTTCTTGTTTAAAATGCATTTTCACTTAACATTCGCTTTTACAGTCAATCATTAATATATGGCGGATGGAGCCGACATCTAGTGAAACATTGACCTTATTGAGCTATTAATAACAATGATCAATTAATCTGGTGTGATCTGAGTCACGACTGAGAGGTGTGGTCGCAGTGAACGACACGAAGGGAATGCGTTTCGACTGTCCAGACCGCTACTTTATATCGTCGTCGATCGATCCAGCCATTACTATCAAACTCCACCGCGTGGTTGTCATGATACCGCTTCGGCTACTGATACTATACTTATAAATACTGGCCCATTACCGGAGCTTATTCGATTAATTAATTACATTAACACTAGGTAAGCGTGACTATCAAGTTCACCGAATTATAAATGGAAGTGCTTAATTTATATGATTAAAACAGCACTCCAGGATACCCCGAGGCATTCAATTAGGCCACGGATGCGGGCATTGTTGTACGGAATTATAATCTATATTTTAGCCCACTTTATGGAAATGAGCGGCTCCCAGCTGCGCTATTATTTATCCCATTTGTGCCACTCAATGGGGTTTGTTTTTGTTTTATAAGCACACCAATTTTTAATGAGTGCGCTTCAGTTTTTAACTATTTCCTTTTGTTGGATTTGTTTAACCGAATCACTTGCATACATAAATATTTGTTTATTTGTATACCACAACGAAAACACAGACATAACATATAATAAGTAGAGTTGGTATGGCCTTTACAGCGATTTCATCCAGGCAGCCTTAAGTTCAGGAAAATATTAAGTCACTATACTAAAGCCAAACTCGATTGAGAATGCTTGTCAACAAACAAATTTAAAATGAAGGGGGAAAATGCAACACATTTTATGCCTAATAAATTTTAAATTATGTTTCGTTATTTTAAAGAATCTTATTTAAAAGATATTGAAAATATATTTAGTTTTATGTTTACTAATCTAATTTATTGTCATGAATTCGTCATTAACTAGTTAATTTATTAAAAAACAGGTGTAAAATGACTAGTGATTTCTACCTACATTTTTAATTTGTTTGTTGACAAGCATTCTCAATCGAGTTTGGCTTTAGTATAGAATAGGTGGAAAACAATACGTATAATATACACACAAATACATTCAACAATTACACAAAATATTATAATTATAATAAATATCATAAGAGAGACTAATGTATATTTAATTCTGAATAAAAACAAATTAAATAAAAAGAAATTCTGAGTCGTCTATAATGTGTTAAATATTATTTTTACTTTCAGATTTACTTGAATTATTTGTTTTAAGTTTGTGTGCAATTACGTTTTTCTTTTTTTTTTAAATTAATGCACATTAAAAACCTTCGTATAATAGATATTATATCAGAAAACATTCAAATTTCAAATGACATTCAAATAAAATATATCTACCGGGTCACAGTCAGAACGATTCACAATTGATTTTGCATACTAATATTTTGCCTGTGACTATAAATGTTAGTCACAGGCAAAATATTAGTAAAAGTTATAAATAATTTTTTTTCTATAAATGACGAGATAATTTAACTGAAGTTTAAAAGGGAAATAAAACCGGCCTAAAATAAGCTTCCACTAGTATCTAAACTATTCGAAGACGAGTACATTCAAAATTATTATCGACAAAACATAACAATATGATTCAAAATTATCGATAAAAACACTTCACATCATTAATTCCCATCACTTCTCGACCACACACGGGTATCGTGTTACAAGGCGCAAACACCGCATCGCCCACTTCAAACGTTTGAGATTTTTCCTCTCTCTCTTTCACGCCTACCCTGCTGCTTATTAAAGGGAAAGGGAGCGATGTAGGAAGGATAGAAAACCAACAAGTGTATTCAATTTTAGGGATGTAATTAAGAAAGCCTATGAGTGCTTGATTAAACATATCAAATCGGGAATGAGGTCATTGCGGTCGGGACTTGCTACTTGATTTACACTATAGCCTGATTGAATAGCAACTTCCAACTATATTAACGGCCTCCGTGACGCAGTGGTATGCGCCGTGGATATGATGGAGGTCCTGGGTTCGATTCTCGGATGGGATATTTGAAATTTTCTTAATTAGACCAGGGTGAGTATTCTGTAAATCAGTTACGAAACTCAACAGTGTCACTTGTGACTAACGTCTCTATTTCTCTGAAACTATGCTAAACATAGAGTCAGAGACGAATTTGAAATGCAGTGTCGAGTGTCATTATTGAAAAGCGCTACAGCCCTGGCTTGTAGGAGATTTCGGCAGTGGCTAGTTACGACCCCGCCGACAAAGACGTACCGCTAAGTGATTTAACGTTCCAGTACAATGTCGAAAGTTTCTCTCCTTTTTCTTTTTTCTTTATTTCTTTCATTTCCTACTCCGAACAAGTTCAATCTTCGTTCTTAGATCGTAACTCTACTTAACATCAGATATGATTGCAGTCAAGGGTCAACTTGTAAAAAAATACAATCAAAACATAGATTAATCGTGTTCGAAATCGGCAAATTTAATATATTATCTGTTAACTTTCATGCTGGCTCTTCTCAGTAAGAATCTGCCTTCCGAACTGCTGGTAGAGTCACTACAAACAATATAACTTGAAGTTTTAAAAGTGCCTGTAAACAATGTTTTTACTTCAAATAAACTACTCCTAACAAGTTAGCCAGTTTCCATCGTAAATTTCATCATCATTTAGCATTCATAACATAACACGTGATTGCAGTCAAGGGCTAAATTGAAATAAAAAAGACGTGTGGCACTCGGAGACTGCCGCGGTAAAGCTATTGCATAGCATTTTTTATCAACTTATGTTTACCTACTAACGTCATCGGGACCGTGGCCTAGCGGTAAGGCGCTCTGATTGCCAGAGAGACGGGGGTTCGAACCCCGTCGGTCCTGCATTTTTTTTTAAGCGTGATATTGCACTTAGAGGGCCTTACCGCTAAACCACGCTCCCCGATGACGTGGTTGCCGAAATTGTGCTTTTTATATTATGTTTTTGATACGCAGGGGGTGTTAGGTTTTTTCGTTACGGAATTTCTGTATTCAGTCTCCACGCTCAAAGCCGGCGATAGAAGCTATGCAATAGCTTAATAAAAAAAATAAAAATAACCGAACCGATATAGTTAATAATTTTTCCGACTAAAAATTAATAGGCACGTTAGATAAAACCGTGTCCCTTTTTACACAATTCCATACAATCCATTTGCAAATTTCAATTTTCATTATTACATTTCCGAATAAAAATAAATACATTTCAACATGCATTCATTCAATCATGTAATGACAGGGCTGTCACTGCGACGTTCACGTCTCTGTTCACTTTATAAATCGCGTCGCAACTTTTCATTCAGGAGAAATACCTCGTTAGCATAGTTAACAAGTTCGCGTTGCATGTCTGTGCATCAACCTCTCATATAACTGCAGTTCACGGGCAAACTTCTTTATTGCACATAACTCTGTCTCTCGCTTATTATGTTCACCGGATGTGACGTAATATAAACTGACGTCATTAAACTAAAGTTGTAAACTTGTGGTAGCTTGTGTGTAGTTGGCTTCGTACATTTCAAATCTCAGTAAATAAAACAAGTCGATTGCAGTTTATTCGTAACAATTCTTCTGCTTTATCAAACCTCGACGACCACCGTGGCGCAGTGGTATGCGCGGTGGATTTATAAGACGGAGGTCCTGCGTTCGGTTCCCGGCGGGGCAGATTGAGATTTTCTTAATTTGTCTTGGTCTGTCTGGTGGGAGGCTTTCGCCGTGGCTAGTTACCACCCTACCGACAAAGACGTACCGCCAAGCGATTTAGCGTTCCGGTACGATGTCGTGTAGAAACCGAAAGGGGTATGGATTTCATCCTACTCCTAACAAATTAGCCCGCTTCCATCTTAGATTGCATCATCACTTAACATCAGGTGTGATAGCAGTCAAGGGCTAACTTGTAGTCGATAAAAAAAAAATAAAAACAACAATATTAGATCTCTAAGTAGTTAGGGATTGAAGAAAGGAAATTCTGTATGGGACCGGTGTGTATGTATGTTTAATTATGTCTAGAGTTATCTCCAAACGTCCATCAGCTGTTCGAACCACGTGCCCGCCCATTGCAATTTCAGTTCTACGACTCGCTGAGCTATGTCAGCTATGAGCTATTTTGACGACCTCCGTGGCGCAGTGGAATGCGCGGTGAATTATTAAGACGGAGGTCCTGGGTTCGATTCCCGGTGGGGCAAATTGAGATTTTTCTTAATTTGTCTTGGTCTGGCTGGTGGGAGGCTTTCGCCATGGCTAGTTACCACCCTACCGACAAAGACGTATCGCCAAGCGATTTAGCGTTCCGGTACGATGTCGTGTAGAAACCGAAAGGGGTTTGGATTTTCGTCCCACTCCTAACAAGTTAGCCCGCTTCCATCTTAGACTGCATCATCAGTTAACATCAGGTGTGATAGCAGTCAAGGGCCAACTTGTAGTCGATAAAAAAAAATGTCGGTTACTTTGGTTCTTCTGCAGATCTCCTCATTTCTGATTCGATCACGCAGAGATACTTTAAGCTTTGCTCTTTCCAACGCCCACTGAGTGACTCTGAGCCTTCTTATGATGCCCGCACTACTACTTTTTAATAAAATGCTATCCCAACAATTCGTGTTAAAATATACATCAACATTATCATTTAGTGTTCACATTCAAAAGTTTAACACCCCTGCGAAATGTTTTTCTTTTTTTGTATCCCCACTGTTTCATGAGAGACGGCAAACAATTGTTCAGAGTAACACTATCGCCAAGAGATTTGAACTCCATAATCCACTTTTACGACTGCGCTTAAACAAAGAACACAGACTTTAATACAATCCCACGGGATGGGATGGGATGGGATGGGAGTACATTTCGTTTTACACTGCTACCGAAGGTTTAATATCCCTGCAAACTGGTCGTTACGTCACATCGCATCACGCTTATGTGCTTAATATAAACTTTTGCTCGCCGGTTCCCGTCAGTTTCTGGTTATGGTTTATAACGCCCTGACGCGTATTTGTATGTGGAATGCATTATCCGTGAAATTGCATAACTCTATTAAGAACTTTACGCGTTCTTGGTATATCTAATGTATGTTCGGTATTTGATTTTGGATTTAAATTAATTTAAATTTGCACAGCTGCTAAACAGTGGAATAACAATTAGTGTAATCTTTCTGTGGTTATTATTTTGATGGAATGGTTACAGGTGGCAAAATAGGCGACAAGGGGAAAAAATTAGTGTTATGTTAGTTAGTGGGTGGGTACCTACTTAAAAAAACAATTAGTTAACTATACAAATAATTTTTTAAATTTTTGTTTTGAGTTCCAGCTCACAACTATATCTCACAGATATCGATGGTAAATAATAGTGGTTGTTAATAAAGTATTTCATTTTTTGTTTAGAATATTAGTCATAACATTTTTAAATATTTCCTTTTGAATTTAATTGTTGTATGAAAATCGAGAATCGAACCACTGAACTCTCGACGTGCTGATTTCAGCCACTTCAATGGAGCCATTAAAGCCAATTTTAATAGCCAAATCGCCTATAGAGCATGACCTCTTGTATCCTAAGAAGGGTTTTTTTTCCCCGAGACGAATCTCTTTACTGCCGAGTCAGCACGGTACCGCGTGGCATTTCATCGTGCTGGCTGCCTTTAAGTTATTTTATTTCTTTTCTTTTTTTCTCTTCCTTTTCCCTTTCCTCTTTCCTGATCATTATTTTTCGGAGCATCTTGCCGTATGTGTTCCACTCGACTTCCCCGGAGAGCATACGCTCAATTAGGTTGTCTGGGTCCACTTTGCTGTTGGTTCCTTGTGCCGCTGATCTCAGGTCATTAAAGGCCGGACACTCAAAAATAGCGTGTCGCGGAGTGTCCTCCTCTCCGCAAAAGTAGCAGTATTGAGTAGGCGCTTTCCCTATTGCGAAGAGGTAGGTGTTGAACACTCCGTGACCACTTAGCGCCTGAGTAATCCAGCGATCCACCTCCCCGTGGTTCCTTTTGTGCCAGCTTTTAACATTCCTTATCAGTTCTCTCGTCCATGTTCCCTTTCCAGCCCCCGACCATTCAACTTCCCACTCTGTCAGACTTTTCTCCCGCAGTTCATGACAAGTCAGAGTCTTATTTGCGAAAGATTGGGCGCGTTCAGTTACAAGTTTCGCTATAGGGACAAGGCCTGCAATAACGAGAACCGCGTCGGTTGATATCGTCCTGTATGCTCCGCATATGCCTATAGCCATTCGCCTCTGTACTGCCTCGAGTTTTTTCCGGTACTGTTCAACTTTCATGGCTTTTTCGAAAATTGGTGCCCCGTAGAGGATAACAGAGTGAGCTACAGACGCCAGCACTCTTCTTTTACTTGCTCTGGGTCCTCCTTTTGTTGGCATCAGTCTGTACAGTGCCTCTGCCAGGTTTTGAGCTTTTTTAGCGACCTCTTCAAGGTGTTTTTTGTAGTTAAGGCTTTTGTCGAGCCAGACCCCAAGGTATTTAACGTGGTCCTTTGGAGTTACTGACGTATTTTCAACTGCAAATTTAATGCTCTCCAGTTTTCGTCTTCCGCTAAAGACAATGGCTTCTGTCTTCTCCGGCGCTAGGTAAAGTTTCTTCTTCTGCATCCATTTATTAATTCGTTGGAGGGCTGTGTTTGCCTTGGTCATAAGAGATTTCTCTGTTTTGGCGACGACAACTAGTGCCAGGTCGTCAGCGAAACCCACCAACTGGATCCCCTCTTCCTGTTTCAGCCTGAGTACCCCATCATACAAGATGTTCCATAGAGTTGGACCCAGAATCGATCATTGGGGCACGCCGCTGCTGACTTTTATGACGTCCTCTCTACCCTTATTGTCTTTAACACTAGAAAGACGGGAGCAGTCATTTGACTGCAATTTTAATTTAAATGTTGATTAACTGAAAAACCATTTGACTTAACGTATTGAAATTTTGTGACTTTTAATAATATTAGTAGTTAAGTGGAACTATGTATAAAAATAACTCACATCTCTTTTGTTTATTATTTAAAATCTTGATATACCGACAAAGACGGCGGCAGTCATTTGACGGCTGAGATCCGATAAATTTTTACAATTGTAATATGAGAGGGTAGAACATAAATTAGCTACGCTTATCAGTTGTTTGTGGTTTGTAAGTCAAAAAAAATAATATTGTTTCGACTGCCCGTGAATTTAGTCGAAATTATTGTAAGTCATTTGTGAAAAATGTCTCGAAGGCTTCAGGATAAAGAAATACTTTCAATCTTGCAAAATATTCGTGAATGAGATGAATCGGATTGTGGCTCTGAGAGTGCAGAACGCGATAGTGACGATGATTGTGCGGTACCACAATTCAGTTCGAGTTCCTCTTCGGAAGAAAGTGACCTGGAAGATCAGGTACCTCTTGCAACTTTACAAAACGTTCACAGTTCGAGTTCTCGTGGCCATGGTCGTGGCGGTGTTCGTGGTCGAGGCCGTGGTCGAGGCCGGGGCAGGAGTCATAGTTCAGATGATTCTGAGCTTCAAGGTCTCATCACCGCTACCGACGATACGTCTTGGTCACTTCAAGTGGAGTCAACTCAAAGTGGCCGCCGAGCACGGCACAATATAATAACTGAGCAAGCAGGGCCTACCTCATATGCAAGAAGAAATTTCACTGGAAGTATATTGGATTCGTGGAGGCTTGTGATTGATGAATCTATATTGAGACATATTCAGAAATGTACTCAAGAAGAAGCTAATAGGCAACGAGGCCACAACAATTGGATACTAACTTTGGAACAGCTGAAAAGTTTTATCGGTATTTGCTATGCTCGAGGTGCCTACGGTGCAAAAAATATTCCAGTAAATGAGCTATGGAGTAAAACTTGGGGAGTAAATTTTTTTTCAAGTGTTATGCCTCGTGACAGATGCAAAGAAATATGAAGTTTTTGCGATTCGATCACAGATCTGAAAGAAGTTCACGACTTCAACAAGATACATTTGCACTTATATCAGACGTTAACTGCTTATCTTGCTACAAACCAGGAGAAAATATTAATGTAGACGAACAACTCTTTTCTACTAAGGTTAGATGCAGGTTTCTTCAATACATTGCTAACAAACCTGATAAGTTTGGAATAAAATTTTGGCTTTGTGTCGATGTGGATTCGAAGTTTGTACTCAACGGCTTTCCTTATTTAGGAAAGGATGAAAGCAGGTCACAAAACCAAAGCCTTGGTGAATCCGTTGTTATGCGTCTTGTGGAACCTTTTGCAAATACTGGCCGAAATATAACTACTGACAACTTCTTTACATCGGAAAAATTGGCAAATAACTTGCTCGCAAAACGCACAACCATTGTAGGAACTATGAACAGGACACGACGAGAGATTCCACCTTACGTCAAATAACTTCATATGACTTTGTTTGAAACAAAAATCCTGAAATCTGATAGATGTACACTCACAATTTATCAAGGAAAACGAAACAAAAACGTGTTATTGCTTACCACGTTACATAATAATGTTGAAACTTCAATCACCCTAAGAAAAAACCAGAAACTGTGACTTTTTACAATGCTACCAAGAACGGCGTGGATGTGGCTGACCAGATGGCAAAAAAATATAGTGTCAAAGCGGCATCTCGAAGGTGGCCCGTACAGGTTTTTTTCAATATACTAGACCTAGCAGAGATAAATTCTTTCATTTTGTATAAAAAAATGTCAGGTATCAACATAAAAAGGAGAAATTTCATACTGAGTTTAGCTAGTGAACTTTGCGGCAAAGTAAAAATCGATGCCGAACTTTCTGCAACCCAAGAATTGCCTAAAGAGTCTACACCATCTACTTCTCGATCTTCTATTCAAAATCCGGAAACTCGGAAAAGGCGGGAATGTTATGTACAAAAGTGCAAAAATAAAACTAATAAAGTCTGCGACATTTGTAAAAAGCCACTTTGTGGCATTTGTAATGTAAACAAAATGTTTAAATGTAAAATATGTCTATAAATATAATAAATAATCATACATGAAACCCTGTTTTATTACTACAGTTACCAGTTTTAACAGTTAAAATAAAATAAAAAATAAAAATAATGGAGGAGTCATTTGACCGGTTGCCGTCTTTGTAGGTAGATAGATTTTCCCGACTTTCTAGTGTTAACCTTAATATGCCTGTCTTCAAGGTAGCTGCTGACTAGGTTTAATATATATCCTGGAAATTTCCTGTTCCTGAGTTCGAGAACTATCTCTCTCCAAGACGCAGAGTTGAAAGCGTTTCTTACGTCCAGGCATATTAGGGCGCAGATTTTACGGGTTCGCTGTGTGCCATTTCTTGCGTTTATAGCCGTTCGTACTATTTCCTGTATCGCCATCAAGGTAGAACGACCTTTCCTGAAACCGTATTGATTGTTAGCTAGTCCCCCATGATCAGGTAATAGTTTCTCAATTCGGTTTAGTAGCACTCGTTCCGTCAGTTTTCCGTAGCTGTCAAGTAAGCAGATAGGTCTGTACCCCGTTGGGTCGTCAGCGGGTTTGTTTGCTTTTTTTTAATAGTACTAGACTAGCTATCTTCCAAGTTGCCGGGAAGGTGCCACTTGTAAAGATGTCGTCTAAAACCTCCTTGATTTTTTCTGGGATAGTTTCAGCAGCAAGTTTGACCACCTCTGGATAGATAAGATCGGGCCCTGGTGCCTTTTTTAATTTGAGACTTTCTGCCGCTAGTCTGATTTCCTGTATAGTCACTTCGACCTTCTGGGGAGCGTCTTCTAGAATTCGACAAAAGTCCTCATGTATCGGAAATAACGCTTGGGTCACTGATCTAATCAGGTCCATATTAAGAGTTGGCGGTTGTCGCCGCAGTTTTTCGGTGACAATTCTGTAACCTAGACCCCAGGTATCTTTGTCTATTTCTTCGCAAAGCTCTCTCCATTGTTTTTCTTTCGACTTAGATATGGCTAGTTGGCTGTTCTTCTTCTGTGAGTTTCTCTCTATTAAGGTAATTTTTGCGGTTTTTTCTTCTTTGGCGAGTGTATTTTCTTCGGCATTTGGTGCAGAACTCTCTCTTCTCTTTAATTTGCGCATTCCACCAGTACACAGGTGCCTTTCCGCGTATCCCTTTTTTAGGCATAGCTTTTTCGCAGGCCTTTGTGGTGCCTACTATTAGTTCGACTGGTGTGCTAATCTCTTCGTCCTTCAGGAAGTGCTCTAGGATCTTTCGGTTTAGTCTGTCCAGCCTCCAGCCTATTGGTGGTTGTGGTGTCGGTTTTGCTTCTGTGTGGAGTATGTGGTATCTTATGTACCGGTGTCCGCTCATGCTGTCTTCTTCTAGTATCTGCCATTCTGATACTCTCTGTTTAAGGGTAGAGCTCACAAACGTGATGTCTGGAGTCGAGTTCTTGGCACCCCTCTGAAACGTCGGGGCTACTCCGACGTTAGCGATTGTCATATCTGCGCTTGCTAAGAACTCCATGATTAAACGCCCTCGAGCATTTTCGACTTTTTGACGCTGCATTGAAGTCACCGGCTACAAGGATGTCCCCACATTGAGACTGAATACTTGCAAACAGTTTATTCAAATCGGACTCAAATTCTCCAAAGGTATAATTTGGAGAAAAGTAACAGCTGTATATGATGAGTCCAGGCAGTTCAACGGCAATGAAGCCGTTTTCTCGGGTTACTACTTTCATGTGAATATCCTTGTTTAAAGAGACTACGCACGCATCTCCTCTTAGGTCTGTCCACCATTCCCGGGCGTCCGCCTCCTACGATCCGTTTTTTGGTTGCGTAGTAGTCCGCTTTCCGGGCACTAACTCTTTTCAAGATGGACAGTTCTTTGAGCCCATTCGGTGGTTGTTGGACTTACCTTTATCCTTACATATAGCGCATGACGTCTCATTTGGACAGTCTCTGGCTTTATGGCCATCATCTCCGCAGTTGTAACATTTACTACTTCTATCTTTACCTGGGCACCCTGTGGAAATATGTCCGTACTCGAGGCACCTGTAACATCGTTTCTTTTGTACCAATAAGGTGACTAGGACTATCATCCACCCTATCTTAATTTTCTTCTCCTGTATTAACTTTTCGGCTTCTTCCATCGGCAGCTCGATTATCGCATTCTTGACCCCGTAGCTATTTTCCCAGAAACTCTTTATACGGGACTCTCTTACTTTTTGTTTAAGTGTTTCTTCTATTTCCTCTCTTTCGACAGTGACGTCCATCCCTTTTATTATGATATTAGTTATTTCTTTTAACGCCCTCATGGTTAAGGTAGGGCATAGAGTTCCCATTTTATCCTTTACCTGTAACACTTCTTTGTTTTGTTCTTTGTCTATCTCTAGGAGAATATCGCCTTTCCTAGTCTTTCTAACTTTAGAAAAGAGAACTTCCTCCTTTCCTAATCCTGATTTTACCTCTTTTAAAACACTTGCGTAGTCTCTGTCTTTAACTTCTACTAGTAAGGCTTCGGGCCTTCTTTTACGTGTTCTCCCTCCTGGCTTAGTAGCAAGTTTTTTATCTTCCTTGTACTCTTTACTTTTCTTTTTTAAGATCTGCTTATTTTCAGTGTTCGTATCCCTTTGGGATCGTGTATCCGTCGTTGTACCTGCTTTCTTCTTTGCTTGTACCTCATTGAGCTTGCTTGCTCTTTTGTCAGGCGATATATTCTCCGTCTGACTTCGTCTTTTCCCCTTTTTTTTATTCTTTTCCATTCTGTCTCCGTACCTAAGTCGTCATCCCATTCCAATCCCTCCGTTTTACCTCCGGTCGACGTATTTGTTCCTTTCTCTTCCACAGTCACTACTTTTTTAGCTCTTTTCGGAGTCCGTTCTGCCTCGTCTCCCCTCTCCGCTTTCATTCTTCTAACATCCATTACTCGACCACAGAGTTTTTGTATTTCTCTTAGTTTTATCTTTACTTCATTGGCCGTGTTTTTGTAGGGCCCTTGTCTCTCCACTAATGAGTTAAGGGTAATTATGTTGTCATACAACCCTTTCAGTAGCCTATCTTCTTTTTCTTCTAAAGGTTCTTCCTCTTTGCTTGTTGGTGATTTTTTACGTTTCCAGTCTCCTCTGTTTCTTGGTGTAAATGCCATTGGTGAGAAAAAAGTCAGAGGACTTGCGTAAGGCGCTCGTGCCCCTTCATCACCGGTAGATAATCCGTCTTCAGTTTCCGTTAGTTCCGTTTCAGTCCTAGTTCGCGCTTGAGTCGTCGTTTTTGGTGGCGTGCGTTGTAGTAGGCCAGACCTAGCAAAAGGCTTGTCACAATTCAGCAAAACGTCGCCCCCCCCAGAATACGAGGGGCAGCCCCTTTCGGCCGTAGCCTCCAGGGGACGGGATTCTCCATTGCCAGTGCTACCAGCAACGGTACCCGCCTGGGGTATGTATTTTTCTTGTCGTGCTTTCATGTTAAAATCTAAAACTCTCCCTTTTCTATACGTCTTTGGAAAACCAGCCGCCCAATGTGGGTCAGACGCAGGTACCAGGCAAGCCGCTCGCTCCGAGTACAGACGCTGCCTGGATTTGTGGTGCATGCTTTTGGTCCGCGCCGGGTATTTTATTTCCCCGGTACCCGCCAGACGGATCTGGTGAGGGAACTCCCCTATCCGCCACCCGGGGACGCGCCCGATGGGAGAGCAGCCAACTCCACACGGGTCCTAAAAAGGGTACCTAAAGAGATGAGCATTTCCTACTATATTGTTCTAATGCAGGTTTGCATTAATGTTCAACTATGCAATTTTTATTATCAAATAATAATCACGACTGCGTCCGATGATTTTACGTCATCTTTGAGGCAAGAGCGTTTCATCATCATCAACTTTCCAACCCAGGAATCGAATACTTTCTAACTATTAGGCCAACGAGGCAAAGGACTTAGCGCAGTTGGCAGTGACACCAATGTCTATATAAAATAGCACTAAATCTTAAAGGAATCAAAAACTAATATAAATTACCTCCCACGCTTTATGCGTTCGACACCAAAAAAGGGCGAGTACCTACAAAATTCATTGTTCTTCGGAGTTCCAAGATAAACTCCGTACCTTTGAATATATAGGTACCTATATTACGCAGGCTCCGTATCGGGGCGACCTCCCATGGCGTTAAAATTATTATAACACTGTGTAATATTTATTATCAAGGCCGCGGTTAAAGGATTTTCTTGGAGCAACATTAAATTGTTTACTTGGATTGGCTCACGACTGTTTACGCGCGGATTACTCTTTCATAATATCCGGTTCAGTTGAGCGAAATTGGTCATATCGTGGCTTAACGTACTAATGTGTGGAAACTCTACCGTAATAACCGACAGATGTACTGAAATTTCAATATTTTTGGGCTTAATTTTCACATTAGTACAGGATTTTGACGACCTCCGTGGCGCAGTGGTATGCGCGATGGATTCATAAAACGGAGGTCTTGGGTTCGATTCCCGGCGGGGCAGATTGAGATTTTTCTTAATTTGTCTTGATCTGACTGGTGGGAGGCTTTCGCCGTGGCTAGTTACCACCCTACCGACAAAGACGTATCGCCAAGCGATTTACCGTTCCGGTACGTAGTCGTGTAGAAACCGAAAGGGGTGTGGATTTTCGTCCCACAAGTTAGCCCGTTTCCATCTTAGTCTGCATCATCACTTAACATCAGGTGTGATAGCAGTCAAGGGTCAACTTGTAGTCGATAAAAAAAAACATAAATACATACATAACATCACCCCTAATTCCCATAGGGATAGGCAGAGGCCTATCCCTATGGGAATTAGGGGTGATGTTATGTACTGCAACCTGCCATTTACCATGGACACAATGTCCAATCCAATCGCATTAGTATAAAATGTTTTATAAACAAACGAATAGACGGATCTAATTGCTCTATTCGTGTTAACTGCAAAACCTATATTATTATCAGACTATTGACTGTCCACTAAAGGGCTAGGCCTCTTTCAGCCTATAAATTCACAGTTATGCTGCTGGATTTGTGGGCTTAAGGTGATAATATCACAATTAGGTGTTGGTGATAGAGGGCAGGACGCCTTAACGTGATTGCCGAGGCCTGCAGGTGTAACGTCACCAAATTCCCGACTCCGGGTTTAGAATTATCTGAAAAATTATTTTAGGAGATAGAAAACCTCAGAATTATTTCACAACCAGTACTCCACCACCACCATCACTAACCTCTAGAGCAAAGTCGCAGTCAGTACTGAGAATTACTTATGACTCGTTGTGATACACGTTGTCTTGTGCTTGTAAACTTAAGTTAAAGATTTGAAGTCTTGTGTATCATTAAGTTCTCCAGTGACCCTGACATCGCGAAATTTAGACGACACTAAAGTTATGGTTCTTCTTGGCTTTGCCCATATCAATTATACTTTACAAAATGTCCTATTTTACTATAGAGAACTTACTTCTTCTTCATGTGCTATCTTATGTACGGGAGATTAGCGATCATTACAGCTATTCAACTGTAAGCAGGATTTGTTAAAGGGCGGGGCACGAGGGAACAAATTGTCAATGTGAGGCAAATAATTGAAAAGAGCCGAGAGTTCAACGTCCCGATACTAATGTGCTTCATTGACTACTCGAAAGCATTTGATTGTGTTAGATGGAAGTGCTTGTGGAAAATACTACGGGAAATGGGTGTTCCTCATCATCTTATTAAGTTAATCGCTAACCTGTACAGTGAAAGAGAATCCATGGTGCGAATCAACGACGTGATTTCGAAGCCTTTTAAACCACAGAGGGGCGTAAGGCAGGGATGCATCCTCTCTCCTATTCTTTTTAACATTTACGGGGAATACATTATGAGAAAGACCCTAGAAGCATGGGAGGGAGGAATTTCTATTGGGGGTGTAAAGATTAACAACCTGCGTTATGCTGATGACACCACGCTCTTTGCGGCATCCGAAGAGGAACTCTCCCAACTGTTCCGCAGACTAGAGGCGGAGAGTGAATTGGTCGGACTTAGCATTAACAGATCGAAAACAAAAGTAATGCTAATCGACAGAACGGGTCAACACGGGGAACTCTCTGACCTAGAGTTTGTCAATGAGTTTGTCTACCTTGGATCGCTACTGTCGGACAAAGGAGGAAGGGAACAAGACATCAGAAGACGCATACAAATGTCCAAAGGAGCAATGACCAAACTAACACGAATTTGGCAAAGCAGAAAGATCTCTATCAATACAAAGAAAAGAATAGTGAGGACTTTAGTCTTCTCAATCTTCCTTTATGGCTCCGAAGCATGGACGATAAGAGCGACAGACAGGAAAAGGATAGATGCATTTGAGATGTGGTGTTGGAGGAGGATGCTGCGTATTCCATGGACGGCCAAAAGAACAAATGTCTCGATCCTGAATCAGCTGCGAATTAGCACTAGGCTCTCAAGTATATGCTACGAGAGAATTCTCGGTTATTTTGGTCACATTGCCCGCCGCTCCCCCGATAACCTAGACAAGCTGATAGTGGTGGGCAAGGTGGAGGGGAAACGACCACGAGGGAGATCACCTAGCCGCTGGTCAGACCAAGTGAAGTCGCTCACGGGTCTCCCCCTTACGACAGCCGTCAGAAGAGCAGAGGACCGGACTGAGTGGAAGGAAATTGTGAACACCATAACGAGGACACTGCAGTGTGGACACGACCTTCAGTATTGAAGAAAACGACGAAGAAGACAGCTATTCGAATTTTGGATGCAGCAGCCCAATGAATTTGTACTCATCGTGTACCATTCGCGTAGATTTTTAAGCCAGGAGGTTCGTCATCTGTCAGGCCTTTAGCTTCCTTGTATCTCGCCTTGTATAATATGCTGCAAGTTCTAAGAGTGTGAGAAGAGAACTTTGAGAATTTATATTGATTATAATACGTAGGTGCCACTAGAAAACAATGCAATTAAATGCTACTGTGAAATAACAGCACATTTAAAAATATACCTACCTGCCTAGCAAAAAAAATAGTATCTGAAAAATAACAAAGTGAGATATTTTATATTCTACTGTCACAATAAAATAAAAAGTCGCCCACAGTTACAAAATACGGCCGAAGCCACAGGAAGTGTCTTGTGTTATTAAAAAGAGCGGCACAGACAAAGCAATCAACGGTCAGTGGTGTTTTGAAATCCGTTTTTAATTGCGCAGCCTTGCCGCTGGTCAATTTTCCATTTCGAATCGGAATTGCTATTTCTCACAACTGGAAAAAATTAAATGGAAAACTGTAAAGCCTTGCCCTTTCGGAGGGATTTTGGTTTATTTTTTGCGTTCTGTTACACGCTATAGACGTACAGGAGTATTTCATTTAATATTTTAATGCTTTTGTCTTTGTAATACAATAGCTATTTGCCGCATTTAAATATTTTTTTACTTATCAGGAATAGGAGTTTTGTTCTGGATAAATGTTCGTCTCTACGCACCTAACAACGTGCTGCTTAAGCGTTTGATTGTTGGTATAAATAAGTGTTTTCGCAATTATATAGCACTAGCCAACGTACGCGAGAAATTCTGTTTTGTGATAGTTCGAAAAAAGTCGTTTCTCAGGCTCTTAACTATTTGCTGAGTAAACATTGTTGAGTCAACGTCTCCTGAAGATCGTGTTGTGTTGTAGTGAAGAATGTTGAGTTTATTTAATAAATCGCTAAATTTTGTCATTATGTAAATTAATTGTTTATTAGTTAGTTAGCTTATTATTTTTATAGTACATATAGAAGTACTTCAATGTGTACTACAAAAATAATAAAAAGCAACCTATCACATATTTTTACACTAATAGACCGATTTGATACCTCCCATAAAATATTTTCTTATATCTTTCCGGTAACTACAATCCTGAAACTTGGCACGAAAATAGGTCTTCTAGCAGAAATAATAAGAAAAATTATAAAATCGATGACTTCAATTCGAAAGATTGAATGAATCCACGTTTTCAAAATACGTGTAAAGGGGACCAGCTCCGACTATGCTTATAAGAAAACAATATAGATTGAGGTTAAGGGTGATTCAGGTTAAGTGGCGTCTTACTGTCGTTTTATATGTGTTAGTAACCTGGTACCTCCATGATATCCTCCTCCTCCTCCTCCTGATATCACCAAACCATCGCGGTACTGCACCACGAAAGCCGTCAGAAATATTTCATGGTATAACTTTTTACAGAGTTGTCCGATTTTGATAATTCTTTTTTTATTAGAAAGGGCAAGATCCCATTGTCATCATGTTAGGATGATGATATCCTGGGAAAATTGAAGGAAATCTTTAAATTGCCAGCAAAGGTTTCTACTTTAAGGACATTACCAAGAACCCACAAACTGCTTTACTACGTTAAATAAATGTTCCTTAAACTTGTTGGCTCCGACTTTATAGATATACCTACTTAAGTAAATTAAAGCAACGAAATAACAATAAATATTTATTTTTATAATTTAAATATAAAGAAATATTTTTTACTTTTTAGTGCGTTTTGAGTCGGTTCTATTTTTTGTTAAAAAATTTTATTATACGACTTTTTTAAGTTATAGTTTTGAAATAACCAGACAAACATCACCTATAAAGGAATAACTGCCCTACCAGAGCAATAAGCCTTATTTTATGCTAGTTGCATAATTGCATAATATCATTATCAGCCTATTAACGATCCACTACAGGGCGAGGCCTTCCTCCTTACAGAAGAGGGGATAGTTACGTAATATAAGGCTACAATATCTTTTAAACCGTAATACTACAATGTATGGAGGCAGAAATATGCAATGCAGTCGGTACTTCTTCAGATGAATTCTTACACAAAGAGTTCTACTACTAATTTAAAAAATCCAAATGTCAAACATATCTATCGGAGCTGCCTTTAATAATAAACTTTTTACTTTCACTAAAGGCTTGTACCCTATAAAGTACGCACTTAGTTAAAGCATAAAATTTTTACAATCAATCAAAATGATTGATCTAGTCAATCATAATATAATTTGTTCGATTGTAAACATAACAAGCTTTATTGCTACGAAATAAATTTATTACGTTACAATCCCGGCTGTAATGTAATAAATTGTTTTGATTATTGTAAACCAATAAATTATTTTGTTACAGAAAAAAGGAGAGCTCAATGAAAGATATAGATCGTATCTACGTTTAATAAATCAGGGGTGCCGAACAGGATTATGTTTTAATTCTTTGTTATTGAAAACATTTTGTGGGTTTTGTTCTTTAAATCCTTTTTCAATCTTTTAGATATACAGTTTTCGTTATTGTTAGTAATTGTTTTATTTTATTATTTTTATGTATGTGTATTCATAGCCAATGTGGGATGATGTTTAAAAATTTAAAGACCATTAGAAAGATGGACTAATCGTACTAGAATACGTGTAAGGTGATAAGGTGACCTCTTGCAGAACATAAGTGTTGACATACTGCGTCCAGTAGGTTTTTGATCATGAAATCAGGTCGTTACATACAACATATTTTGTCTCTTTCTTCCTATGTATTTGAACAGAATAATTTATTATCTTGGTAAATATTTCTTACCTAGAGGTCGCCCGCGATTTCACCCGCGCAGTTCCCAGTCCACAGTTCCAGTTGTGAAATTTGTACGGGAACAAATTTCACAACAAAAAAAGCCCATGTGTTATTCTGATGTTTAAGCTGTATTATTGTGAAGTTTCATCAAAATCTATTCAGTAGTTTTTACGTGAAAGAGTAACAAACATCCAACTATTCATACGTACAAAATTTAGCGTTTATAATATTAATAGGATGTACTTACGGACATGTCAGTCCTGTCCAAAATAATTAAAAGTTACCCATTGTAAGTAGAGATAGGCGAAAACAACATAAAATGCATGAAAATCTAGTTCGGTATGCTTAAAGTTTGACGATAATGCAATCTACCGCAAGTTTACAACTAGTTTGATGACGTCAGTTTATATTACGTCACATCCGGTGAACATAATAAGCGAAAGACAGAGTTATGTGCAATGAAGAAGTTTGTCCGTGAACTGCAGTTATATGAGAGGTTGATTCACTGACATGCGTCGCGAACTTGTAAACTAGGCTAACGAGGTATTTTTTTAGCGACTACAAGTTGGCTCTTGACTGCTATCACACCTGATGCTAAGTAATGATGCAATCAAAGATGGAAGACGGTTTACTTGTTAGGAGTAGGATAAAATCCGCACCCCTTTCAGTTTCGTACATCGTCCCGGTACACTAAATCGCTAAACACAGCGAAAGCCACCCACCAGCCAGACCAAGACAATTTAAGAAAAATCTCTATCTGCCCCGCCGAGAATCGAACCCAGGACCTCCGTCTTATAAATCCACCCCGCATATCACTGCGCCACAGAGGTCGTCAATGGTATTTATCGTGAATTAAAAGTTGCGATGCGATTTGCAAAACCAACAGGGGCAGAAATATCGCCTAGTGACAGCCCTGTCGGTACATGATTAAAATGAATGCATGTTGAAATGTATTTATTTTTATTCAGAAATGTATTCAAACGATTATTTCTTAAACTAACTTAACTTTATAGTCTAAAGTAGGCACACGTTTTATTATTTCACCTGGTAGAAAGTAAAGACATCGTTCAAAATGAGACGAAATGCTTTCAGATTCTAGCCATGTTAATGAGACAAGGAGATAGAACGTTTTGTATAAGTTCTAAGGATCTTGACGACATAGGGGTGATAGGGGTGTAAGTTCCAACAAAAAGCACTAAGAAACTTAGGTTTTTATAAGCAACAACTTATCTAAGTTAAAACTAGTACTTTTGTTTAAAAGATTCATTTTCAAAGCGTTCAGGCATTCTGAATTTTGCGTTCCGCATAGGTTTAGTTAGTTTAGTAGCGTTGATTCGCGGTAAGTAACTTAACGGTGGTATCTTTATACCAATACTAGCGGACGCCCGCGGTTTTATATACATAGTTCTCGTTCCCGTAAAAAATTCGTGATAAATAGTAGCTTAGAGACGAATATCTTAGCATTCCATGGATTCACAGTGTGTGTGCCGGGTCCATCGCGTGGCTGAGAGAAAAACTCCGAACAGAGCCCGAGACTTGTGACACGGGTGTAGGTTTAAGGGTACCCTTAGTGACGCGCGTCAACACTCACCAGTCCAGGTCCAACATGTCCAGGAGCACCTTGCATCCTAAAAATAAGTGCCTTGCAGTGCCTACTGCCTCACCACAGGTATAGCAAGATTTTTACACAGTACAGTCATCCGGGATATTTTGCTGTATAAACTGTATTATTGTGAAGTTTCATTAAGTAGTTTTTGCGCTATTACAATTCCTGTGCAATTGAGTTGGAAAGTCTGGAATTACACACACATAATAATACCACTCTTCCGTCGGTCTATAAACCTAAACTAAAGTTTAATTGGCCATATCTGAATAAATAAAAAGTTCGTGCAGTAGTTCAGTACAAAGCAATACAACGTTTTACCCTATATCTGGCATTGCCCTGCAGGGTGGAACAATAAGTTTCAAAGTTTACAACTTTGTGGGGTATCCTGCTGGTTAAGCCGTAAACCGAGCTCAAGTTAAAATAAAACCAAATTACTAACTACATAGTGTTTTTACAGTGAATAAAAATTCGTTTTTCTTAGTCCTGCTGGTAAATTGCTTTATTATTAAAAAATAACAGACGTTTTTAACTTAGTCCGCATGGAATAACTTTTTTTCTACATCCGATCTCAATAAATTAAGCCTATATAGCTCGGCGGTTAAAGAGCCTTCACCGAGAGGTCCTGGGTTTGATCGCCGCCCGTTCGACTATTGTCGAACCTACTCAGTAATAATTATTAAAAATATACAGTTTGTTAACATATATACGGTCGAATTTAAAAACTCCTTTTTTTAAAGTCGTTTTAAAATAACTGTTAATTTTAATGTTACTGTTAATTGTTTATTAGACAATAACTTTACTAGTTATTGTCTAATAAACAATTTTAGTTTGATTTTTAAACGACTTCAAAAAAAAAAGGCGTTTCTCAATTCGACCGTATATATTTTTTTTTTTTTTATGTGTGTTCGCGCATAACTTCGTCGTTTATGAATCGATTTTGATAATTCTTTTTTTGTTGGAAAGAAGATAGTCCGGTGGTGGTACCATGACAAGGAAACCAGGATCTGATGATGGAATCTTGGAGAAAACGAGGGGAACTTTCAAAAATTGTAGGGACAACAAGTACGTTTGTTAATTTTTCCGGTAAGTACTTAAAAGCACTACAATTTGATGAAGGTCTGGAGTCGATCTGATGATGGAGCCGATCTATATATAAGAGAACTCCGTAACGTTTTACAGTAGCTAGCTTGTGTTTGGACTCGATTAATTTGTCTCAATGAGAACTTTACATTTAGATGGGCTGTGACTGTCATTGAGGGTCTGGTGATGAAGACGACGTACAGTTAAGGGAGCTCCGTAACGTTTTACAGTAGCTACCTTGTGTTTGGGCTCGATTAATTTGTTTCAATGTGAACTTTACATTTAGATGAGCTGTGACTGTCATTAAGGGTCTGGCGATGAAGACGAGGGACAGCTGAGGGAGCTCTTTAACGGTTTACAGTAGCTACCTTGTGTTTGGGCTCGATTAATTTGTGTCAATGAGAACTTTATATTTAGATGGGATGTGACTGTCATTAAGGGTCTGGCGATGAAGTCGAGGGACAGCTGAGGGAGCTCTTTAACGGTTTACAGTAGCTACCTTGTGTTTGGGCTCGATCAATTTGTCTCAACGAGAACTTTACATTTAGATGGGCTGTGACTGTCATTAAGGGTCTGGCGATGAAGACGAGGGACAGCTGAGGGAGCTCTTTAACGGTTTACAGTAGCTACCTTGTGTTTGGGCTCGATTAATTTGTCTCAATGAGAACTTTACATTTAGATGGGCTGTGACTGTCATTAAGGGTCTGGCGATGAAGACGAGGGACAGCTGAGGGAGCTCTTTAACGGTTTACAGTAGCTACCTTGTGTTTGGGCTCGATTAATTTGTCTCAATGAGAACTTTACATTTAGATGGGCTGTGACTGTCATTAAGGGTCTGGCGATGAAGACGAGGGACAGCTGAGGGAGCTCTTTAACGGTTTACAGTAGCTACCTTGTGTTTGGGCTCGATTAATTTGTCTCAATGAGAACTTTACATTTAGATGGGCTGTGACTGTCATTGAGGGTCTGGCGATGAAGAAGAAGGACAGTTGTGGGAGCTATTTAACGGTTTATAGTAGCTACTTTGTGATTGGGCTTAATTAATTTATGTCTCAATGAGAAGTTTGAAAGGTTATAGTTTCCAGTTAGTTTAATATTTACTATGTCATGATCCAATGATGAGATCTACGAAAACTCGAGGAAACTCTTCAAACTTTATATTCACTTTTGCAGGGACGTCGGAATGTTATAAGTAGGTAGTGAATGTTGGTACTTATGGTTTAGTTCGAGTAGGTTTATTAGTATGTTCGTTGTTGATAAAGCACTAAAAAGTATGAAATAAAAAAATTTTAACAAAAAATAAAGACGCCTTCAAAACGCACTAAAAAGTAAAAAATAACTACGTCATTTACTTACTTTAATTTACTTAATCACATCTATGAAGTCGGTGCCATCCAAGTTTAGGTAAAGACATTAAAGTAGAAAGCTCGGGTGGCACCGACTTCATAGATGTGATTAAGTAAATTAAAGTAAGTAAATGACGTAGTTATTTTTTACTTTTTAGTGCGTTTTGAAGGCGTTTTTATTTTTTGTTAAAAATTTTTTTGTAATAGCAAAGTCCATTTCAAATTTTATGTAGGTTCCTATTCGAAAGACGGGTGCTTAAACTAAAGCATATTTTCATTTAATCTTCTTTCAGATTTCATTTGCTCTTTTACCTTTTAATCTGTTGGAATAGATTGACACGTTCCTGATCTTTTCAAAACAACTTGTTTTGTCATAACACAAGTCAACAAAATTTTTTTGAATAGAAATGAAATTAAAAACTATTTAAATACAGAAAAGTATTTTATTTAACATAATGTACTTACATATCTATAATTTTACATACTGCTCAATATGCCAACCCTCTATACAATACAGCTAACAAAATTAACATGTTGAAATTACCCACACGAAACAATAATATTACCATCTCACGTATTAGCATCTTCACTCGTAAATCACACAAATTACCCACCGGCTCTCTGAAATATTATACCCTATCTAACTTGAATGTAATTAATAATTGTTTTTTTTTACATATTTTAAAAATTTTTTAACAATGTTATATATTATACAAAAATATATAAAAAAAACTCTATTAAAAATTTATAAAAAAAAATCTGCTCCTCCATTTGCGGAGCCTTTGCGGGCCCAAGCAACCGGTGGTCAGGGCTCCAGAGTGAGGAACCTCCTCATAATACGAGCCGTTTCAAGGACTACTGCCTTCTGTATCCGACTCTTGATCCAACAATTAACTATCGCTGCCAACCAAGGTTTCTACTTTAAGGACATTATCTATAAGTTATAACCCACAAACTGCTTTACTACGTTAAATAAATGTTCCTTTAACTTGCTGGCACCGACTTCATAGATAAATTAAAGCAACTAAATGACACAGTTATTTTTTACTTTTGTGTCGGTTCAATTTTTTTGTTAAAATTTTTTATATATTTCAGAAAACAAGAAAAATAAATGTCTTACGCTTGCCGAAAATACTCAACAGATTATCACGCTATTTTCTTTAATACATTAATCTTGAATCAATACATATTTACGCCACAAGTAAGCCGACCGCCAAACAAAATTAACATATTGGTATAACTGACCCGAAACAATATTACCAACCTAACACGTATTAGCATCTTGGAATTAACCCACAAATCATACAAATTACCCACCGTCTGTCTGAAATATAACCCTTGCGTATAAAATATAGCCGTTATCGTTTAATCTACAGTCCAGGAGCGATAAAACCCCATAAGCTCTGTGATCCTGTACCCCATGGATCCTGCCGCGATGGCGCTGGTTTTATGGCTAAATTATAATATTGCTTGCACCGCGACCCTACTGTTGTAATACGATTTATTCTCAGCGATTACTCGATCGAAACTCGTAAATATATACAAATACGATTTATTCTCAGTGATTAATCGATTGAAACTCGTAAATATATACAAATACGATCCAAAATGCAGTGATGGTATTTCGGGTATTAGTCAAGCAAGTTGTCGTAATTTTTTAATTAATGTTATTTTGGACGGTCACTCGAAATTTTTTGGAATATATTATTCACAATATGAGGAATATTCTCCAAAGTGGTGTCCTAGACATTATAAACAATTGCCTTACAAGAATCTATTTTAATCAAATGTAAAATTTTATACTCTTTAAATAGGTTCAATCGATCGGAACTTCACATGCGATAGATAGGCGACGGTAACGGAAGTCCATATTATAACAATGAATAAAAAACATTTTGGTGTTCCCACGAAATCACGCCTAATCCGTTTAGTAATTTCGAAAATAACTTCATCGCAAATGTTTTCGCGCTTGTATTTTTCTTAAATTAACCGTTTTCTTTTCTTTTATTGTCACTTTTTAATGTTTGGTAATTATACTTAACTAGCAGATAACCGCGACTTCGCTCGGTTAATATTGTGTTGTAACCTTCCAGAAACACCAAAAATAACAAAAAAATGTAACCCTTTTTTAAGAAAAATGGGTATAGCAAGTTATCCTCAAAAGATATATCTACGACATCACGGACGTTTTTGTAGGCCTAATAAGGAGAAACAGTTCTCCCATACATTGTTTCGTTATATCGCAAATAGATATATTAAATCAGCGTTTTTGATAAAAGCTCCCTTTCGGCTTAAATTTCTCCGACTTGTTCAACAATTATCGTCATATTTTATCAAAACCACATAAAACCTTAACAAATTATATACTAAAACTTTCTCCAAGAATCACTATCTATAGGTGAAAACCGCATGGCAGTCCGTTCTATAGTCTTTGAGTTTATCGCGGACGAACAAACAGACAAGGCGGGAGTCTTTGTTTTTTAATACGTAAGGAGAGATAGGTACACAGTTTCTATTGTTTTGTTTTATATACATAATTTAGGATATAATATTTCAGAGAGCCGGTGGGTAATTTGTGTGATTTATGAGTGAAGATGCTAATACGTTAGGGTGGTAATATTATTGTTTCGTGTGGTTAATTTGAACATGTTAATTTTGTTCGCTGTGTTGTTTAGAGGGTTGGCCTAGTGCCGAGCGATATGAAAACATATGCAAAATTTTAGATATTTCCATATAAAAATAATTGTTTGTACATTCTATTATTGTTCAACTCTACTTACTTGTACTTCTCTACGACGAAACGGAACTCTAGACTCGTTTAGGTCTACGTGAGCTTTCGGTTTTTGTTTATTTTTTCTTTCTAATTTTAAGTTTCTTTTTGATCTGGGTGATTTTGTCACTTTGTTTTTTGATTTTTTTTTCAAAAATTCAACGTTCCATTTATTTATTTACAATTATTTTATATATTATATAAGATAGGAAATAAAATCAATATAAAATACAAATTGAAACTAAATTAAATTAAATCTAAAACCTCCTCGACTCCACTGCAATAAGGCATAGCGCCCAGGATACTGGCACCATTTCCCCTTTGGATGACCAAACTAACTAACTTTTTTGATTGAGCTTTTCGAGGAAAATAGCAAAATAAATAATTTATTAACTATTCATGTATATATTTTCATTCATTCATCACTCAGGAATAGTCATGTCTGAAATGTACGTTAAAGTGGCGTCTGGCTGCCGTTCGTGCCTTGACGAACTTGTGCTTTGCTTTATTTATTTCACTCATAAACAGATAAAAAAAAATTGTTTATTTGTGTGATCTCTAACTTTGGTAATAAAGTTAATAAAATTTTTTAATAAATAATAGAACCGACTGAAAACGCACTAAAAAGTAAAAAATAACTGTGTCATTGAGTTACTTAAGCATATCTATGAAGTCGGCGCCACACGTGTATATATATATGTATACGTGTCGAATTGAGAACCTCCTCCGTATTTATCCGTCGGTTAAAAATAAATGTTAAACCCCGATAGCTCAAATACTCGTATAAAGGATCCGATAATCTTGGCTTGTAAATTCAAACACGAACATCGACATGGTAGTATAATAAAGAGTACTACAGTTTATATATCCCTAATACCTCACTTACGCTCAATAACTTCAACGGGAGTATCAAATTTATAACTCTAATCGAGATCCGGTGGTAGATAGTCGCTCTACGACCGGTGGTAACGAGTGGTCATAAAAGCCGACGTTTATTTACGACGTACCCACTACAGTGGTCACCCCTTTCGGATTTACTGTGGACCATCTCGTTCTACTGTTCTAATGCTCACAAATGGTTTTGTCAGTTGGCAATATTTACTATCATTACTATATATTTGGACTTTTTGCAATTGGATCGGCTTTCAACTTCACAAAAGAAGTTTAATCAATAATTTCTGTAATAATACAGTTAATATTGTAAAAATTAATGATTTAAAAAGAACAATTGTTGAGTTTCTTGCCGGCTCTTCTCAAATGGACAAGCTTTCCGAGCCGGTGGTAAAGTCTAATTGACTATGAATAGTCTAATGCGACGTTTTAAAAGTGTTTCTAGAAATATACTATTTTGAATTTGAATGTAAAAATAGATGTGTTTAATATTAAAAAGATTAATTAAATATTGATATATTGTTTTATAGCGCATTGGGTTACAGTAAGGTTTAAATCTTTATGTAGTATATAAAACAAAGTTGGTTTAGTATATATATAACATTTATAGCTCCGAAATAGCTTTCAATCTCTATGAAAATTGGAACAGAGATAGATTTTAGTTTTGAACAGCATATAGACAACTTGTTATCGCGATGTTTTAATGAGTTCTTATTTCACTAGGCTAAGCTGGTTTCCAAATAAATACGCACTTAAACACCACCTTTGGTATGAGTACGTAACAACGTACTGAGAAACAATTTCTTTAGTTTCTTACGTAATATTCAATTAATATTTTAATTATGTTAATTTAGACAAGTAAACATAGCTAAATAAAATATATATATGTCGATAAGCAATGCAATAAAATAATAAATAAACTGTAACATTCAATGCACGTCCAATACCCTGTTCCAATCTACCACATTAACGACTTTCATCCCGTTAAGTTCACATTAAAAGTATATATACGTTTGAATATCACGGTATATCATACATATATGATATATACGTTAAAACGTCATGATATATGACGCGATCCCTCACGCGCGTCGCTGCAATAAAAACAACGAATTACTCAAACAGCCATTTGTTTTCTACCCGCCTTTATGTGGAAAGGACACATTTTATTTATTTAACAAATATCTTTCTATAACATTTATTTATTTATGATTTTTTCCAAAATTTTGTTGAATTCTGTATAAGGGTTCTACGTATCATTTTAAATAAATTGTATAAGTTTCGGTAGGGTGCTAGAATGGCGAACCTTCTGCCGACAAACGTAGTGTATTGTACTACAACTCCATTATACTTTGAGCCATCGAAATTGGCAATAAAGGGCGTTGACCCCTCTTATATTTACATAGGTAAATAGAGAGAGAGAGAGAGTAGTTTATTTACTTCTTTGCTCTTTTAGCAACTTTCGGGGTTCAACGCCCTTTATTACGCCAATCTACATGGTTTCGCATATAGGTGGACTGACATCTAACTTGTCAATAAGACGCCTCCTGGCTACAGGCGCCTTAGGATCGTGGAATTTGGAATTCCGTATCTCAATCTACCAAAGGCCTAGCTATTTCTACCACTAAAATTTTTTATTAACGACTTTAAGATAAGAATCTACCAATCGATACAGAAATATACGAAGAATGCATGTCAACGAAGTATGTACAGTATTGCAGAATCACCATAATATTAACCTACATCTTGGAATCAAAGATCGAACCGTCCATAAATATTTCGTCTGCTTCCATAAATGTTGGCAATTTGTTCTGCTATGTCGATAACTACGTTTATTATGCGATCCCCATACCAGATTTGATATTCCACCTAATATATTTTATTCCAAGCACAACTCGCAAAAGTATGAGATATAATATACAAAAATCTATACAAATAAATGACATTGAAGTGTCTGTTTGTAATTCTAAACAGCTTTAACATAAAACATTAAATTAAAAATTTAAAAACCCCCGACTCAAATTAGAAGCATGAAAAGAACCAGTCAAGACAAATTCAACGAGCCCAAACTCGATGGGCTTAATAATAAGGTAGACCAGGGTAACGTCTCCTATCTTCGAGCCTTATCAGCAGACCAGCTCAGTGGTTCCAGAAGACATTAGTGTTTCAAATGTCAGATCACACACATGCTTTCAAGCAAACTGAGCGTGTAACATTTCTATCACACCTAACAAACGACCTGATGACCTTGAAGACTTGAACTGGTTTCCACTAAACAAATCTAAGAACACTCTCGGCTGATATACCTTTCAAACAAAAAACACGTTTTAAAATCGGATCATCCGTTTGGAAGTTACGATGCCACAGACAGACACATATACATACATTTACGTCAAACTTATAAGACCCCGTCGTTTTTGCGTCGGGGGTTAAAAATGCAGTGCCCGAGGACGAGAATCTTTGCACAGTGCGTGTTGCCAGTGATGACATTCGGATCTAAGACTTGGTCGCTAACTGCGGGCTTCATAAGAAGTCACTCAGCGGGCGATGGAAAGGGCAATGCTCGAAGTATTTCTGCGTGATCGAATCGGAAATGAGGAAATCCGCAGAAGAACCAAAGTAACCGACTGGATGTTGCAGGCCTATTTTTTTGTTGACGGGGGGGAAATCTTCTAGAGATACCCAACCCTCTTGAGGGAGAGGTCGGATTATGTGGGATTTTTAACCACTAAAACCCCCTTGGTGGCCATCCTCAGTCTATTTTTAGAGACACCGGGTTCTCGTGAGAAATACATACCGGTGTCTCCTTACACTTTTCTAGTAAGGTTCATCTCAGCTTGTGCCTGTTGTATTCCTCCCTAGGTCGCTCTTGACGTGGTAATAAGTAAGCTACCCGAGCCCTCATTCAGGCAGCTTGCGACCTCCCGTCCGTAGGGGACACCCTAATTGTATGGATGGTTGTGGGGCGCTTCGGCGATTGCGTCTTCGAGCGGGGTCATTCCGTTCGCGATCTCGCCCGGCGTCCTTTTTTGCCATCACCACGTCGCAAAAAGTAACTACTGCCTCCCAGGCTGTTCTTTCGGACAGCATTGCTGTCACCACAGCAGCTAGAGAGAGATCTCTACCAACGGGATGTTTCGGGCCTAAGGTGTTAGAATGGCGACCCCGCACCGTGAAGCGCAGTGTTGGTCGACCCTCCACCAGGTGGACTAACGATCGGCGGCTCAAGATCGTTGTGTTTGGAAGTCCCTAAAATAGGCATATGTCCAGCCGTGGACGTCTACCGGTTGGTAATGATGATGATGATACAGCTATACACCTATGAACACAAAATTAAGTACAAAATGAAGTCTAGTTCTTGTACTGTCATCTTTAAGAGGCGTATAAGGGGTTTTCCAATAGGGACTTGACAATTTTAAAATTAGTTTGAGAACACACTTTTACACTTAACATCGAACTGTCAATGTCAGTTTATTCAGTAGACATAACCTTTTCATCATGGTGAAGTACACGAATGAACAACGTCTGCAAATCTTAAAAATTTACTACAGAAATTCGAAGTCGGTGGCCGCTACTTTAAGAGCGTTAACTCCGATTTTTGGTCGTAATTCTAGCCCTAGTAAACAGGCAGTGTCAAGTTTAGTGAAAAAGTTTGATTCTACATATTCGGACACAATATTGTTTCAACAGGACGGCGCCACAAGCCACACAGCACACGTTACAATCGATTTATTGAAGAACAAGAACAAGTTTGATGAGCGTGTTATCTCAAGAAATGGATCAGTCGATTGGCCGTCTCGTTCATGCGATTTAAGACCTCTAGACTTTTTTCTTTGGGGCTACGTCAAGTCATTGGTCTATACTAATAAGCAGAAGACGTTGGAAGAGCTCAAAGCCAACATTGAACGCGAAATAGTAGCCGTTTCGGTCGAAATGTGTAACCGAATCATGTAAAATTGGGTCCAACGAATCGACCTCTGCAAACGTGCCCATGGTAACCTTATGAGCGAAGTCGACTTCCATTCATAAATGTTTTGAATGTACTTCAACCCGATAATAAAGTTTTTGAAATATCTCAAATGGCTTTCATTTTATTTTGAAAGAAAGTTGTCAAGTCCTTATTGGAAAACCCTTTACAACGTTTTCAAATTTTCAGGCTAAAATTAGTAGTAGTAGTAGGAATGCGACCTATGCGGATAAAACCGCGGGCGTTTGCTAGTCTATAAGTATTATGCAACTTCCCTCATGACATGGGATTATAAAATTTTATGATATATTCGTTAAAGTCGGTCATACATTCCAACCATACATTTTAAGTACGTGCAGTAAAATATCGAAATGCTTACAACACTCAATTTGATCTCGAATTTTATATGTAGAGCACACATTTTTATTAGGTACTAGCTCTTGCTGTCGACTCCGCCCACGTAATTAGACTAATAAAACACGATATGGTCTATATTATCTTCTTCTACTTAACTAGTCGAGTAAAATTTTTACTAAGTTAAGATTTAAAACTTACTGAAAAAATTTTAACCGTCTTTCTCTTAAATTTTGATTTTATCTTGTATTGACATTGAGTTTAAAACAAGTGCAGAATCGAAATTAATAAAATTTCTAAAGTTAAAGTAGCTTAAGTTAAACTAATTACAACAATAACAATCTGTGAGTAATAGCCTCGTTAAAATCGGTTTCAGAGATTAAACGGAAAGGACAGATAAACAAAATTGTTTTTGATGAAGTATCTACCGTATATATGTTCCAGAGTATATTTATTTATTTGAAAATACATACAGACACTGCAATATTATTTATTTACGTGATAGATAGTGTGACGTCACAGGTTAATTTTTCTGTATTGTTATGACGTCATCAATCACCGTTGCGTTTGAAGTGCGTATACAAAATGTACGACACATACGTTAAACGTGGCCACATAAAACGTACGTCCCTACAATTTGTCCGCGTAATAAAAACTGAATTGCGTCGAATCCCGGCCTGACCGGTGTACGGGATATTATTTATTTTATGTGTTTTGTTACAGTTTGTCTACTTTTGGGAGTTTGTTTGATGTTTTAAGTGTGCCAAAAATTGCGAAATTAAAATAAAGCCGCCGAGTTAAAATACCTTTTTCACCGGCATTTCAAACTGATTAGTAGGTATGTAGAATGGGCTAGACACGATGTTATTTTTTGCTTCTTTCTAGTTTACGCTTATTAGTACATTTTGGTGTTTCATGAAGTCGGTTTGTTTTTAATTTATTACATTCTTATTACGTTATTTTTTCTCAAAAAAGCCAAACATCATTATTAATTGTTAGCTTGTTAAAGTCCCTACTACTGGGCCAGGCTGTTCCTTATAGGAGTGGGGAGATCATACTCGCCAAGCTGCAATGCGAGTTGGTGGACTAGGTGATATTGTTTGGTGATTTAACGATTACTAAATCTGGGACTGGGACTGGGACCAACGACGTTACTTGCTCTCCGAGGCACGGGGGTATAACACCATCAACTTCCCGACTCAGTTTAGAATTTTTCTGAAAAAACATAACAAAGAAAACCCAGGACTCTTGACGGCCTCCGAGGCGCAGTGGTCTGCGCGGTGGATTTATAAGACGGAGGTCCTGGGTTCGATTCCCGGTGGGGCAGATTGCGATTTTTCTTAATTTGTCTTGGTCTGGCTGGTGGGAGGCTTTCGCCGTGGCTAGTTACCACCCTACCGACAAAGACGTACATCCAAGCGATTTAGCGTTCCGGTACGATGTCGTGTAGAAACCGAAAGGGGTGTTGATTTTCTTCCTACTCCTAACAAGTTAGTCCGTTTCCACCTTAGATTGCATCATCCCTTAACATCAGGTATGATAGCAGTCAAGGGCCAACTTGTAGATGATAAAAAAAAAACTTAAATCCAGGATTGCGTGATTCCAAGCCACATAGTCTTACAACTGGATCAATGAGACAGTTAAACAGGTACAAGTTACACTATACATGAGTGCTCAATGCTCAGGCTCAGTAATCGCGATACAGATACTGAGTGCATCTGTCGCATCATCTCCAGACCAGCCCGCAACGTGAGCGCTCACTGAACCGAACGCACATGGGATATACACAGATATAGCCTCGTTAGCCAAGTCGTCACCTCATTCGGCTTTGAATCATAAGATCCTAGGTTCAAGCTTTTAACTTTTTATTAAAGATTCTTGGCTCGGTTTTCGTAAACTAAGAATTTCTAGGTTTTCAAATTGGTATCAGTAAAGTAAAAAAAACCATATTTTCTTAAACCTTACATTCCACAATTTGTTGTACTTAGGACTTTTAGTTTTGCCGGAAATCGAGAAAATCCGTTTTTTACCCCTAAACTCTCAACCTACCCCTCCCGACCTCAGATCGCCCGTAATTGATTTTTAATTTTTATTATACTTTCTTCCTTTTGCAATGGGTTTCATCCTACTGCGATGTTTTTTTGGTTTCAAAAGCTATCGGCGCTGGTCTAATAAGTTATAGATCTATTATAAAAACAAAAAACCCGACTGCTTAAAGTTTTTGTAAGTTTTTATGAAGCATATGTGTTAGTAAGTTATAGATCTATTATAAATAGTTACAAGATAATAGCCCCTTCTCGGATAAAGGCTTTCCCCATCTTTTTCCATTTCTCGCTTTCCTTTGCTAGGTGCATCCAGTCTTTACATACTTTATGGTGCTGCAGGCGAGGACAATATAATTAAAAGAGTGAACAGCTTTTAACACCAATCTTCTTATTTTGGTAGATCTTTCTTTTCCCGCAGGTAAAATTATTTTGTCCCTGTTTGCAGCACCATAAAGTATTTATGAATGAAGAAAGAAATACACACATCCCCCCTTTTTTCCCCCATTTACAGCCACCGTTTTGAAAATTTATATAGCCTATGTCACTACCACAATTTTAACGAATTCAACGTAACCTCACATGTCAAAATCCGTTCAGTCGTTTAGGCTGTAGAGTGTGCCGAAAAAATGGACATACATACATACATACATACATACACTCGAAAAACATAACCCTCCTTCTGACGCAGTCGGGTAATAAATAGATATTCGTCTCTCTCAATTTCACAGCGGAGTTAACAAAAAAAAGATCACACAGAGCGCAATATTTTTTGTACGCCACGCGATAACAAAGTCATTCTCCATCCTCTAGTCAAGGCATCTTTCTCTTTCAATGTTTAAAGGATCATTCACTTTATTTGCCTTCACAACATATGCTGTTTCTTGCCAGGTCTTGCAACCAAGCCATATGGGTCCTGTTGTTATCTATGTGATTTTAGTGCACGAAATTCTAGGCTAGAGCCTGGGTCGGAGAATGCAAAATTGAGCTTGTAAGAAATTCTTATTAAAAAATTGGTTGTCTGTAAAGTCGGTTTACTGACGATAGTTGAACGTGACAATGTCTTAAGAAAATACTAATGGAATGGTAGCATTTAATTGGTTATTAAAATTTTTAATTTAAGTAAGTATATTTTTATAAATATTAATTTAAATTAATAAAATAATTGATTTTGATTTTATAAATTTATATTTTAAATTTGTAATAAATATATTATTTTTTAATTTAAAATTAATATATTTAATAATTATATTTAATAGACGGATGTCGAACGGTGCCGAACGCAAAGGCCGATTGTGCTTCTTTGTCGCTCGTTCCGCGCTCTCGCTTGCACTTCAAACCTTACATGGAACGCCTCAAAGCGAGGTAACGACGCATGACGTCATGTTTTTTCGTGCGTGCAGCCGGCTCTATCGAATTATAAGACGTTGTCACGTCAAAATTCTTAGACCGGTGTAGGCGATAAGGTATACAAAATTATGCAAAATTACACTGCGGTGTATTGCCAATTTCATAGCTTACCTAACCCAGGATAAAAATCCTGGACCTCATCTCGAGTCACAGGCTAACCACTGGACCAACGAGGCATTAAAGACCGAATATAATTAATAACAATATTGTCATGTTCTCATCGGAACTGCGATGTTGACGCTTATCGGAATAATTGCACAAATAACAGTCTGTCTCGTATTACACAGGCTAAGGGCGATCCGCCACTGACATGCTATAATATTCAATTTTACTAGACGTATGCAATGTAGCAAGATATTCTTTCCCTTCTATAAAGAGGGAGGCCTGGCCCGGTAATAGGCTGATAATGATGATATAGCAAGCCCTAACTTTTTTGAATTAAAAAAAAAACCGTGAAAAATAACCTTACATACGCAGTAATGTTGTCATTTAAGTGAATTAAGGTTTATTACAGTGGACATTATTGACTTAGGATTCTACTTAGGATATCTTATCTTTATATTGGCAATATTTACACATTATTTTTGAGTCGGGTGGACCTCGCATGTATTATGAAAGTAGTTAACTCAGTGGTCACTACCTTATCTACCTATCACTGGAAAAGTTTTTGTCTATAACATTATAGTCTTATTTCGTCTATAGCCTTAAATACAGTATTAACGTGAAAAAATTGGCATAAGCAGAAAATTAGCATAGCTGCAAAGTTGCATCGCCCTAACAGGCCAATAACCAGCTGTCAGCCAATGGACGGACCAATTGCCAGCGATTTGTTGCCATTCATGCTGTAAGTACTTGCCAATTGCAACATCACTTATTTACGTTATTAATATACTTGAGTTTTTCATTGTAATGTATTTTAGTTAATGCAACAGCTGGTACCTAATAAATAAAGAAAACAAACAATTGGAACTCTACTGAATATTTGTCTATTACACTATAGTAACGTATCCCAAAAGTCAATGCTTTTTGGTATTATTACAGTATTAATTTCGTCTTTATGAAAAATCTATAGCTTAGCTCAGGTGTTTCGTCGCCCTAACAGGCCAATAACCAGCTGTCATAAATTGTCATGATATCAATTTACACATGTCGCAGCCACTCGCCGCGACCCGCGAGCGCGAGACGCCGACCAATTGCCGGCGATTTATTGCACTTGTCACTGCAATTACTTGCCAATTGCAATGCCGCTTGTATCTTTACTTAAGGATCCGCCTGCAATTAACTTGGGTTATTTATTGTTAATATTTTAATAGCAAACAGTTATCTTTATACAATTAATTAGGATACCTATGCGCGTGAAAACCTTATATTTAATTTTAAACTTTCTATAAAGTGAGTCTTTTCCGTACCCCTTATTAATTTATAAAATTCAAATTCAAATTCAAATTCAAAACATTGTACTATATTACAGTACATTAACACTAACAATATATACTTTTACTACAATATATACTTTGTTGTATACTACGTAGTGATTATTATATACCTATGCCAGTAAAATTATATTAGACTTTAAACTATCGCGAGTAATCTCCGTATTATTAAAATATAAACAGCTGCTCTTTTAAAATTATTAATTTTTCCAATATAACTGTTTTGTTACATAAAATTATTTATTCGACTTACTTGTGTAAACTCGAACAATATTCAGTTGCATTTCAAGCTGTTTATATTTTAATAATATCAGTAAAATTAGTTCTGAATATCCAAAATGCAAAATTGTGTCTAAAATTTTGATTTCAGACCTCATTTTACTGGATTATGTAGTAAAGAAGGGGTAAGACTATTCGATGTGGAGTCTTTGAAATTGGACTATGCTTGGACTGAGCTTTTAGCGCGTTTTCCTCTTCACTCTCCTCAACAACTACACGGTGAGGGGGCCGAACTTAAATCTGAGAAGTCTATGGTTCGATCCCTGGCAGGTAGTTTTTAAGGCCGGCAACGTTATAGCAGTCGCCTCCACTTTACTTCATAGGATTTCCGCTTATTTAGCGGCAAAGGGAAATATTCTTACTAATACTATAAAATCGAAAATTTTTATGTATGGATGGATGTCAAATTTTATCCCAAAGCTCTTACGGGTACGAGAAATACGGGGGTTAAACCGCGAGCGTCTTCTAGTTAGTCATTAAGATGTAGCTAATAATTTATAACAAAATTTTTAACAAAAAATAGAACCGACTCAAAACGCACTAAAAATTAAAACATAACTGTCATTTAGTTCCTTTAATTTACTTAAGCATATCTAGGAGTCGGTGCCAACCAAGGTTTCTACTTTAAGGACATTATCTATAAGTTATAACCCACAAACTGCTTTACTACGTTAAATAAATGTTCCTTAAACTTGCTGGCACCGACTTCATATATGACATAGGTACGTGTCGAATTGAGAACCTCTTCCGTTTTTTTTTGTCGGTTAAAAAGCTCTACCAGCTGATTTAACACCTATATCGTAATATATTACTGGCAACACTCCTGACATTGCTCCACACTTTTGCGTTAATTGAACATGTGCGAGATTAATTCGATGACATGTCTCTTTAAGAATTTCATTAAAACGCGTCTGTCGTACTAAGAGTACGAGGGAATTATTTAGAAATTACGAGGCGCGTGTGATATAAGAGAGACGATGGCATTAGGGGGAAAGCACACGAACTGATTAACCGCAAGAGCGAAGTGAGCCTTATCGCTGGGGTTTTAGGAGTAGAGCTGTAGTCAAATACTATGCAATTCCTTGGTACTATTTCGACATGTATTTCAAATGTATGTTGTATGTATGTTTGACGGCCTCCGTGGCGCAGTGGTATGCGCGGTGGATTTATAAGACGGAGGTCCTGGGTTCGATTCCCGGCTGGGCCGATTAAGATTTTCTACATTAATTTAAGTCTGCCTGGTGGAAAGCATCGACTTATTATCACCCTACCAGCAAAGACGTATCGCGAAGGGATTTAGTGTTCCAGTACGCTAACCAGTTAGCCTGCTTCCATCTTAGAATGCATCATCACTTGCCATCTAGTGTGACTGCAGCCAAGGGCTTTAATGAATAAAAAAATGTAAATTATTGTCAAAACAAACAAAGCTTGCACTATATGTTAAAAAGTAGGTACGACAGTAGTGCACTTACCTAGGTAAAACGTAATTTTGTACAATTAAACACTAAATATATAAAACCTCGTACTAATTATATTAGTACCTTATTGAGAAAATCATATAACAAACAAACATGTTAGAGTCCAGCACATTCACTTGCAAAACAATTAAAAAGAAAATTGAAATGACCACTAACATCAATTAAAAAGTCGAATGTACTTTAAAAAAAAGTCCTTCCCATAAACCATGCGCCATAGAAACAACCAAAACTTTTAACGAACTAGAAAATACGAACCTATAAATCCAAAACCTCAATAGTCTTTTTTTCCTCAACCGGCGTCAAAGGCATCCTCGTTATTATTCCACAATAATGACTGGTTCGATGCCCGGCTCGATTATCTAAGATTCAAGGAACTTTTGGGATTATGAACGGGCTCTTTGTTAAATGTTGATTCTGGATCAGATTGGGCACACCTGGCGTTGGAGATTTTTTCATATAAGTACAACCTTTTTTCCTACGGCTAGTGATTGAAACTTATCGATGAAATATTTTCTCTATATCTTTTCTGTTTCGTGTGATAAATAGATATTATTAATATTAGCTTCCCGATAAATTGACTTATTGGACACCTTAAATGGAAAATTGAGATTTTCTTTCTAGAATTCAGAAAAGATTTTATGCGTTTCCAAATAGTTTAACATTTATTGTATTTCTTTTTAAATAAGACGTATAGGCACTTTTGTAAGAATGTTTTTAATTGTGTATGCTGAGTTAGCCTGTAATTGGGGAGTATACAATATCGACATTGCTCAGTCATAATTATGTTAATTTATATTTTATATTGTATACAACGTATCCTAATAAATACATAAACAAATAAAAAAGATAAATTTTAATTACCGGAATCGACGGCTTAATGTTATCACCAAGGCACTTATTACCACCAAACTTCCAACTCCGGGCTGCTACTGAAAAGTAGATAAACTTTCAAAAGGCTTTTGATTGGATTGACCTTCTATTCACGCATGTTTGATATGCTTCTCATGAACCGTTCTATAGATAGCGCAGCAAATTGAAATTATTAATTTATCCATAATTCATGTCATTAAAATGACGCATGGAACTACTCTGTAGAGAAGAGAGAATAACAAAAAATAGAACCGACTCAAAACGCACTAAAAAGTAAAAAATAACTGTGTACTTTAGTTGCTTTAATTTACTTAAGCATAAATATGAAGTCGGTGCCGGCCAAGTTTAAAGAACATTTATTTTACGTAGTAAAGCAGTTTGTTTTACGTAGTAAAGCAGTTTGTGGGTTCTACTTTTTAGTGATTTATCGCTACGTAACGTACTCGTACTATACTGTCATAGTATATTATATGGCACTAGTAGCCAAAAAGCTACCGATACAAAATCCGAAACGCAGGACCTCCAAAATGTGACGAAGTCCAGATAGGCTAACCATTAGACCAACAAGGCAGGGACCACCTTGAAGTGTTCTTGTTATAAAAATGACAAATAGAAATTCTGTAGAAAGTATGGGTAGAGATAAAACATAGTGTTTAAAGAGCACTACTCTCTGCAGAAACGCGTATAAAAATAAAAAATAATGTATACAGATTTTTAATATTCTCAAATACTTATAATCAAATAATTATTGAGTGGTTTGTGTTTTGCTTAATTAAATCAAGCAAATAATACTCATAGCTGGTAAGGACTTCTGATAACTTTCTGGAAGCACTTCAAAATTAATAATTTTCATTTTGCCTTTGAATTAAACTTAGTATTTAATATACAACGGTGAGTTATTTCTCAATATTTCGGTGGTTTGATGAAAATTTATTATTCTGCTACAGCTACGTATTATATTACATAACATAACGTAACGTAATACTTTAAAATATTGTCTATAGTTTCAATTTGGACCTAAACATGCAAAATTTTAATTCTTTTTCTTTTACTACGACATTGCATATAAGGTAAAAATACTTAATGAAATATCAATATATCATCGGTAGTTAAATAAATAATATAAATGTATTTGGTATGAATTTCTTGCGATGAACGCTTTGTAGTATGCACTAAAGTTTAGTTAATACGATAGCTGTTCAGTGGAAGTGTCTATAATTTCAATTTGGACCTAAACAAGCAAAATATAGAAAAAAAGCGTTTACTCTTGCTACAACTAGATGGCGCTGCTTCAATTCCATATAAATTTGCGTTACCTTTTTACGCAGTCGGTCGCTAACAAACTCACACTAAGCACACTGATCTCAATTATATTTGGTCGTAAATGGTATAATGTTGTTAATCGTAATAAAAGTTAAATTGTAGTTAAACTACAATGTACCTGCTTGACAGATGTGGAACATCGAAATCATTTTGGTTATAGATAATAAACACAACGCGTAATGCCAATAGTTGGCCTGACAATAAAAGTAATACCTCAAAATATCTTATAACTATCGATAAATAAGTTTTAGTACCGCCCATCACTAAACTAAGTAATCGATTAGAACCGACCGGCCGATCGTAAACTTGTACAATGGCATTCCTAACCAATGCTCGGTTCCTTTTTGTGAAACTGCAAAATTTTTGATATAATCCCGCAGTTTGAATGGAAATATTGTTGAATTTGTGTGTTATACAACATTGTATTGAAGTTATACTATTCATTACATCAATGAAATCTACCTGCCACCTCAATTTAAAGTTACCTTGCTGAATAAATAACTTTGACTGGAAAGTATGTGTCACACATTTTGTCACTTTATGATTTTTTTAATTTAAGCTTATTTTAGTGAGAATAAGCTTATCTATATTCATTTTGCAAAAATCGAGTCGATAAAGTCGGCCTCCGTGGTGGAGTGGTATGCGTGGTAGATGTTTAAAACGGAGGTCTCAGGTTTGATTCCCGGCAAGAGATGAGATTTTCCGAATGAGTCCAGGTCCACCCTATCAACAAAGACGTACCGCCAAGCCATGATGCGTTCCGGTACGATGTCGTGCCGAAACGGAACTGATGTGTATATTATCTTACTCCTAACAAGTTAACTCGCTTCCATCTTAGATTGCATTGTCACTTACTACCAGGTATGATTGCAGTCATGGGCTTACTTGCAATGAATAAAAAAAACTAGATCCCGTTAAAAAACCAGTTCACACGGTCGATGTCGCAGGAAACTGCTTCCCGCATACACACTTATAAAACTGTCAATATTTTGGACAGTAATAAGAAAATTCCTAGAAATTTACAGAAACGTGTTTCACAAAAACCGCTTCAAACCAGGCGTTAAAAACTCTTTTCACAGTAAAGCTCTATTGTGTATAGAAATTACTTGAAATGAGTTCCAAAGAAATCTTCGAGTACAAAGACGGTGTTCTTAATGAATTTCGAATAATAACCAAGCGTTAAAAATCAAAATTCAAAACTCAAAATAACACCTAAATAACTTTAACCTCATAATCATTATACTTGAGGTCTAAGTGTGTATTGTGAAGTTTTATAGGGTCAGTAAAATAGGGCATTGAAAAGACTTTCAAGGAAACGCTCGCCTAACTTAAAAACCTCTTAACTACTGCTATAGTTGGGCCATAGACTTATGGTATGAGCGATGCAATAAGAAACCGGTACGTAAATATATATAATATATAATACATACGTATTTATTTCACATGTATGATGAAAACACCGCCTCGTAAGTACAAAAATCTTTCGTGGGACTGGGTGTACTCTTCTACAACAAGATGCCCAATTCAGTTTTTAACCGACGAAAAAAAACGGAGGAGGTTTTCAATTCGACACGTATATATATATATACCGACTTCATAGATATGCTTAAGTAAATTAAAGTAACTAAATGACACAGTTATTTTTTACTTTTTAGTGCGTTTTGAGTCGGTTCTATTTTTTGTTAAAAATTTTTATAGATCTGCCATTGCATAAGTTTAAACAATGTATTAAAACTCACTTACTGAGTCAGGGTTATTATATGAATGAATTTTTAAATGACAAAGATGTTCAAAGGCAATTGGATCGGCTTTCAACTTACACAGGAAGTAAAATAAATAACTTTATGTAACAACACACTTAATATTGTAAAATTGATAATATTATTAAAAGAGCAACTGTTGAGTTTCTTGCCGGCTCTTCTCAACAGGGCCTGCCTTCCGAGCCGGTGGTAGATTCACTATAAATAGTTCAATTTGACGTTTCAAAAGTGCTTGTAATAAGCCTACTTGAAAATTTTAACAAAGTATGGGAAACTCTGGGAATACATCTACTTACTACGTTTCAACAGTGTCTACAGTTCTTATAGTTTTGGAAAAAGGGTAGCTGTGACATACGGACGGACAGACAGACATGACTTTATAAAGGGTTTACAGAATTTATAAAGGGTTCGTTTTTTACCATTTTGCTACGAAACCCTAAAAATGCGTTTATTTGTTACTAGCGGACGCACGCGGTTTTGTACGTCTCGCGTGAGATTATCGGTATAAATAGTAACCTATGACACTCCTTATGAGTCTCGCTATGATATAGAAATAAAATTTTTTAACAAAAAATAGAACCGACTCAAAACGCACTAAAAAGTAAAAAATAACTGTGTCATTTAGTTGCTTTAATTTACTTAAGCATATCTATGAAGTCGGTGCCAGCCAAGTTTAAGGAACATTTATTTTACGTAGTAAAGCAGTTTGTGGATACTAGGTAACGTCATTAAAGTAGAAACCTTGGCTGGCACCGACTCCTAGATATGCTTAAGTAAATTAAAGCAACTAAATGACACAGTTATTTTTTACTTTTTAGTGCGTTTTGAGTCGGTTCTATTTTTTGTTAAAAATTTTTATTTCTTACTTTTTGGTGATTCATCCCAACATAACGTACTCGTACTATACTGTTATAGTATATTATACGACACTAGTAGCCAAAAAGCTACCGATACCGAGACAGAGACCGAAATCGCTGTAAGCGTGCCTCCAAAATTTGAAGAGGTCCTTCAATTTCCCCAGGATATCATCATCAGATCCTAACATGATGACAATGGGGCCACCTTGGAAGTACGCCTTTTGTAAGGAAAAATTATCGAAATCGGACAACCCTGTAAAAAGTTATGCGTGGTCATAAAAAAAAAGATAAAAAAACAAAAAAAATTACGTGTCGAATGGAGAACCTCCTCCGTTTTTTTTCGTCGTTACTAAATTATTTCAGAGATTAGCCAAAATGAAAACAAAGAAACAGGCAGAAAAAATTTTTCGTTGCGAGACTTTCATATGCATTTATTAAGTGTTTTTTTTTTAAATTACAAACTGAACGTATCAGCACACTCGCCTATCTTCGACGCAATATCAAAACCAGTTTTCTTTTTTGTAAAAATCAAAACCCGGAGCCACAGCAGAAAATGCTGAAACCGGTAAATATCACTAGTATGCCTCTCTGACCACAAGTTGCACATTTATTCCTTTTGCTATGAAAAACCCTTGGGCCATGGATTTGTAGTGCAGAAAAATTTTTCGAGAAATTCAACTGCGGCTACTAATTGCCACGAACGGTAACAGAAAGGCTGGCTTATTTTTGAGCAAAGAAACAGCCTGACAGAACACACGGAGATGCACAAAAAATGCATATTTTACTGCTAGTTTGTTTAGCAAACACAGTTATAGTTTTTGCATTGCGACACAATTTTTTCAGGATTTTTCGAAAAATCATAATTTAAGTATAACATAAGTATATAATAAAAATCGTTAATTTTACAGTTCATATTATTCTGTTTATGTATATTTATTGTAACATAAATAAACTGGATTCTATTACTGCTGTGTAATTTTATAAAAATATAAAAAAAATTGTAATGTTGTTGTGGCCCGGCAATGTTCAAGGAATTAAAAATTACCGCAGCCTTTGATATTAACAAAGGCGTTAAAAATTGCCACCTATATTTCGCTCAAAGGACTAATTTCATGCGAATAATATTTAAGGTCTTCCTACAGACTACACACTTCATTATTCAAACTGCATTTGCCTTATACATAAGTGTTCAGTGTCTTATATATTTGCGTCTACCAAATATAAATGCAGAACAGAATTGAGAACTCGATCGATTTCCGTTGAAGAAATTTTATTTATATAATTATTTATTTGTTGTTTTGCTTTTAACATATCCAACTTCATATTAGTAGCATTATTTCATTCAATAATATGATAATGCCTCCCATAAATATACCTATACGAAAATTATTTACAAAATAACTAATTTAATATCTATTAAAAAATCAATGAATTTTATTTTATTTGTGCAAAAATATTTATTTGATAATCGATTTATGCTGTTGCAGCCCGTCTGCGAAAGGCCTTAGTTCAAAATTTTTAAAGTACCTCCAACTTCTATTCACAAAAGCGTGAATTTGGAGCCTTAACAGGCGCAGGCGTTAAAAATCGCCCCGGGGTGAGCACCGATTGTGTTCAGAAATTACTTCAAAAAAGCCGGAGGTCCTTTGAAAACTAACACATTGTTGTGATGGAGTGAGATTTTGAGATGGGTCAGTCAGTTAAGCAGTGCAATTGTTGTTGGAGAATTTTTTTATTTACATAAGGGCACAAGATGGCCGTTATCGTTAATATTTACGTTAATTTTGTTGCGATGCGGATAAGGTAGGTATCTGGGCAAGGGAATATCATATTATTGTTGCAATTAAATCTGTTACGTGCTACGTGCAATGAAATCTATTATCTGTCTATCTATCTGTGCGGGATAATTCGTGATAAATTCTTTAAATAATGAATTTGTGTGTGATAACGGACTCTTTATAGACATTAATAGTGTAAATAATAGACATTTATAGAGTGTTTCGACAGTGTCATAGTAGTTAAGAAAAATTGTAAAGTGTAGTCATTAAAATTTAGGTCTCGCAATAGTATAGATGTTGTAAATACGGCTTAGGCCGCTATATCGGCCCTCTCGCTCTAACATCCGTTTCGTCGACAGTCCCATCGACCAATCGGAAAGCTTGTTTTAGTGCAGCGAGAGAGCAAACATTAGATAGAGATAGTAAATAGGTTTTGATTTGTAATAATTTGGGCTTTCTGATTGGAAATAATTGTATTCCAATCAGAATTATTTGATATAAATATTGGGCGCTGTGCCGATACGAGCCTACAGTTCGCTGTCGACTTCCCGACATATCTAAACAGAAGCAGTGCCAATAGAAGAATAAATGGCGTTCTTGGAGAGAGATTTTATTGAGAAGAAAACCCTCAGACTCTCTAGAGCAATCGAGCGATAGTAAATGTACTGTACCGTACACTATCTTTCAGTTATACTCACTACATCCGAAGTATAAAGCGGTATACATTTACATTTTTTGTTTAACGCATGATTTTTTAATGCAAGCGTTCGGGTCCAATCAAATAACAATTGAAGTCTCTATTCCAGTGATTCTCAACTACTGTGCCGCGGTACTTTTGTGTGCCGCCATATTTCAAAAGTGTGCCGCCAAATTTTGCAAATATATAATAAAGTTAATATTAAATTATATCATTTAAAAAGAAAACTATTTTTAACATGAATATATATTTAAATCCACAAAAAAATAAATTATTTTAATAATAATAATAATAAACAACTTTATTGCAAAAAAAACAAAAACAAGAAACAATACAATAAGATATAGCGTATATAAAAAGCAAAGGGCGACCTTATCACTAAAAGTGATCTCTTCCAGGCTACCCATCCTAAGGAAGAATTATTGTGTGAGACGGGATTGCAATAAACTACATAATCAAAACATACATGCAACTAATTAAATAAACTACCAATAATAATATACATACTACATATATCGATAAATATAAATACCTATTATATATACATATACCTATATATTTAATAAATACTATCATAAATACTTACTATATAATGATACTAAGACATATAATTACAAATAATATATTTTAAAAACATAAATAACAACACAATAATATATACACATAGCATAAGTAACATTATCTACCATTACAATTTGATGACAATTATAATGATAGATAATGCCTCTTAACACGATTCTTAAATACAGCCAGTGATTTAGAGCGTCTAATATCATCCGGAAGCGCGTTCCATAATGTAGCAGCCTTAATGGTAAAAGAATCTGAGTCACCTTTAGACATAGCAAGCACATTCTCTCTTAAAGACCGTTGTGAGCCCTGAGAAGTGCAGGGTCCAAGAAAATTAAATCGCTCCTTAAGGTAAGGCGGTGTCCAAGGATGGAAAAGGATAGAATATAAAAGTGAAAGGACATGAAGATTGCGCCGATGCCTGATAGGAAGCCATTGAAGTTTATTGCGAAACTCGGACACATGATCGTATTTTCTAAGGCCAAATATAAACCTAATGCCCAAGTTTTGCAACCGTTCGAGTTTGTTCAGGAGGTCTTCGGTCAAGTCCAGGTAACAGGCATCAGCATAATCTAAGATAGGAAGAAGAAGAGCATTCACCAGTAAAGTTTTAGTTCTAATGGGCAGCAGATTACTCCATCTTTTTAAGGACCCAAATGCGCTAAAAAATTTCTTGCTTACTTGAGCAACTTGTGGCCTCCACGATAGATTGCAATCCATGATAAGGCCAAGGTTTTTTACAGTCTTGCTATAGGGTAGCACGGCGCCATCAAAGACAACTGGGGGTAAAACGGGAAAGTTAATTTTGGATATCTGCCTGGAATTACCCAGTATAATAACTTGGGATTTATTAGCATTCACTAATAATCCAAAAGACTTGCTCCAGTCGCAGACAGCCTTAAGCTCATTGTTGAGACGATTTATGGCCTCTGAAATGCCAAGAACAGGGGTTTTAATATATAATTGAAAATCGTCAGCATACAGGTGATAAGATATTGACAGGAGACTAGTAACTGTATTGATAAAAATAGAGAAAAGTAAAGGTGATAGCACACCACCCTGTGGGACACCGGCGTTAAGAGGGCAGTAAGAGGATAACTTCTCCCCAACACGGATGCACTGGGTGCGATCGTACAGGTAAGAATGAAACCAGCTGACAACAGGAGGAAAAATATTAATAGACTTAAGTATCGCTAGAAGAATTTCAAAATCAACAGTGTTGAACGCGTTAGAAAAATCGAGCAAGGTCAAAATTGTAACTTGCTTGTTGTCAACTCCAAAACGAACATCATCGCAGACTTTAGTTAAAGCCGTAACCGTGCTGTACCCACGACGAAAACCAGACTGAAAAGGGCTGAGAATGTTATTCTTAGAGAGGAATAGTGAAAGTTGGGAATGGACAATACGCTCAAGGACTTTGGATAAGAATGGAAGAATAGAAATAGGTCGGAAATGGGAAAACAATGTGGGGTTATTGGTTTTTGGTATGGGTATTACATGAGCCACACGCCATGCACTGGGAAAGACGTTAGTTAAAAGGGATGTGTTAAATAAATGACATATAATAGGCAAGACACCGTCCAAACTTAGATGTATCATCTTACGACTGATACTGTCGCTACCCATGGCGTCCGATTTCACTGCCATTAAATGCTTCATAACTTCATAGGGTGTAACAATTTTGAAATAGAATTTTGGATAAATAGGATAAGGAAGTAAATTGATTGAATCAAGAGTTTGAGCCTTTAATGGAATATGAGTCGTACCTTTACAAAAATGTTGATTTAACGCATTCAAATCAATATCATTTGAAATCCCTTTTTGCTGACGTCCAACGCCTAGCGAGCCCAAAAATTTCCACACAGTAAGTGTGTTTTTCCCATCAACTGATTCGTGGATATAATTACGCTGGGCTTCTCTGCATGCTTTATTACATTGATTGCGTAGACGCTTATACTTAAGTAAATTAGCTTCAGTAGGGTTGATTTTATATTTAGATTTTGCCGCATTACGCTTGGACATCATGAGCCTAATATCGTTGGTTAACCACGGTGCAGGAAGGTGTTTTAATTTAATTGGGCGCAAAGGTGCATGAATATCAAAGAGATCTGAAAGAAGGGAATTAAAAATTAAAAGTTTGTCATTTACTGTTGGAGCATTGAAAATTGCCGACCAGTCAATGCAATTAAGATCATGGAGAAAGCTATTGTTATTAAAATTTTTAAAGCTACGTCGCATGACAATTGTCGGCTTCAATTTAGGAGGACGAACTTTGTACGATAAGTAAATGAGATCATGGTAACTGAAGGCTTCAGCAGGTAGCTGACCATGCACACTTACATAATCAGAGGAAGAAACAAGCATAAGATCGAGCTGAGAAGGAGAACAGTTTGGAAAGTAGTGAGTGGGATTAGTAGGAAGAAAGGACAGATTGGAGCTTTCGATGATATTTTTTAATTTAACAGCCCGTGAATCATTTTTAACCAAACAGGTATTAAAATCCCCCATGATTATTGTGTGATTTGCATTAGGTACGAAATTTTCCAACAAAGACTTATTTTATTATTTGATTTCAAAATTTGTTATTCACTTTGCGTCGCATTTTTCAGGAACACATTAGCGACGCAAAGCGGGGTCTTGGTGTATTTAAAATTTTTGTCATAAACTAATTATGCAGTGTGTTGTAGTAAGTAAATAATTTTTATCTTTTTCTTTGTGTGCCGCCAAATTTTGAAATCATTAAATGTGTGCCGCAACAAAAAATAGGTTGAGAATCACTGCTCTATTCTATTCTTATATATGTACCAACCTATCTATATACCGAGAGCGTTAGTAGGTATTAAAATTACAGCTCTTTGTGAATGGATGGATTGTACATCTGTTTATATAACAGTTAAAAATATATATAACATAGTTGATCACGTACCATTAATGTGTTGTTCCGCCAACGTTATAAGTAGAGAAATACAAGGGGTGGGCTTTTCTCTGCAAGCCGATTTAAAAATGTCACTCTGTACTTAAACCAACGAAATAAGTACGTATAATGTAGGCATAGCGTGACACGAGACTGTAGTGCCTGAGATTTTATCGGCTTTTTATAATCAATTTCGCTTTAACGGCGTGCCTAAAGGGTTAGTAATAGGGTTGGCACGTATAGGTTATAATTACTGAACCTTGTCAGATGGCTTTTAACTTAAAACTTAAACGTTTTCTAAGTTATTTTTGTGAACCTCTTTTCATTTAAGTGAACGTTTTAAATTCATTCAAAAAATTGGTTGTTTGTAAAGTCGGTTCACTGACGATAGTTGAACGCGACATCTGAAGAAAATACTGATGGAATGGTAGCATTTAATTGATTATTAAAATTTTTAATTTAAGTATATTTTTATAAATATTAATTTAAATTAATAAAATAATTGATTTTGATTTTATAAATTTATATTAAATATATTAATTTATAAATATATTAATTTTTAATTTAAAATTAATATATTTAATAATATATTTAATAGACGCATGTCGAACGCTGCCGAACGCAAAGGCCGATTGTGCTTCTTTATCACTCGTTCCGCGCTCTCGCTTGCACTTCAAACCTTACATGGAACGTCTCAAAGCGAGGTAACGATGCATGACGTCATGTTTTTTCGTGCGTGCAGCCGGCTCTATCGAATTATAAGACGTAGTCACGTCAAAAAATTACGACCCCATGACGGAGGGTTGTAAAAAGTTGGGAAACTTTTAACGTTATAAAAGTTTCCCAACTTTAAGTAAGTAAGTGAGAAACTATCGCTTTTGAGCAATACCTCGCAAAACATGTTAGAGAAACGTTCTATGATTCAACTCTGTGCCTATCAACTTGAGGTGTAGGCAGTGGCGCATGAAAAGGAAAATTCATTCTCCAGTACCGGTCAGGAAAACATTGTTATGTTTCCCAAAATAATCATGGTTTTGTTTCTTTCTAATTTCAAATTAAAATCAGATTTAATGGCTTTTATATATTCATCAGCATTACCTATTATCATAATCATTATCAATCTAATAACTGCCCACTAAAACCACCACGCTGATCCAATGCTCCAATGTTAGTTTTTGAAATTTTTAACAAAAAATAGAACCGACTCAAAACGCACTAAAAAGAAAAAAATAACTGTTTCATTTAGTTGCTTTAATTTACTTAAGCGTATTTATGAAGTCGGTGCCAGCAAGTTTAAGGAACATTTATTTAACGTGGTAAAGCAGTTTGTGGGTTCTAGATAATGTTCTTAAAGTAGAAACCTTGGCTGGCACTGACTCCTAGATATGCTTAAGTAAATTAAAGCAACTAAATAACACAGTTATTTTTTACTTTTTAGTGCGTTTTGAGTCGATTCTATTTTTTGTTACAAATTTTTGTTTCTTACTTTTTAGTGATTTATCGCCACGTAACGTACTCGTACTATACTTACACTAAAATCGAAATCGCTGCAAGTGTGCCTACAAAATTTTAAGAGTTCCTTCAATTTTCCCAGGATATCATCATTACATCTAACATGATGACAATGGGACCACCTTGGAAGTGTGCCCTTTCTAATAAAAAAAGAATTACAAAATCGGACAACTCTGTAAAAAATTATGCGTGGTCCTACATAAAAAAAAATACGTGTGGAATTGAGAACCTCCTCCGTTTTTTTTCGTCGGTTAAAAATGCAACGAGAGACGTGACAACCCTACCTCCCTACCTAATGTGCTTCAAGAGCAAACGGGGTAGCATTTGTGAGGCAAAAACAATATTAACTTATACTTAAGCATTTTTACGTTTCAAAAACGTGGCGTTCAAGGATCTGGGTACACACTCGTTCAACGCGTTATAATTAAAAGGGAAACGAATTTGGTTAGCTGTTTGCACTTGGTTGCTTCGTTATTTTAATGTGGACGGATATTACAGTACTATGTTTATGTATTACAAGATAATAAAAATTAATAGTGAATTTATTGCGTGATCGGGCAGTTAACAAAAGATTAATATCCGTAGCTACTTTCAGGACCTCCATGGCGCAGTGGTATGCGCGGTGGATTTATGTGGCGGAAGTGGTCCTGGGTTCGATTCCCGGGGCAGATTGAGATTTTTCTTAATTTGTCTTAGTCTGGCTGGTGGGAGGCTTTCGCCGTGGCTAGTTACCACCCTTCCGACAAAGACGTACCGCTAAGCGATTGAGCGTTTCGGTACGATGTCGTGTAGAAACCGATAGGGGTGTGGATTTCATTCACTTTTAACAATTTAGCCCGCTTTCATTTTAGATTGCATCATTACTTAACATCAGGTGTGATAGCAGTCAAGGGCCAACTTTTAGTCGATAAAAAAAAGCGCGTCCTGCCTTAGACCACATCTACCTACCGACAAAGACGTATCGCGATTTAGCGCTCAGGTACGACATCGTGTAGAAACCAGAGAGATGTGGATATTATCCTACTCCTAACAAATTGGCTCGCTTGCATCTTAGATTACATCGACACTTACCATCAGGTTGACTTTTTTTTATTTTATTATTGTAACGAATAAAACGATACATATAGAACAAATTAAGAAAAATCTCAATCTGCCCCGCCGGGAATCGAACCCAGGACCACTTCCACCTTATAAATCCGATGATGAGAGAGATGTGAATATTATCCTACTCCTAACAAACTAACTCGCTTGCATCTTGCATCGACACTTACCACCAGGTTGACTTTTATTTTATTATTGTGACGAATAAAACGATACATAAGAATAAATAAAGATAACTAGATACTCGTAGTATAATAAAAACATTGACTCAGTAAGTAACTAGTTTCAAAAGTTTACTGGCCTTTTAAATTCGTATTTAACGCATGTAAATACAGTAATAAAAACTATCAAGTACCCCGGGACACGAGGTTTGTTTTTTAAGCATTTAAAGCAATGAAAATGTTTGAGCAATAAAACCCAGGTGCGTCAGGTTTATGGGGGGATTAGAATACAAATGATTTGGCCACGACCGCCCAATGGGGCATAATTTATGGGTTTTCTTAATTATGCGGCTTACAACTTCAAACCAAGTCGAATAGTAAGCGATGATATAGTGTGGGGTGGGACGTGCATGCCTAGAAAGTATCATCATCATCATCATCATTAGCAGCCGATGGATGTCCACTGCATTTGTGGGGACTTCCAAACACAACGAGCCTGAACCACCTGTGGCCAGCTGCTCCCTGCGACACGTTCAATGTCATCAGTCCACCTTTCGACCAACACTGGGTTTTCCGGTGCAGGGTCGCCATTCTAGCATCTTGGGCCCCCAACTAAAATAAAGTCTATACTTGTACTAAAATTTAGAGATCCTTTCAGTAGATCTGTTGGCTAAACTTGGTTGATTTGAAAAAGTGAAAGCTACGTATTTAGTTTAATTTTTAACCGACGAAAAAAAACGGAGGAGGTTCTTATTTCGACACGTATATTTTTTTTTATATATGTATGACCACACATAACTTTTAACAGAGTTGTCCGATTTTGATAATTCTTTTTTTATTAGAAAGGGCATACTTCCAAGGTGGTCCCATTGTCATCATGTTAGGATCTGATGATGATATCCTGGGGAAATTGAAGTAACTCTTCAAATTTTAGAACCGACTCAAAACGCACTAAAAAGTAAAAAATAACTGTGTCATTTAGTTGCTTTAATTTACTTAAGCATATCTATACAGTTAGTACGAGTACGAAATTTAGGGAAAATTTATTTTACGTAGTAAAAAAGTTTGTGGATTATAGGTAACATCTATAAAGTAGAAACATTGGCTTGCTTTTATTTATTTAAGCATTTTGAGTTGGTTCTATTTTTATTTAAAAAGGAATATTTATTTTACATAGTAAGATATGTGGGTTCTAGGTAATGTCCTTAAAGTAGAAACCTTGGCTGGCACCGACTCCTAGATATGCTTAAGTAAATTAAAACAACTAAATGACACAGTTATTTTTTACTTTTTAGTGCGTTTTTAGTCGGTTCTATTTTTATTTAAAAATTTTTAATGGTTTTACATAGAAGATATGCTACATTTTTGGAACTCTGCGTAAAGTTGCAATGAACATATTACATTAAAACCGCCCTTTTATTGTATGTTACAACTCTGAGCAAAGGTTGTTGATATATCGGTATGAAATCTAGTATCTAATGAATGCTAGAATCTGAAAAAAGGTGGAATATTATTGCTACATTCCTTAAGGGCCCTTTTACTATTGTTGTTAGTGGGATTTTTAGGATTTACTTCCTGAACCTTCATTTCCTATGCCCGATTATAATTAAACCAACATTAAGCAATAAATTTCGTTCAGTATCTTGTACTTATACAAAAAAAAATGTTTTTGTCATGATCTGCTAGTCTTGTAAGGACTTCGTTGACTTGGTTGATTGTTAATTGAACGGCTGCTATATAGCTTTTCTCTTTTGTTACAGCGGCCATAGAGTCGTTCCACGCGCCAACAGGGGGCGCGGTGGAGCTGCCTTGTGACGTTACGCCCGCACTGCCCGACGACAGGATGGGGCTCGTCATCTGGTACAAGCAGGGCCACGACTCGCCTATATACTCGTGAGTATACCGACCCCCTACTGAGTGCACCGACGATATCAATTAAGATCACGGTGATTAAAAGCCCTTAAAGGAGGCTTATGTTCAGCAGTGGACGTCAATCGGCGGATAATGATGATGAGCTAACCATAAGGTAAAAAAAGATACCAATGATGCACCTGATGATAAATGATGATTTTGACAGCCTCCGTGGCGTAGTGGTGTGCGCGGTGGATTTATAAGAGGAGTGGAAACTTCTTTATCGGGGTTGGAAAAAAATTTAGTGTAACATTTTTTCGTTACGCGTCACATTTTTCCGTTACGCGCCATCTTTGACTTATGGAAGTGACGTGATAAATATATATATATATGTTATATTGAAGTGATCAGCAAAATCATAGGGCTTATTTTAATTCTAATTCCAGTGAATTTCTAAAAAAAGTAAGTAATTACGATATCAATGATAGTAATAATTCTATTACAATTAATGAAATTCAATAATAATCTTTGTAGTAATAAGCTAAAATTAAATAATTGTAGAATTTGTATTTATGTCTATGATAATAAAAGCCTTTTATTAAACTTTATCTAATTTAACTTTATTTAACCAATTTCTGTAAAGTTGCATATATTAAATTATTTTTTGAAAAATAACGTCATAAAAAAGTTTCACTTCTTACGAGTACACGCACACATTTTTTTTGAACTGGTACCATCAGATGTGATTGCAGTCAAGGGGTAACTTGTAATTATAAAAAAATGCAGCCTACTTAATGGCACATTGCAGGCCTTCCTATTGCATAAAGGAAGTTACACCCACAACGCTGTTCCAATGCGGATTAGCGAGCGGGATTAAAACTAAGATTCATAATACTATAAAGAAATTGTAGCGATTAAATGGGTCACAGGTAAAAACGTGATCAGAGGGTAGTATAAAAATTATACAGAGAAATAATTTGTATAGGATATCGTATCCGAATCTCACGAACACGGATGCCTTTTAAGGCCCGATTAAGATATTAACCGATGAGTGACACCCGCCACGACGGGATTATACCCCAGTAGAGCAGCGCAGTTGTAAAGGTTAGAGCACACTTGAGTCAAATTTTTAAAGGAGAAACCCGAATTTGGCCCCACGTTACGGAAATGAAATTTATGTATATTTACTGATCTGGCTTTGTAACTGCTTATTTCGTTGATTTGACATTGGATGTCAGATGTCAATATTGACAGCGCTTATTTGCGACTTTTAGAGAAAGAAGAGCAACAGTAATCGATGTTGAACTCGAACGTAAGTTTAATTGGGTATGCAGCTGTTTTTTTTATATTTAACTAAATCAACCTCTACATACGAGATATTGACAGAAAAAAGCCAGTAATTAAGAAATACATTATATAATACGAAATATAATAGAAATTTTGACGACCTCCGTGGCGCAGTGGTATGCGCGGTGGATTTATAAGACGGAGGTCCTGGGTTCGATTCCCGGCGATGCAAGATATTTCTTAATTTGTCTTGGCCTGGCTGGTGGGAGGCTACGACAAAGACGTACCGCCAAGCGATTTAGCGTTCCGGTACGATGTCGTGTAGAAACTGAATGAGGTGTGGATTTTCGTCCCACTCCTAACAAGTTAGTCCGCTTCCATCTTAGACTGCATCTTCACTTAACATCAGGTGTGATAGCAGTCAAGTGCCAACTTGTAGTCAATAATAAAAAAAAATCGCTGGGCGGCTACGTCTTTGTCGGTAGAGTGGACCAATTTAAAAAACCTTAATCAGCCCCACCGGGAATCAAACCCGAGACCAGTCTTATAAAACCATTACGCACTCCACTGCGACATGGAGGTCGTCATAACTCTTCTTCGAGTTTCTTAGATTTATAACAAAAATCTAAGTTAGTGACATAATTTGAATATCATATTTGTAGAATGTTACAGAGATATCAATTTGTACCACGAATTAAATAGATTCAATTTTCAATAAAATCTAGAAAGTTAGCATGATACACATTGTTTTGTAACATGCATGAAGTTGAAAAGAATTTTTATTTCATTTAAGGCTTGACTGATCGGGTTAACAGCTGGTATTTTGGGGATTAATCCTGAATGGAGATGTATGGGCAGCTAGCCGTTATCGTAAAGGTTAGAACACAACAGTGTACCATAGGAAAAAATACGTGTGTAGTTTACTTTTGATCAATTGTAGTTAGTTTCTCTTAAAAAAAATTTAATAATGTAATAAAATACCTCAGTCTTATATTATGTTCATAATAGGTACTTGATTAACAAAATCCTGTTACAAATAAGTCGAAAATTTTATTAGAAGTGTCTAAAATACTCACCTCACCTAAATACCTTTTAATCTCATTCAATTTCATTAGATTAATTAAGTGGTGAATATGTTAATTAAGTGGTAATACGTAATATCTCTAATTTTCATGAAATAAATTTATATTCTGATGACGTGTATTTATGTAAAAAAAAATTTAATAAAAAATAGAACCGACTCAAATCGCACTAAAAAGTAAAAAATAACTGTGTCATTTAGTTGCTTTAATTTACTTAAGCATATCTATAAAGTCGGTGCCAGCAGGTTTAAGGAAATTTTTTTAACGTAGTAAAGCAGTTTGTGGGTTCTAGGTAATGTCCTTAAAGTAGAAACCTTGGCTGGCACCGACTCATAGATATGCTTAAGTAAATTAAAGCAACTAAATGACACAGTTATTTTTTACTTTTTAGTGCGTTTTGAGTCGGTTCTATTTTTTGTTATATGCATTAATAAATCACACAGTCTAGCAGCGCAAATATATTTTCTTTTACGTGCTACCTACGTTTACCAAAACGTATCTATATTTTAAAAAGAAATTGACATTGACCAGGTCAAAAACGTAAAGATGACATTAGTATTTTATCTCCATCTTACAAATCCACCATTAATAAATCACACAGTCTAGCAGTGCAAATATATTTTCTTTTACGTGCTACCTACGTTTACCAAAACGTATCCATATTTTAAAAAGAAATTGACATTCACCAGGTCAAAAACGTAAAGATGACATTAGTATTTTATAGCAAAAGACTACATCATTAAAATTTATATATTGGTAGAAAAATGTGATAAACATCTAATCTAATCGGATTAAAGTTAATCAAATTAAGTCACATCAACAAATTAATTCAACTAACCACACTAGTTTTTATTAAACGAGTCCAAGAATTTACCATTTCTAACAAAAGTACGGTATTTTTACGATATTCTTAACATAATTGATCACATAAAAATTATATTGTATTCGAAACCGCTAATTTACATCTCATCAAAATAAACTCGTAGCAACCAGTGTGCCCTATTCTTTATGTTGAAATATGTCTATTATTTCTTTTGTAAAATGCCGCCTGTTGACAGGCGCTTTAGATCACGTCCATCGGGAGTTTTGTGTAGTTTAATATCTTTTTTACGTTGCCATTATGGGAAATAAAATATGGGAAATATATGTATTAAATTATTTAAATTTGTCTAGCTATAGACCGTGGCTTCGCTTGTGTTTGTTTTTCTATCCCTTGAGAATGTAACTACATTTTTCTTTATCCTTGATGTGATGTGAATATTCTTTATCATCATCATCATCATTACCAGCCTGTAGACATCCACTGTTGGACATAAGCCTTTTTTAGGGACTTTTAAACAAAACGATCCCGAGCCGCCTGTTGCCAGCGGCTCCCTGCGACACGTTTAATGTCGTCAGTCCACCTGGTTGGGGGTCGACCAACACTGCGCTTTCCGGTGCGGGGTCGCCAATCTAACACCTTGGACCCCCAACGTCCACCAGCTGTTCGAACTACGTGCCCCGCCCATTGCTACTTCAGTTCTGCGACTCGCTATGTCGGTTACTTTGGTTCTTCTGCGGATCTCCTCATTTCTGATTCGATCACGCAGAGATACTCCGAGCATTGCTCTTTCCATCGCCCGCTGAGTGACTCTGAGCCTTCTTATGAAGCCCGCAGTCAGCGACCTAGACTCGGATCCGTTATGAAGTATATAGTTTATACTTTTCTAATATTCTGAATACATACTATGAAATATTTGAAAGACGGTCTAATGAGTCAAGCAGCTTGAAAATATAACTATAAGCAGCATTAAGCTTTAAAAGAAAGTTTTTTGTTGTGTGCTCAGAATGCTTTCTGTCTGCGAGGGTCTTTTAGTAGTTTCAAAGGGGATGAAAGTTTATAAATATGACAACCCTAAATAACTTGCACAGACAGAAATAAGTCAGGGCGTTCTGACTTCCGCATTCTAAGTTGCTTTAAAACTATTACACCTTGCAAGTATCGTAACTACTCGGTATATCAGCCGGATATATACGCGGTACTATACCTACACTTACAAATATAATAAAGAACGCTAAAAGCAGAACAAGTACTAACTTTTAAAATAATGAAACTCAAACATTGTACTCATTTTAATTAATTTTTATAATGTAATGGACACTAATTTATAACATACTTAAATAGGGGCGTAATTTAATTTCTAAGATCCATATTGTACTACATTCTAGCAAATAAAGATATATTATTATTATATTATAAAAGCAGAACAAGTCGAAACTCCTTGCAATCAGTCATATTTTTTTGACGTGACAACGTCTTATAATTCGATAGAGCCGGCTGCACGCACGAAAAAACATGACTCATGCGGCGTTACCTCGCTTTGAGGCGTTCCATGTAAGGCTTGAAGTGCAAGCGAGAGCGCTGAACGAGCGACAAAGAAGCACAATCAGCCTTTGCGTTCGGCAGCGTTCGACATCCGTCTATTAAATAAAATTATTAAATATATTAATTTTAAATTAAAAATTAATATATTTATAAATTAATATATTTATTTTTTTTTATCGACTACAAGTTGACCCTTGACTGCTATCACACCTGATGTTAAGTGATGATGCAATCTATGATGGAAGTGAGTTAACTTGTTAGGAGTAGGATAAAATCCACACCCCTTTCGGTTTCTACACGACATCGTACCGGAACGCAAAATCGCTTGGCGGTACGTGTTTGTCGGTAGGGTGGTAACTAGCCACGGCGAAAGCCTCCCACCAGCCAGACCAAGACAAATTAAGAAAAATCTCAATCTACCCCGCCGGGAATCGAACCCAGGACCTGCGTCTTATAAATCCACCGCGGATACCACTGCGCCACGGAGGCCGTCAAAAATGTCCATAGGTCGTAAAAGTGCCTTTTATATGTTGACAGCGCCTTAACATGCATCGGAATAGATACAATATAGTTGCGGCATGGTGACAAATTGTAAATGTATGCAAATCGAACGCGACCCAACAAACAAACGTGTGTAGTTTGTTTTGTATAGACATTTTAATTGTTTTGTTATGTATATTTCTTAATTTGTTTGCCGTTACTTCTAAAGTGTGTGTCGAAAGGAGAAATAAATCTTTGTTTCGAGGTAAAAATGCAGCATTGATAATTTTAACAAGCCGAAAATATCTGCCTCGTATGCCCACTACTTAGGTGTTACGGCTTCGAAACGGTAAAAAAATTTAAGGAACATTGATTTTACGTAGTGAAGCAGTTTGTGGGTTCTAGGTAACGTCCTTAAAGTAAAAACCTTGGCTGGCACCGAATCCTAGATATGCTTAAGTAAATTAAAGCAACTAAATGACACAGTTATTTTTTACTTTTTAGTGCGTTCTGAGTCGATTCTATTTTTTGTTAAAAATTTTTATTTCTTACTTTTTAGTGATTTATCGCCATGTAACGTACTCGTACTATACTGACATAGTATATTATTCGGCACTAGTAGCCAAAAAGCTACCAATACCGAGACAAAGACCGAAATCGCTGTAAGCGTGCCTCCAAAATTTTAAGAGTTCCTTCGATTTTCCCAAGATATCATCATCAGATCCTTACATGATGACAATGGGACCACCTTGGAAGTATGCTCTTTCTAATGCAAACAGAATTATCTAAATCACAACTCTGTAAAAAGTTATGAGTGGTCATATATATAGTCGTGTCGAATTGAGAACCTCCTCCGTTATTTTCGTCGGTTAAAAATAGTGAGTGAAGAAGATGCTGTTGTTTTGTTACACTTCCGTACCTTAAAAAAACGCGTTAATCCATTATAATTTGCTAGAGGTTCTCGCTCCTGTGGGAATTTTGGGATAAAATGTGGCCTATGTGTTATTCAGATATGTAAACTATATTATTGTGAAGTTTCATCAAAATCCATTCCGTAGTTTTTGCGTAAAAGAGTAACAAACATCTATCCGTTCATACATTCGATTTTATAGTATTAGTAAGGTTGGGTAAGATATTATGATTTAATAGCGGGAAGTGGCTGGATGAAGGCAGAGGATCGTGTGTGGTGGCGCGCTCTCGGAAAGGCCTATGTCCAGCTATGGGCTAATACAGGCTAAGAATCTGTATGGAGAGGCCTGGCAATGTTCCGGGCTTTTGATAAATTGGCGACGATTTGGCTTGGCTTTTTTATTCTGTGGCATTTTTTATATGCCTAGGTACCTATTGGCCTCCTGTAAGCACCATTTAAATACCATGCCTTTTTAACCGACGAAAAAACGGAGGAGGTTCTCAATTCGACTTGTAAATATTGTTTCTTTATGTATGACCAATTGAACAAACATAACTTTTTACAGAGAAGTCTGATTTTGATAATTCTTTTTTAATTGAAATGATACACTTCCAAAATGGTGCCACAGTCATCATGTAAAAATAATTGCGTCATTTAGTTACTTTAATTTACTTAAGCATCTAAGGTATAGGTGCCAGCCAACGTTTGCTTTAAGACCGTTACCTAGAACCCACAAAGTACTTAGGTACTTCGTTAAATAAACGTTCCCTAACCTTGGATGGCACCGACTTTATGAGAATAATTTTGTCAAAGTTTAATATTATTTATTATTCACAGGTTGGATACGAGAGAAGGCGTGACGTCACACTGGTCTGACCCGTCAACGCTAGGTTCCCGAGCCACTTTCCGTAGCACCACGGAACCCGCAGTCCTGTTACTTACTAAGTTAAGGTAAGCAGAAGATTTCATATACTATGACGTAAACCTAAGCATATGAATTAAATGAATTTTTGAAATACAAAAAGTTATATATCTGCCAAAATATAAAAGATAGATATATGCTATCGCGGACTTTTTTGTAGAACCTTTTTTTCATACAATGTTTTCAATTATATCCAATAGCTAAGGCAGCGCACGTGCATAAAGCCGATTTAATAAAATTCACGGTCCGACTCGCGCGACAAAAACTGTGATAACTCGAGTAATATAGACAATACAAATATAAAATATAGACTATGACACTCGCTGATAACGTAGCATTCTACTAAAGAAAGAAATTTAAAATCGGATTAGTAGTTCCGAAGATTAGCCCCGACAGATCTTTATTTACAAACTTACAAACTTTACCTCTTTATAATATTAGTATAGATAAGCAAAAATTTGTTAGAAATTATTTAGAGCCTCTTTTATGGTTATAGGGCCAATTTTAACCTTATTCGCCTATCATAATCAAGGCCCAGGCCAGGGCACATTGGAATCTTCTTTTTAGTCGCTTTCTTAATTAATGAAAGACGTGTCCACATTTCACTGTCCTTGTTACGGTGTTCACAATTTCCTTCCACTCCGTCTGTTGCTCTTATTGTCCATCCTTCGAAGTCATTCGAAGATTAAGAAGACTAAAGTCCTCACATCGGAATATTAGGGACCTTATTAATTTAAAACCGATTCAAATAGATATAACATTTATATGTCTATCGTTTTAATTTCCGTTCTGAAATATAGGTTGTTTGGTTGCCCCCTTCGCTAGGCCTTTCTAAGAGTGGTCAATAGGATTAAGAGAGGCATTGCTTGACAATTGTTTTACGTATTTAAAGAATAGTTCAGGACCGGTTAACCATTAATTGAGGTCACGTCAGTTTCAAAAGATAGTTATTGTCGAATATCGAAGATCAATCACTAAAAAATTGTAATGGAAAAGAGATTTTCACGTCAGTTTCAAAAGATAATTATTGTCGAATATCGACGATCAATTACTATGTTCTAAAAATATCCCGTGACAGTAGATAAAAGCAAAATGCAAGCGTCAGCTAGTTATAAAATAAAATAGAAATGTTGAACTGAAACCTAGCTATAAAGTTGATCTATAAAAGCACTATCAAACTCCTTCCTGACTGCAGTAACGTGAACCCTAGTTTAAAGTTGGATTACTTTGATATTCAACCGCGGCTCGACATCAAAACGGTATCACTCCCCTCTTTGTGGTGGATAAATAAACAAACGTCAATCTGTGTAAGGCGCCGTTAAGGCGTGTTCACACTGAATACGCTAGTCTCTACCCATACCCATATATCAACCTATTCATATCATCATCATTATCATATATAACCCTCCTATCATTATCATCATCATCATCAGATTATCTGCCTACGTCGCTTGACGGCCCCCTACTTGGCCGTAGTGAAGCCAGGCCTTAGACTAACCATAGGCTGATATTATACACATAGAATACTACAAGTTGGCGCTGACTACTATGACACCTGATGTTAAGTGATGGTGCAGTCCAAGATGGAAGCGGGCTAACTTGTTAGGAGTGGGACGAAAATTCACACCACTTTCGGTTTCTACCCGACATCGTCACCGTGACGCCCTACGTCTCTTAGCGCGTTTCTTTCCACCGCGCATACCACTGCGCAGGGTGGTCAATTAAGATTTAATTGGTTCAGCCAGTTACCACCCTGCTATCAAAGACGTAAACCTCCAACCGAAACTTGTGTAGTCATTATCCTAACAAGTTAGCCCGCAGCATTCTTCGATAGCTTCATCAGGGGTCACTGCTGTTAAACTTTGAATTTATAAAAAACAAAATAATTGACAAACCAGGCAGTTAGGTCACCAGATAGTAAGTGGAAAACCGTTGCCTGTAAATACAGCAACATACACAATAACAGCGCATACATGAACTCATAGTGACGCCCTATGTCTTCTTTGCCGGCACCACGACCGAAGCCTCCCACCAACCAGATAAACTTTTACTTAAATTCAATGAAATCAAATGTATATATAACTTTTGAACTAAACATAGTGACCTAAACCGCGTTCAGTTATACAAACAAACAAACAAAAGCCCATCAAAATCCCTTCACTCAAGCCATTAAGGTGTGTGCACAAAAGATCTACTAACGTAAATATTATCAAATTTCGCAAACAGTTCATTTATTTGAACAGTCATTTCCCTGTTGTGTTTACATAACATTTGTTTGTTAAAACAAAAAAAAGTTACGACATTGTTTCAGTCGCCATATTTTACTAATATTTGGTTTATTTAGCAAAAAGGCAGTTGTTTATCAGTCTACAAAACTTTTTATTGTGATAACGTCTTTAATTGAGGTTCTTAAGATCACTTTAATAAGTTAAAATAGGCGAGAACCTAGAGTTGTGACGCCAGTTATAAAAAAATAAGTATCTAATTTATTATATTTGATCGCAATAAAGTACCTATATTCTGTAGCGGTTTTGTGTATTTGTATTAATTTAAAACTGGCTTTTTGGTAGCGATGTTTTGTAGAGTCGTCCGAGTGTCATCATTATCAGCCTATTAACAGCCCACTACAGGTCCAGGCCTCCCTCCTTATAGGAGAGGGGATTTGAAGCGTCGACCCATTACGCAGCTCCAATGCGAGTTGGCGGGCTTCAGGTGACAATGTTTAATTTATTGATGACCACTATCAGATGTTGATGATAGTGACCGGGACCGACTGACGTCCGAGTGCATGTACCCTTATATACAGCTTTTTGTGTATGTAAGTACCTGCCTAATATCAGGGGTTAAAGTATGAAATTGCCGATTTGTACTGAAAAATAAAAATTCGTTTTTTTTTAAATTTATCATATTTATTTAATCAAAATAATTACCATTATTATCTATACATTGCTACCATCTAATAGGAAGCTCATTTATGCCTTTGCGATAGAACTCTCGTGATTTAGATTCGACAAACTGTGTGAAAGCATTTTGCACTGCCTCCTCAGAAGGAAACTTTTTATCACGTAGAAAATTGTCCAAATCACGAAAAAAAATGGTAGTTCGGCACAGTAGACATCTGCTGTTATTGCTTGACCAGATCGGAGAAAGCTATAGTGAATAACACCACGCTGAGACCACCGAACAGTTACCATTACCTTTTTATTGGTAAGCTTTGCTTTAGGACACTGTTGCCGCGTTTGACCTGGGCTCAGTCATTGCATTTTCCGCTTACGATTATCGTAAAGAATCTATTTTTCATCACATGTCACAATTCGATCCAATATTCCTTCATTTCTGTATCGATTCAACAAGGCAACTCAAGTTTCAGCACACGTTTCTTTATGCAGATCAGTCAAATCATGAGGCACCCATTTTTCATATTTTTTTATTTTATTGATTTGACGCAAATGAGTCAATATTGTTGGTAAAGTAACGTTATACGATGCCGCTAATTCCTGGGTAGTTTGCCTCGGATCGGCTTCCACCATCTCTTTCAAATCATTGTTATTCACCTGTGTGGGCGGTCTTCCACGTAGTTCGTTCTTCAAATCGAAGTTTCCATCACGAATGCGTTTAAACCAAAATCGCACAGTGCGTTCATTAGCAGTCCCTTCTCCAAACGCAACATTAGTATTGCGAGCTGTTCTGCCGCGTTAGTTTCGCGTCGGAACTCGTATTCAAAAATCACACGAATTTTCGAAGTATCCATTTTTATTGTCTAAGCTGAATAAAAAAAACAACTGAAAGTTGATAAATGAAATGTTGCACATTTTTTAAAAGAAGAACTACACAGGTACCGTATGAAAAAAGTTTCACTTTAAAATCTTAAACCATGAAGGTTCTATGTCAATTCAAAGTACCTATTACAATAAAACGGCAATTTGATTCTTTAACCCCTATTATTAAATCGACGATTGACAAAAATATGTATATACGTATTTTGAAACATGGTTACTTTATTTGTCTGCGAGTTGAAAATATCAAAAAGGAATTCATTTTGAAAACTATGTATTATGATATAAAATTTCGGTAGCATTTCAATTATTTTCGCGAGACAAAAGTTCCATAGAGTCGTCCGAGTGTATACAGCCTTACTGAAGTAATAAGCTTCATTCAAATTCTTAGTTATACGCGTTTTTTGTTCATATTTGTATGGGAACGGGGCCGCGTAACGCGATACTCATTGAGAATAAAAAACCGTTGACATTTCGTATGGTTTTTTTTTTCATATTTCTTTTGTGCTATTTCCCGAAAACAACGGTCTCGGTTGTTTTGTTTCTGCATGAAATAGATATTGTGTGCCGTTATATTGCGTGATGGTTAGCGAAATTCGAGGCCAGAGAACTTATACCAAGTTAGGATTGCTTGGAATTTAATTTTAGTAGTAAAAAGCAATCATAATAATATATTTCAACTGGTACCTACCACGATAAACCACGGTTTTTTATTTTGTCGATATTTAGATCCACTTACAAGGACCGTGGTCACGACGGAACTGTATAATTATGGTCGCAAAGCGGAATACGCCGCGGGTAGAATTGGTCTACCCTTTTCCTAGTTGTTTTAGCAAAACAATTTAAAAATTAGCATTGAGATGGAGATATGCCCTGGATAAATAGAATTTTTATTCCAGAAAAATGATATGATTCAAATATCTTTTGACGACCTCCGCAGTCAGCGCGGCGTTGGCGCAGTGGTATGCGCGGTGGATTTATAAGACGGAGGTCCTGGGTTCGATTCCCGGCGGGGCAGATTGAGATATTTCTTAATTTGTCTTGGTCTGTTGTTGCTTAACTTCTGTGCAATAGCTTTACCGCGGCAGTCTCCGAGTGCCACACGTCTTTTTTTATTATTATTTATTTATACACAACGAAAAAGAACATTTAACAGAGATATAAAAAGCATTAAGTGGAACTGGTACAAAAGGCGGCCTTATCGCTCAACAGCGCTTTCTAACCGATAAAATATGTCTTTTGTTGCAGGCCAGAAGATAGCGGTCAATACAGATGTCGTGTGGACTTCATCAGGTCACCTACAAAGAACACGAGGCTGAATCTCACAGTACTCAGTAAGTGATTTATCTTGCTATGGCTTTGGTACTACGCCGTAAATACTCGGACTCAAATGAAGATTAGTTACTTGTAGTCGACTTTGCGGTGCTTGTGTTTTAGCCTTTGGTCCTCTGGCCTTTAGGGTGCAAGTTGGTAGCCGACTATAAACTACAACTGCAGGCGAAGCTATACTACTGGTTCTATGTATTTCCACGACATATCTAATATATCAAATTTCCCTGTCACAATGTTAGTTACCGTACTCCTTCAAAACGGCTATACCGATTTTTACCAAATTATGTATGCGTATTCAGCAGGTCTGAGAATCGGCTACTATCTAATTTTCATCTAATTTTTTTTTTAATTTTTAATGCAAAACAACGTTTGTCGGGTCAGCTAGTCTAATATATAAAATTTCCCTGTCACAAAGTTAGTTACCGTACTCCTCCGAAACGGCTTTACCAATTTTTACCAAATTTTGTATGCGTATTCAGCAGGTCTGAGAATCGGCTACTGTCTAATTTTCATCTAATTTTTTTTTAATTTTAATGCAAAACAACGTTTGTCGGCTCAGCTAGTTTTTTTATGAATATCACGCCCTTGACTGCAATATTTTATAGTAAGAGATGAAATCTACACCACTTTTGATTTTTACACGACATTGTACCGGAACGCTAAATCACTTAGTGATACACCGTTGCCTGCTGGGTGGCTGAAGCTTTCCACCAGCCAGCAGGGTAGTAACTAGCCACATAGACAGAATTGTTGGATTAGTTTTTTTTTCCTATAATTTTATGGTATACTCGCACAAGTTTCTTTTAATCATGTAACTTGAAAAATAATTATTAGGTACCCATCGGAAACTGAAAAAGCCTCATTTAAAAGATGGTCTGAGAACTGATTCATGTCTTAATATCACTTCTGATAACATAAGAGTCTAAGTTCATTATTTCAGGCCTGGACAGTAATGTACTTTATATATATTTTTTTATATTCGCTTGAAAGCTCGTCTGCTGCAATATTGTAAACGAGTTTACACCTTAAAACAATATTTATAAGGTCTGTTTTACCCTGTAAGTAAACTTTCGATGCTTTTCCGTATTTTCTTTTTATTCAATGAAAAGTTAGCGCTTTACTGCGATCTCATTTGTACAGTGTAAGCTTAGTATACGATTCGGGCACTTTAACTTTAGTGCCGTGAGCGAATTTAAGCTTTAAAGACAAGGTAATATAGTCCATTTCTTCTGCAAAAGTTTTCATTGATCCAGCGTTCCGTTCCAGTCCAGAAATCCAATGATAGTGGATCGATCGATCAACGTAAACTTATCGATCTATTCCAGAAGTTTTTATTGCATTAGGTAGTTTTTCTTTTGTTTAGTGCTTGACTGTAATCTATCCTGATGGTAAGTGACAATCTAGGGTAAAATGGAGTACAGGCTCTATATCGTATTTCCTTTATACTATGACGGCCGGACTAGAACGTATTTTCGGATAGTGTTCCACGGTACTACAAGTAGAAACTTGGTCCAATCTAGAAGATATATAGTCCTAATGGCATCCTTGAACAACTACTAGTCATTACTACTACTACTACTACTCATTACTAGTAACACTGATTGGAAAAGACCGATGAAAACACGATGGGCTGAACAGCTAAAGGAAGACAGCAAGATGGACTTCTACACGATAGTGAAGATGGCTACCATAGAAGCCCATGAAGAAAATAGACCCATTCGAGGTTGGAATCTGTCCAGGACCACGATATTCTGGAATGAAGGAATGACTACAGAGAGACACAGTCCAACATAATTATTACACAGTCCAATATATTTATATTAAGGCACGGCTTTAACAAATGCGCTGCGAGATCATCGATATTGTAGTCATCCTTATAAACAACCGATGGAGTCCACTGCGGGACATTGGTCTTTAGGGGCCTCCAAATACAATTATATTGAGCCGCCTGCGGCCAGCGGCTGCCTGCGGCACGTTTGATGTCGTCAGTCCATCCAATGGGCGACCAACACTGCGCTTTTCGATGCGGCCACCATTCTAGCACCTATATATATATATATATATATATATATATATATATATATATATATATATATATATATATATATATATATATATACTAGCAGTCGCCCGCGACTTCGTAATTAAGACTTAATTTTAAAGACAGACTTTCATATAAATTGTGCTCTTTTCCCGCTACCCCTCTCAATTTAATTTTTTTATCGTTTCCCGTGAAGCAATATCCTCCGTCCCGTCCCGTGTACTAAAGATCTACATTTTTGTAAAACATTGAACTATATTACAGTACATTAACATTAACAATATATATTTATGGCAAGCTGATGTGTATAGCTTTTAATAGTCTATTTCACTTTTGAGTCTAGTTTTCATAATCAACAAAATAATTTACAATCCGACATGCAGAAGATCTAGAGATAAGCCGCAAACTTTTTCGTATATTATATAAATATACGAAACGAGAAGCCTTGCCAAATAAATTGAAAGAAAAGATCAAAGATCGAATTTTCAAAAAATATCATTACCTAAATGTTGACCCCTATTCAGTACGTATAATATAACACAGAGGTCAACTTCGTTTGGACGATATAGCGGCATCGTTTATTTTTTTTTAAATTTAGTAATATCTCCGAAATTATTTAACTAATTAACATACTGTAAAAGGTAAATCTTATCTCTATAATATCCTTGTGATTATTAAATAATTTATTTTGATAAGGATTTAAGTTTAGTTCTATAAATAATTACGTAAACGTAATCTTATTAAATGATTTTTTAAAATACATAAATTTTTAACAAAAATAGAATCGACTCAAAACGCACTAAAAAGTAAGTCATTTAGTTGTTTTAATTTACTTAAGCATATCTATGAAGTCGGTGAGTAATATATACACTACAAATATAAAATATAGCTTATAACACTTACCGATAATGTAGCATTCTACTGGTGAAAGAATTTTTAAAATCGGATCAGTAGTTCCAAAGATTAGCCCCGACAGATCTTTATTTACAAACTTACAAACTTTATTTCTTTATAATATTAATATAGATCTAGATTGTAGTGCTTACGTGTACCTATTTAGTGTAAAATATTTTATTACTAATATAAAGACTCGGTATAGAAATATTATATCTACTCATACCTTGACAAAATTAAAGAATTAATTACAGTATTAGCAATATACATCATCATCATTATCAACCTATTAACGGCCCACTACACGGCCAGGCCTCCCTGCTTATAGGAGAGGGGATATGGAGCGTACACCCACCACGCTGCTCCAATGCGGGTTGGCGGACTTAGGGTGATAATGTTTCATTTATTAACGATCACTATCAGATATGTTGATGACAGTGGCTTGCTCTCCTAGGCCAGGGGCGTGTATCACCATCAACGTCCCGACTCTGGGCTTGGAATATACTGAAAATTTCATAGAAGAATGAAAAAGTCAAAATTATTGCGTGTTGTCGCCTGGGTTCGAACCCAGGATTCGAATCCTGGGTTCGAACCCAGGACCCCGTGATCGTAGCCACATAGGCTAACCACTAGATCAACGAGGTAGTCGCAATAAACATATAGCTCGTCAATTGTTAATGGACATTTCAGTATTTAATTTAAATCCTAACATGCTCCCTAAGACATGAGGGCAAACAGTACAGAGTTCCAAGCTGAAAATTTATTAGTACAATAAAAAGGTCAATATTTAAAAGCCCGGTCTTGGTAGCAAGCTTAGGACCTCGTGATCGGATGCCACATAAGTATAACCTGACCAACGGGCAGTAAAATGTTTCATTAGTATATCAAAGACATGGCAAAGGAAACCGACATTCGTACCTTGATAAAATACGAAATTAAAAGAAATAATTACAATATCAGTAACTCGGCTATTGCCAAGGGGCATTTCAATATTTGACAAAGGAAATTAAGTCGTCCATTGGAGGGATACATTTCATTTGATTTGATTTCATCTCAAAACAAGGAATTGATTTCAGAGGCCAATTGAGTGTCCTAATTGATTCCGAGGATATTGATACTTCGTACAAATTGCTTTTAGTAAACTTATCGGTGTTTAACCGATTTCATATAAAATTTTTTAACAGAAAATAGAACAGACTCGAAACGCACTAAAAAGTAAAAAATAACTGTGTCATTTAGTTGCTTTAATTTACTTAAGCATATCTATGAAGTCGGTGCCAGCAAGTTTAAGGAATATTTATTTAACGTAGTAAAGCAGTTTTTGGATTCTAGGTAATGTCCTTAAAGTAGAAACCTTGGTTGACACCGACTCCTAGATATGCTTATGTAAATTAAAGCAACTAAATGACACAGTTATTTTTTACTTTTTAGTGCGTTTTGAGTCGGTTCTATTTTTTGTTAAAAATTTTTATTTCTTAATTTTTAGTGATTTATCGCCACGTAACGTACTCGTACTATACTGTCATAGTATATTATACGGCACTTGTAGCCAAAAAGCTACCGATACTTACACAAAAACCGAAATCACTGCAAGTGTGCCTATAAAATTTGAAGAGTTCCTTCAATTTTCCCAGGATATCAGCACCAGATGCTAACATGATGACAATGGGACCACCTTGGAAATGTGCCCTTTCTAATAAAAAAAGAATTATAATTATCAAAATCGGATAGCTCTGTAAAAAGTTATGCGTTGTCATACATAAAAAAAAATATACATGTCGAATTCAGAACCTCCTACGTTTTTTTTCGTCGGTTAAAAGGAGGCAATGGGCGGAGCACGTGGTTGTAACAGCAGATAGACGTTGGGGGCCCAAGGTGCCAGAATGGCGATTCCACACCGGAAGGCGAAGTGTTGGTCGATCCACACTATACTAAAGCCAAACTCGATTGAGAATGCTTGTCAACAAACAAATTAAAAATGAAGGTAGAAATCACTAGTCATTTTACACCTTTTTTTTTTGATTAACGTGTTAAAGACGAATTCATGACAATAAATTAGATTAGTAAGCATAAAACTAATTAATATATTCAATATCTTTTAATTAAAATTTTTAAAATAACAAAACATAATTTTAAATTTATTAGGCATAAAACGTGTTGCATTTTCTACCTTCATTTTAAATTTGTTTGCTGACAAGCATTCTCAATCGAGTTTGACTTTAGTATAGGTGGACTGACGACATTAAAGGTGTCACAGTGATGCGCTGGCACACATGTGGCTCAGGAGCGCTGTGTTTGGAATCCCCAAAAAAGGCCTATTTCCAGAAGTGGACGTCCATCAGCAGCTGATGATGATGACGATTATGTTTACGATTTATTCAAAAACTTGATTTGACAGTCTGCAGACCACTGCTTCTCTAATGCGGGTGGCAAGGCTAATATAATTATAACATTTTGTCTTTTTTAGAGCCTTCTGCGTCATTTCAGAGTGCCAAATTAAGTGTCTTAAGTGGTCCCTGAGATGTGAATATGGCTAACAAATTGCTTTTATTAAAATAGATCTCGTCAAAAAGCAATGAACCGTTTTTGGGGAGACGCTATAAGATGAAAAGTTACTGGATCATTAGATGTTTTAAAACCTATATGTTTTTTCATATAGAAGACAATATGTTTTTATAATATTGTAATTTTTATAAAAAACAACAAAATTTTTGAGCACGTAGGTGTAACAACTATTTTTTTTATTGACTACAAGTTGGCCCTTGACTGCCATCACACCTGATGTTAAGTGATGATGCAATCTAAGATGGAAGCGGGCTAACTTGTTAGGAGTAGGATGAAATCCACACCTCTTTCGGTTTCTACACGACATCGTACCGGAACTCTAAATCGCTTGGCGGTACGTCTTTGTCAGTAGGGTGGTACCTAGCTACGACGAAAAACCTCCCACCAGCTAGACTAAGACAAATTAAGAAAAATCTCAATCAACTATATCAAAACACTTTGGTAAAAAAATTGTTCTGATAAGTTCATAAAACAACGTTTACGATTGATCATTTTAGAAAATCCTTTTCCAATATGATAAAGAGAGTAACGCTAAGCAAAAGCAAACTTTTTTAAATAAAAATAAGGTATTTTATCTTTATTTTAAGATTAAGGAAAAGAAAAACCATAAAATATTCAGGACAAAACAAAGCCTTTTGTGTTGACTTGTGTAATGATCGGAAACGAAGGCTCAACGTGTTCTGTGAGGCACGGAGGCTTAACACCACGCAAGTTCCCGATTCCTGGTTGAGAATTTTCACAAAAGAATTCCTGGCAAGAAAGAAATGAATGTGAAAGATAATTTAAAATACGAATGGACGACGTCATTTCAATAGCAACACCGTGCAAATATCTCAGAGAACATAAGTTCACACACAACAACAAACTCTAAAGTAATGTGAGTAGCAGTGGATAGTCTGTGCTATGATTGAGAGTGAAGTTCTAAATCATAGATTGTCTTTGGTACAAGCCTAGAGTGAAGTTGTATGCGCTGTTGTTGTAGCTGTCAGTAGTGTGTTTGATCGAGCACTTATCCTCGAGACAGCGCCAGCGCCGGTGTGCGCACTGACTGCTTATAAAAGCAACATGGCGGACCGCGGTATCGATCACGTGAACTCAAATCCGTTTGCATCCGCGACATATATAATTCAGGAGACCTCTGTGGCGCAGTGGTGTGCGTAGTAAATTAATAAGACGGATTCCTGGGATCGATTCCCGGCTGGGCAGTTTAAGATTTTCTAAATTGGTTCTAAACTGGCTGGTGGTCTGCTTCGGTCGTGGCTTGATACAACCACCCTACTGACATTGACTTACTGTATTAAGTGTTCCGGTACGACGTCCTGTAGAAACCAAAAGAGGTGTGGATTTCATCTTAAATAGTTAACAAGTTAGACCGCTTCCATTTTAGATCGCAACATCACTTACCATGAGGTGTGGTTGAAGTCATGGCCTAACATGTAATAAATAAAAAAAAACAAATCATTTTCAATCTTACGTTACTCTTTGGCCGCCCGCTATTTTTGCTCTACATATCCAAATAAAAAAAGAATTTAAATAACATTTCTCGAAATGGGATTGTCTAGAAAGTTCGCCTGTCTCCCACGTAGAGCGTGGGTAGGGAAAGTTACCGAAGTTTGGAATTGTGACTCGGTAAAACTGTTACGTAACAGACTGACTTACAACGCACAGCTTATGCGATTTATCTCGTGATATGGAGACTAAATTATATGTATACTAGATGACGCCCGCGGTTTCACACGCGTAGTTCTCGTGCCCGTGGGAAATTCGGGATAAAATGTGGCCTGTGTTATTCTGATATGTACGCTATATTATTGTGAAGTTTCATCAAAATCCATTCAGTAGTTTTTGCGTGAGAGAGTAACAAACATCCATCCATCCATACATACAAACTTTCGCCTTCATAATATTAGTAAGGATTAATGTCTTTCTTTTAGTTTTTTTACCCGACTGCGTCAGAAGGAGGGTAATGTTTTTCGAGCGTATGTATGTATGTTTGTATGTATGTATGTATGCCCATTTCTTCGGCACGCGCTACAGCCTAAACGGCTGAACGGATTTTGACATGTGAGGTGTCGTTGAATTCGCCTAAATTATGAAAGTGAGATAGGCTATATGAATTTTCAAAATGGCGGCTGTAAATGCGGGAAAAAAGGGGGGACGTGTGCATTGTTTTCTTTTATCCTAGCAATATGGGTATCAAATGAAAGTTCGTAAAAAGACCATTTCAAAAATCTAAATATCATATCATGTTTATATTACTGTTTTAACAAACAATGTCAAAAAGTGTACCGTCTTATTTCTATACCACAAATTGAAACTAAAAAGTGTCAAATAAAATGATTATTATAAAAACAAAAAACCCAACTGCTTAGAAGTTATGAACTGAAAAGAGAAAAACAAGGATCACTATATCTGTATAAAATTCTAAATACTTTATGGTGCTGCAGGCGGGGACAAACGTAGTTTTGGTAGATCTTTCTTTCCCAGGTAGTAAACTATTTTGTCCACACCAGCAACACCATAAAGTATTTATAACTTTATATAGATATAGTGATCCTTGTTTTTCTCTTTTCAGTTCATAACTTCTTAGCAGTTGGGTTTTTGTTTTTATAATAATCATTTTTATATATTTGTGTATATCATATTATTAGGGTTGCATACGTCTGTAAAATGGAAGCCTTAGAGTATCACTTACGCTGTCTGTCTGTTCGTCAGTCTCAATTATTTTTCGAAATTCCAAACTGGTTAGGTTGAAAGGAGAATGCCATTTTTGTTGGAAAGTCCGGCTAAGCCATTGCACATCAACCGAACTCGTGGCGATAGATTGAAAATGTGATCAACGTTATGCAATGACCAAATTACGAGGATATACGATGGGATTATGTGATAATCTCTTCTGACTTTTAATTTTCTATACTTATATTTTTAACCGACGAAAAAAAAACGGAGGAGGTTCTCAATTTGACACGTATATATTTTTTTTTATGTATGACCACGCATAACTTTTTACAGAGTTGTCCGATTTTGATCATTCTTTTTTATTAGAAAGGGCACACTTCTAAGTTGGTCCCATAGTCATCATGTTAGGATCTGATGATGATATCCTGGGAAATTGATGCAGCGATTTCGGTTTTTGTGTAAGTATCGATAGCTTTTTGGCTACAAGTGCCGTATAATATACTATGACAGTATAGTTCGAGTACGTTACGTGGCGATAAATCACTAAAAAGTAAGAAATAAACATTTTTAAGAAAAAATAGAACCGACTTAAAACGCACTAAAAGTCGGTTCTATTTTTTGTTAAAAAAATTTATTTGTCATAAAAGTCCACCTAAGCCATTGCATATCAACCGAACTCGTGGCGATAGATTGAAAATGTGATCAACGTTATGCAATGACCAAATTACGAGGATATACGATGGGATTTTGTGATATTCTGACATTTAATTTTCTATACTTATATTTTTAACCGACGAAAAAAAACGGAGGAGGTTCTCAATTTGACACGTATATATTTTTTTTTATGTATAACCACGCATGACTTTTTACAGAGTTGTCCGATTTTGATAATTCTTTTTTTGTTAGAAAGGGCACACTTCCAATATGGTCCCATTGTCATCATGTTAGGATCTGATGATGATGTCCTGGGTAAATTGAAGGGATTCTTCAAATGTTATAGGCACACTTGAAGCGATTTCGGTTTTTGTGTAAGTATCGGTAGCTTTTTGGCAACAAGTGTCGTATCATATACTATGACAGTATAAAATCGCGTGCGAATGCTTATAATGCCATGTCGTGTTGCTTTTCCTAATAACAATAATGATGGTGTACTTAGTAAGCAGTGATAGCAAAGCCTTGACCAAATTATAGTGGTTAATAATTTTTTTTTAATAAAAAATTGATTGTCTGTAAAGTCGGTTTACTGACGATAGTTGAACGTGACAATGTCTTAAGAAAATACTGATGGAATGGTAGCATTTAATTGGTTATTAAAAATTTTAATTTAAGTATATTTTTATAAATATTACTTTTAATTAATAAAATAATTGATTTTGATTTTTTAATTTATATTTTAAATTTATAATAAATATATTAATTTATAATATATTTATAAATTTTTAATTTAAAATTAATATATTTAATAGACGGATGTCGAACGCTGCCGAACGCAAAGGCCGATTGTGCTTCTTTGTCGCTCGTTCCGCGCTCTCGCTTGCACTTCAAGCCTTACATGGAACGCCTCAAAGCGAGGTAACGACGCATGACGTCATGTTTTTTCGTGCGTGCAGCGGGCTCTATCGAATTATAAGACGTTGTCACGTCAAAAAAGTTATTTAATGGAAATACATAGAAACCAGTAGTGTCGCTGAGAAACTTCGGTTGCAGTTGCCGTTTATGGTCGACTACGAACTTGCACCCTAAACGCCAGAAGACAAAAGACTGAAACGAAAGCAACGCAAAGTCGACTCCATATAAAAAAGGGTGAAAAAATGGTTAGTATAGCGGTTCATGCGGAGTACGTATGAACTTACCTGGTTGAAATATGCAGCTAAATACTGCGTGCTATATTCAGGTCAAGCAATGAAAAGCGTGTATAAAGTGCCCTCTTTTCCCACAGTCCCTCCAGACCGGCTGATTATCCTCAACCAGGAGGGCGACGAGATCAAAGGGGGCGTGCTCGGGCCCTACGACGAGGGGACCGAAGTCAATCTAACTTGCGTGGCTGTTGGAGGTAAGCTTTTTCATCTTTGTTCTATTTTAAGGATAATTTACAGGTGAATTTGTAATCTGACCTATTTTTACCCGACTGCGTCAGAAGGAGGGTTATGTTTTTCGAGCGTATGTATGTATGTATGTATGTCCATTTCTTCGGCACGCGCTACAGCCTAAACGGCTGAACGGATTTTGACATGTGAGATGTCGTTGAATTTGTAAAAATTGTGGCAGTGACATAGGCTATATAAATTTTCAAAATGGCGGCTGTAAATGGGGGAAAAAAGGGGGGATGTGTGTATATCTTTCTTCTATCTTAGCAATATGGGTATCAAATAAATGGTTGTAAAAAGAACATTTCAAAAATATAAATATCATATACCTTTTTAACAAAAAATGGCATAAAGTGTACCGAGTCATTTCTATACCATAAACTAAAACAAAAAAGTCTCAAATAAAATTATTATTATAAAAACAAAAAACCCGACTGCATAGAAGTTATAAACTGAAAAGAGAAAAACAAGGATCACTATATCTATATAAAATTCTAAATACCTTATGGTGCTACAGGCGGGGACAAACGTAGTTTTGGTAGATCTTTCTTTCCCCGCAGAAAATAAAGTATTTTGTCCCCGCTTTCATCTCTATAAAGTATTTAGAATTTTATATAGACAAAGTGATCCTTGTTTTTCTCTTTTCAGTTCATAACTTCGAAGCAGTCAGGTTTTTTGTTTTTATAATAATAATTTTAATATCTTACCTTTATCTATATGTTTATTTTTATATCCCTACTTACTGTGACCGCCGGTTTCCAATTCTTTACAAGAAACTCCTTATTGATGAGCGTTTATATTGCGAATTGAGTAAGTTTTTGACCGCGCAGTGGTATCTGAGCGCGGTGGATTTATAAGACTGAGGTCCTTGGTTCGATTCCCGGTCGAGCCGATTAAGATTTTCTTATTTAGTCTGGCTGGTGGGAGGCTTTGGTCGTGATAAGTTTCCGTCCTACCGACAAAGGCTAACCACGCTGCTCTAATTCGGGTTGGTATATTTACGGTGATACCATTTGAATATTTTTTTTTTTTTTATCGACTACAAGTTGGCCCTTGACGGCTATCACACCTGATGTTAAGTGATGATGCAGATCCACACCCCTATCGGTTTCTACACGACATCGTACCGGAACGCTAAATCGCTTGGCGGTACGTCTTTGTCGGTAGGGTGGTAACTAGCCACGGCGAAAGCCTACCACCAGCCAGACCAAGACAAATTAAGAAAAATCTCAATCTGCCCCGCCGGGAATTGAACACAGGACCTCCGTCTTATAAATCCACCGCGCATACCATTGCGCCACGGAGGTCGTCGAATATGTAACAATCGCTTTTTTTATCGATATAAAAGCGGGCAAACGAGTACATGCGGGTCGCCTGATTACCGCCGCCCATCAACATTTGCAACACCAGAGGCATTGCTTGTGCATTGCCGACATTTGAGGATTAACTCTTTTCTCGCCCCTTAAATACCCCCATATTAATAATCACTATCAGATGTTAACGATATTGACCGACTGTATAACGTGCTTCCGAAAGGAAACCGAACCAGAAATCGAATATAGGACAATTCGTGGCCCGTAGGTTAACCACTGAATCTATGGGGCAGTCGTGGTTAAATCACACAAATAAATATATCAGTTAAAAATAACATACAAAGGGCTCTGAAAGAGGCGGGGCAAATCAAAGGATAAACTTCTAAGATGTGACGAGAGCATTAAAGTCAATCTAACTTGCATCGTAGCCAGATTGCCTTTAATCTTACTGCGCTTGGAGGTATTAATAGTTAATTACGAATTACTTTATAACTACTTTATTTACTGCATTTATAAACAAACTTAATGTTCCTGATAATTACAATTCACTAACTATACTAAAGTCCAACTCGATTGAGAATGCTTGTCAACAAACAAATTTGAAATGAAGGTAGAAAATGCCCCACATTTTATGTCTTATAAATTTTTAACCGACGAAAAAAAAACGGAGGAGGTTCTCAATTCGACACGTATATTTGTTTTTTTTTTTTTTTTTGTTTTTTTTTTTTTTTTTATATGTATGACCACGCATAACTTTTTACAGAGTTGTCCGATTTTAATGATTCTTTTTTTATTAGAAAGGGCATACTTCCAAGGTGGTCCCATTGTCACCATGTTAGGATCGGATGATGATATCCTGGGGAAATTGAAGGAATTAAATTTTGGCGGCACGCTTACAGCGATTTCGGTTTTTGTCTCGGTATCGGTAGCTTTTTGGCTACTAGTGCCGTATAATAAACTATGACAGTATAGTACGAGTACGTTACGTGGCGATTAATCACTAAAAAGTAAGAAATAAAAATTTTTAACAAAAAATAGAACCGACTCAAAACGCACTAAAAAGTAAATAAAATTTTTTAACAAAAAATAGAACCGACTCAAAACGCACTAAAAAGTAAAAAATAACTGTGTCATTTAGTTGCTTTAATTTACTTAAGCATATCTATGAAGTTGGTGCCAGCCAAGTTTAAGAAACATTTATTTTACGTAGTAAAGCAGTTTGTGGGTTCTAGGTAACGTCCTTGAAAGTAGAAACCTTGACTGGCACCGACTCCTAGATATGCTTAAGTAAATTAAAGCAACTAAATGACACAGTTATTTTTTACTTTTTAGTGCGTTTTGAGTCGGTTCTATTTTTTGTTAAAAAATTTTATTTCTTACTTTTTAGTGATCATCGCCACGTACCGTACCCGTACTATACTGTCATAGTATATTATATGGCACTAGTAGCCAAAAAGCTACCGATACCGAGTCAAAAACCGAAATCGCTGTAAGCGTGCCTCCAAAATTTGAAGAGTTCCTTCAATTTCTCCAGGATATCATCAGCGGATCCTAACATGAGGACAATGGGACCACCTTGGATGTATGCCCTTTCTAATAAAAAAAGAATTATCAAAATCGGACAACACTGTAAAAAAAAAAAAAACAAATATACGTGTCGAATTGAGAACCTCCTCCGTTTTTTTTCGTCGGTTAAAAATAATTGTGTCATTTAGTTGCTTTAATTTACTTAAGCATATCTAGGAGTCGGTGCCAGCCAAGGATTCTACTTTAAGGACGTTACCTAGAACCCACAAACTTCTTTACTACGTAAAATAAATGTTCCTTAAACTTGGCTGGCACCGACTTCATAGATGCTTAAGTAAATTAAAGCAAGTAAATGACACAATTATTTTTTACTTTTTAGTGCGTTTTGAGTCGGTTATATTTTTTGTTAAAAATTTTTATAAATTATGTTTTGCTATTTTTAAAATCTTATTTAAAAGACATTGAATATATTAATTTGTTTTAAGCTTACTAATCTAATTTATTGTCATGAATTCGTCATTAACTAGTTAATTAAAACAAATAGGTGTAAAATGACTAGTGATTTCTACTTTCATTTTAAATTTGTTTGTTGACAAGCATTCTCAATCGAGTTTTCCTTAGTATAGTATAGATAATTATGTTATGTAGTAAAAATTTTTGAATTAGTTGTGTTTCAAATGCAGCTACCTTGGCCAAGGAATTAGTCTCGTCATAGTAGAATGAGCATTCGATCCTGTGGCGTACCACCCAATGTGGGTATTTCGGCCCCGGGGAGTCCCACATACCCTTCCGGAAGTAGATTCGATATCTTCGGCTTTGCTTCCGGGAGGGATGCGTAAATGCATTTCCCAGCGTTAAAAAAAAGGCGAATGAATTAGTTTGACCGTTCGAAGAGGAAATGCTGCCAGTATCTTAGGCACTATGCCTCGTTGCAGCGAAGTCGAGGAAGTTCTGGATTTAATTGAGTAGGTAATTAGCAGTACTTTGTAATATATATTACGATTTAATTTTTAAATTTAAATAAATAATAAATTAAATTTTATTAATGAAAAACAATTGTATAACCCCACAAAAATTATATATATTCTACTAATAACTAATAGACCAGTGCCGATAATTTTTTAAACCAAAACAAATCGCAGTAGGATGAAACCCATTGCAAAAGGAAGAGAATATCATACAAATGAATGGAAAATTAAATTACGGGCGATCTGAGGTCGGGAAGGGATAGAGGGTGTGGGTAGGTTAGGAGTAAAAAACGGATTTTCTTGATTTCCGGCAAAACTAAAAGTCCTGTGGAAAAGAGTTATGATTCACATAACCTCAAAATTTATATAAAAAATTCAACTTACTTTTTTGTTTTTTATTTTTACTTTTTCAAATATATTCACGAAGTTTGGTGGAAACCTACCTTTTTATGTCCCAAACACGCTACAATTTATTTGATTTGAAATATTTATTTTTTCACCTAATTTTGAATGAATATCGAAAAAATAACCTAATTTTCAAACGGTAATTCGGCCGAATTTTTGTCATAACTTTCTTTTATTTGTACTTCCGCACAATGACTAAATGACTTTCCGAACAACCCAATATAAAAAAGCAAATTAAAATTATCAAAAAAACGTATATAAAAAAATATGGCGTTTAAATACTAGTTTTAGAAGACTAGAAGAGGAGAATAGTGGGACATTTAATGTTGTTTAAAAAAGCGGGACGTCCCACTAAAAACGGGACATCTGGCAACGATGAGGCATACATACATCGTATCTAATAAAACCCATTTCCTTCCTGTTTAAAACACTAGCAAACATTCCACCCGTTCCACACTAACCGTTATAACCCATAACCCACATTTCAACACCGTGTTCCATGTTAATTGAAGAACAATACTCAGCCGAGTGTCCTTGACAAGCCTCCCCAATGCTTTCCAAAGGAACAATTACCCCCAATGAATTAAACTCTGCATTGTCTACCCGCATTCAACCCCTAGCAACCTTTGTAGGATAAGGTGAGGGTTGTTTTTAGAAAAAGGCCAATTCACAGCCTCTTTTTGGTATTTTGATAGAACGCTTTCAATCTTAACTACAATTGTTAGGGGGTTGTTTTATATCTTATAGGTTCTAGATCTATTTATCTTACAATTAAGAAGTGTTTGGTTTGTTTAAATGCGGTAATCTCTTAAAATAATAGTGACATTTTAAAATTTTATACATCAAACTAGTTTTTTTTTAATATATTAAAATTCCTTACATTCTTTTCAATAAGCTAATTTAATTAAATGAAAACTTGTAGGAGTAGATACCGACATAAGGCCAACTATTGGAAATCGAACCTAGACCTCCGGCCCTAAGTCCTGGAGCTGCTGAAGCTAGGAGTAGGAACCAAAATTATCAATAGTAACTTAAAAAATAATGTAAGTATCATCACGTATCTACGTAGCATCATCATTATCAGCCTATTGACGGCCCACTACAGGGCCAAGGCCTCGTTGCATGTAGGAGAGGGAATATGGAAGGTAGACCCACCACGCTGTTCCAATGCGGGTTGGCGGACTTAGGGTGATAATGTTTCATACATTAACGATCACTATCGGATATTGATGATAGTGTTCGGGGGCGACGTCTTAACGTGCTCTCCAGGGCACGGGGGTGTAATACCACCAACTTTCCGACTCCAGCCTTACAATTTACTGTATATTTCTTCGAATGAAAGTTTAGAGTAATTCCACAACTCTTAGCCAGGATTTGAACCCAGGTCTACAATTGAAGCCACATAGGCTAACCACTAGACCAGCGAGGCAGTCACCTACATATACCTTACCTTTTTGACGACCTCCGTGGCGCAGTGGTATGCGCGGTGGATTTATAGGCTAGTTACCACCCTTCCGAAAAAACCGCCAAGCGATTTAGCGTTCCGGTACGATGTCGTGTAGAAACCGAAAGGGGTGTGGATTTCATCCTACTCCTAACAAATTAGCCCGCTTCCAACTTAGATTGCATCATCACTTAGCATCAGGTGTGATAGCGGCCATGGGCTAACTTGTAGTCGATAAAAAAAAATATATATATAAACCTAAAAATAAACATTTTATAAATGTTCGCTTGTAGCGAACAGAAGACTCAAGATGGTCGAATAATTCATGTCTCGGCTTTGATTGTTTTAAGAGTGTATTTTCTATTGTTTAAACATTCCGCCCCTTGTTCGTTTAATTTCGTCATTCGTCAGAGCCTGGGGGATTCCCCCTTTTGTTTTTATTCGTGTCATTTTATTATTTCGTCTTATTGGTATAGTTTGTTTTGTTTTTTAGCTTAATTGGCAATGATGTTAAATAAAAAAATACCTAATCGTAAATAAATATTATAGCTGACCAACAGCTTGTGTTATGACCAAGACCAGTTTGTGTTATGGGTGCTATGATAACTGATGAGTATCTAATCTAATATATAAAATTTCCTTGTCACAATGTCAGTTACCGTACTTCTCCGGCCTTACTGATTTTTACCAAATTTTGTATGCGTATTAAGCAGGTCTGAGAATCGGCTACTATCTAATTTTTATCTATTTTTTTTTTAATTTTTAATGCAAAATAACGTTTGCCGGGTCAGCTAGTTTTTATATATATTATACATAAATACTTATTATATATGGATAAACACCCAGACACTGGAAAACATCCATCTATCCTCCATAAAATATTGATTGAGAAAATCTATCAGAAGAAGCACATTATGCTTTTTAATATTTTTCTTAATATTTTCTGTAGTATAGAATCTAAAATTAAAATCTTTTCTATTAAATTGATTTCTTCGAAAAATAAGTTCCGATGCGCCGATTTAAGTAGAGGCCCCGAGTTGTTCGAATGACGTTTTAAGGTCTTCCCACTCGGTGGACCCGGCAAGCGGCATAAGACCGTGATCTCTGTAAGACCTTACAAGAGACCTAACGCCAGCAGTGGTCGTATCATCATCATCATTATCAGCCTGTCAACGGCCCACTACAGGGCCAGGCCTCCCTCCTTATAGGAGAGGGGATATGAAATATATTTTATATTCATATTTTTGGTTCCCAATGCAAAAAGGGGGTTATTATTGTAGTAAAGTGGTCGTATATCGGCTAATAATTTATGATGGCTTCGAATGGCGATGGTGATGAGGAGTTATGAAAGCATCCCACTATTGACAAGTGATATTGTTAATAATTTCTTGGGCTACACGTCGACATATTGTAGCCCTTTCAAGATAAAAGTTAATCTGCCATTAACTATATATATATACGCTAATGTAACCATCGTAGTACAAACCTCGGCTTGTGTTACTTATATAATTGATAATAAAGACAAACGCTAGCGCGATTTAATTACTTACAGTGCCATCTATGATTTGGTTCCGTTAACATACGTACATATTAATTCGGTAAAATAATTCACAATAAGAGAATAATTTTTATGTTTTAGACGCAAAAAATATTTTTATAATTGAATTCTAAATTGCGAATAGATATTTTTAAATGATATTGTGTATATAAATTAATCGTTGAATGTATTTCATTATTTTATATTCACATTTTACGCACTTAGAGGCAGATTATAACTTACAAAAATGTTTCTGATTTGCTAACGCCCCTTAATTTTTAAGCAGAAACGCGCCTGTCCAACATAACCAAAGCCAAGCCATCTTCCCTAATTAGAAGATAAAAACGTTCTACCCTCGTTATTTAAACAATGTTTCTCATTCACACAGGTCGTCCAGTTGCGCGCGTGTCGTGGTGGAAGTCGCACGCGTTGCTGGCTAACTCGGAGGCCAGAGCTGCGCTCTCCTTCACATTACAACGAAGCGATTATGGCAGTGAAATTACTTGTCAGGTATACCGGAATATTAGAATTTAAACTATCGCGAGTATTTTCCATATAACCAAAATATAAATGGCTGAAGCTCACGTCACTGGTGTCGGAGTATGTCCGACTATACTAAAGCCAAACTCGATTGAGAGTGCTTGTCAACAAACAAATTAAAAATGAAGGTAAGAAGGAAATCACTAGTCATTTCACACCTATTTTTTTAAATTAACTAGTTAATGATGAAATCATGAGAATAAATTACATTAGTGAGCTTAAACTAATTATTATATTCAATATCTTTTAAATAACATTTTTTTAAATAACAACACATGATTTTAAATTTATTAGGTATAAAATGTGTTGCATTTTATACCTTCATTTTAAATTTGTTTGTTGACAAGCATTCTCAATCGAGTTTGGCCTTAGTATAGTTTCGAACCCATGCGTGGTCCTTATTCATATACCTTGCTTGTTTCTGTAACGCGGCGTGAAGCAAATTCACAGCGTTACAGGAACCAGCAAGCTCATGATTAAGGACTCCGAAAACAGTGACGTCAGTTACTGCCGATTATATATTAATAATAGGTATATCGCTACTTGAGCATTATCACGTTATTTAACGGTCCACTGCAGATACCTCCTTGCTTGTGGGGGAGGGCAACAAACCCACTCCGAGCTAAAAGAAAAATCAATACGTCATAGTTCGATCCAGGAGTCGAACCCGCAACTTCAAGATCAGGTTAACGACCACAACGAGACAGGGATACGATCTTATGGCAGAGTATTTCTTCGTTACGTAACGCATTATGGCGCCAGTCTGTCTGATTTCCCTTTTTGTCTCACGCATTCAGCAGCGGTAGGAGGCTCCTCTCACTCTAAGCCATAGCGCTAGCCCATTTAAGTTATCACTTCTGTCGGACGTTGAGAAACCGTTTTTTGTTTGAAACTACCCACGAGATAGGTACCTATCACTTTTAACAAACAAAAACATACCTTATGCACATTATAATAAAGTATCTTTTTGTGTTAACAGGCCGTGACAGACCCCTCCATCACACCGCTATCTGAAAATCTTACCATAGATGTAAACCGTAAGTATCTTAAACTTAGTTCTAATAATAAGAAACTTAAAAGCAACTTCATTCTCTATAATACTCGTACATATATTAAAACTAGCTGACCCAGCAAACGTTGTTTTGCATTAAAAATTAAAAAAATAATTTAGATGAAAATTAGATAGTAGCCTCTATTAGTTCTCAGACCTGCTGAATACGCATACAAAATTTGGTAAAAATCGGTAAAACCGTTTCGGAGGAGTACGGTAACTAACATTGTGACAGGGAAATTTTATATATTAGATTATACAGGCGTAAGTTTGTATGTATGTTTGTTACATCTTCACGACCAAACGGCTGGAGCGATTTTAATAAAATTTATTATGGAGTTAGCTGACACCCTTGATTAACAAATAGGCCACATTTTATCCCAAAATTTCCACAAGAAGGAAAACTACACGGGTACTGCGGCCGTCTTTTAGTAATACATTCTTTGACGACCTCCGTGACGCACTGGTATGCGCGGTGGATTTATAAGACGGAGGTCCTGGGTCCGATTCCCGGCAGGGCAGATTGAGGTTTTCCTTAATTTGTCTTGGTCTGGCTGGTGGGAGGCTTTCGTCGTGGCTAGTTACCACCCTACCGACAAAGACGTATCGCCAAGCGATTTAGCGTTCCGGTACGATGTCGTGTAGAAACCGATAGGGGTGTGGATTTTCGTCCTACTCCTAACAAGTTAGCCCGCTTCCATCTTAGACTGCATCATCACTTATCATCAGATAGCAGTCAAGGGCCAACTTGTAGTCGATAAAAAAAAACACATAAGTCCCTGAAAATCGTGCAAGTTATTTTACATCTGCAATTCCTTTTAAAACCGTAAGTCACGTGATTCACACCAGGGATGTTGCAAATTTGCATTTGAATCCGGTTTTGCGGAACATCCGCATGATACAAACATCCGCTTCCGTATTCACATCCGCAACAATTAGGTGACGCGGATGCGGATACTATGCCAGTTGCGACGTCAAATTGTAGGTGAGGTCGGCGAGACATCAAATGTAGCAGAAATTCCCTGTAACTGGTGAAGTGCCTACAGAGTAAAATTTTATCGGTCACTGCGTGCAGATATTTTTCGTCCACCAATCAGTTTTCACTTTAAGAAAATCTGTTATGTAATTTTGCTTACTATTATAAATTTTTAAAAGATAGATTTTTTAATTTAAAGTCAAAGACAAACCTCGTTTATTTTAAATCAATATATTTGCATTACAAGTAAATAAAAAGAAGTGGTAATACGTATAGTTGAGGGCTTATTAAAAAAATTTAGTAAAAATATTAAACCGACCTAAAAAGTAAAAATAACTGCCTCATTTAGTTGTTTTAAGTTACTTAAGCATATCTATGAAGTCGGTTTGTGGGATCTAGGTAACGTCCTTGAAGTAGAAACCTTGGCTGGCACCGACTAACTATGCTACATTTCAAGTTAGTCGAGTGTAAAGTTTTAGAGATCTCGTGCTTAATTTTAGACTTTTTTGGATTCAGATAATTGATTGAGTTCAGATGAAACTTGTTTGAGAATGTAAGTTAAATTTCTAAGTACCAAAATGTGAGAGCTCAAATAAAAATATCGTCTCAATGATTTACCTTAACTTACCTATTACATATATGAGTTTTTAAGATCAGTTTCGAATCGAATAAGTTTTTTGGGACTCTTCAAAATAAACATACCTAACATAAGTCCATAATATCGTATCTTAACTTTGTACGAATCACTGTATCTATTTCTTATTTTAGAGAAGGCTGAAATATTATAAGTAAATTAGACTAAAAAGCCAGTACATCAAACAAACTTGTTCATATTCATTCAGATGTGAATAAGGAACTCGTAAATCTCGAGACAAGTGTCATACACATACCTGTAGATAAAGCATAATCATAATAGCGCCATTTATATCCCGCGAGATGTTAATCCGTGGAACTTTGTAATTGACAGCGCGGTGATGCGTGTGAACGCGACTTTACAGCGAACTGAAATATGATCACGTGGACTTGACGGTTTTGATGTATACTTAATGTTGGGGTAAAGCTCCCTTCACACGTGAATTTATAAGAATTTATTTTATTTTATATTTATATAAATTGAGACCTATTTAAAAATCACCATCACCTGCCTATGTTATGCAGCTTAGACCGGCCAGCTCGGATCAAAGCAAAGTTGGCGGGTGATAATGATTTTCTTTAGCACTTTTAACGACCACTATTAGATGTTAATGATTATATGGTAAGCTTAAATGGTAAGGGCATGTAGAGAGAATGGATGAAAGAACATTAACAAAAGAGATTTATGAGGGGAAGACGGATGGAAATGTTGGAAACGGAAGGCCTAGGCGAATGTGCCTGGACCAAATTCAGGACATTTTAAAGTATGGCCAGGTCAAGAGCACCCTAAACTGACGAATGTAGGAAATGAGATTGGAAGTAAGCAAGGACTGTGGCAAATGGAAGGATGTAGTCGCTGACTACCCACATGGAATGATGCGTGATGTTAACAGTCACGAAACAGAGCTTTACAGATTTTTGTATTCAGTTAATTAAGCTTACAACACTACGTGGTTGCGTTGTAATTTAAAACAGCACTAACCATCTGTTATATGCCTTTTGTATTCTAATTGTAATCAAATGGATTATGCCGTGTAAAGCCTCTTTTGTTTTTGGACAAATAAATAAATCATTTAATTCGTAATACACGGTAAAAGTTGTTTACATTAATGGTAGTATCAGTGTATTGCCATTATTATGGCATGCAACAATAAAATTAAAAATACATTTAGCTATAATAATTATCAATCAACTAGCAGTCGCCCGCGACTTCATCCGCGTGAAAACCTCTTAGGTAGGTACCCTTTTAATTTTAAAGATTGACTTTCATATAAAGTGTGCTCTTTCCCCGCTACCCCTCTCAATTTAATTTTTTTATAGTTTCCCGTCAACTTTTAACCTCCGTGCCGTGTTCTAAAGATATACATTTTTGTTAAACATTGTACGATATTATAGTACATATTATTACGTTGATACAACTCTTAACAAATGCATTAATTTCGACCAAATTTGATTACCATAAAAACGGTTCTAGTGAGTTAATCTTAAAAGATAGACATACTGTCGTGGATATTCTTTTTTAGATCATTTCAAGAGGAATAATTCTTATATACATATATTTTTAGTATCTTATCGTATACCGCACGCAACGGAAACCCTCAAGGATAAATAATTTTCCCCGTCTAATTCATTCAATTCAATTTTCCTTTATTTCTTCGCTCCTTATAGTTGCATCGTGATGTTATATATATATATATATATAGTTGCATCAGTAGTTCCTGAGATTAGCGCGTTCAAACAAAGAAACAAACAAGCTCTTCAGCTTTATATCATAATATTAGTATAAATTAGACGAGCTAGCAATTAATATAGTTTACAGTTTTCATTAGAGATGTCAGACAGTAACACTTAATGATAATAATTTACATAGTGATTATTTAAAGATACCAAAAGAAAATTTAATACAATAAATAAATTATTGTAAGTAAATGTCATATTAATTATTTAAGTTAATGTAAATAAGCAATTGTGCTGAGATAATGGGTATATAAAAAAAGGACAATCAAATTACGTCCGAGTCTATCCAGGATTTTAATTATTACTTATTAAAAAATTCTATTGTTCAGTAGAAACATGAGCTTATTAAAAATTTCTTGAGTTTAAATGTTTTTAATGGAATCCTTTTTAACTGTACTGATATTATATTTGTAAGATTAAAGATGACGATTTGATTAGGAGTCTTAAAGGCATATTGTTCAACAAATTTTACTTCATCATCATCATCATCATTAACAGTCTTAAAGGCATATTGTTCAACAAATGTTACTTCATCGTCATCATCATTAACAGTCTTAAAGGCATATTGTTCAACAAATGTTACTTCATCATCATCATCATTAACAGTCTTAAAGGCATATTGTTCAACAAATGTTACTTCATCATCATCATCATTAACATCCGATGGACGTCCACTGCTGGATACTTTACTTACGCCGTTTGAGGGACTTCCAAATACAGCAATCCTGAGCCACTTGTGGCCAGCGGCTCCCTGCGACACCTTTGATGTCGTCAGTCCACCTAGTGTGGGGTCGACCAGCACTGCGCTTTCTGGTGCAGGGTTGCCATTCTAGCACCTTGGGCCCCCAACGTCCATTGCTGAGTATTAGTTCATTCGAATTCAGTTCATTCAGCCAAAGTTCGTTTATCATATGGCGTGTTGGTAGATAAACGCTAGTGTATCTATACTAAAGCCAAACTCGATAGAGAATGCTTGTCAACAAACATATTTAAAATGAAGGTAGAAAATGCAACACGTTTTATGCCTAATAAATTTAAAATTATGTTTTGTTATTTTAAAAAATTTTATTTAAAAGATATTGAATATATTAATTACTCTTAAGCTTACTTATCTAATTTACTGTCATGAATTCGTCATTAAGTAGTTAATTAAAAAAATAGGTGTAAAATGACTAGTTTTCGTTCGTAGTTTTAGATTTCTACCTTAATTTGTTTGTTAACAAGTATTCTCAATCGATTTTTCAATCGAAATTTAGTTTAGTTCGTTTAAAATTGGATGGATGGTATTCTGTTCCTCAATTCCGTTGGAAGGGCGTAGAGATTGACACAAAAATAGATTATAGTCTGGTATACTTAGTTCGAAATCAACGATGATATAATTTGTAGTACACCTACCTATTATAACATGAAAGAGTTTTACTTCAGAAATATTAAAAACCCAAGAATTTACTTTCCATCTTTTTTCTTTACTTTTCGAATATATTATGACTTAATAACATCATTTCTCTCTATAATTATCATACAAAGAACGTTTTATATTATTCGTTTTTAAATAAGCACCGGCCATGTTAAGGCTCGCTCGGTTATTCTGAATGCTTTAAAATTTAAATTCGATGCGGCGCGGTAAATTCTGAATTCTGATATTCGTTCGTGCAGTTTGCGCTTTTTGCCGCTTTTGGATTTACTGTGTTTTACATTTTCTAACATGTATACATGTAATACGTCATAATAGTTATTTTTGCCGCTTTTGGATTTACTGTGTTTTACATTTTCTAACATCTAAACATGTAATACGTCATAATGGTTATTTTTGCCGCTTTTGGATTTACTATGTTTTACATTTTCTAACATCTATACATGTAATATGTCATAATAGTTACTTTTATTGTTATTTGACGTATCTGTCATCATGAATAAGAATCAATATTTCTTTATTGTGAATTTGGGAAGGTACATTCAGAATTTACAGACAATCAAATCAAATCAAAATTTACTTATTTGAAGTCGCTCTTTTGAAATGTTAATTCTGTTAGTACGTAGGTAGTTATTCTATTATTACTGGTTTAAAAGGCAGATTTTGCCAAGACCGGGGAAAGAAACTTAGCAGTTGCTGAACAACATTAAACGAAATATTCCACCACATTCTGCCTTGAGCCGCGTCCACACTATGTCGATCGACAGCGATCGACAATGTCGAACAAGTCTGGACGTGTCGCTAGACATTGTTGAGCGGTGTCGAGTCGAGTCGAACGCAACCCGAATCAGGTCGGTCCGGATCAAAGACAGTCGAGTCGAAGGCACCAGTGTGGACGTGTCGATATTGTCACTGCCGTTTTAAAAAATAGAATAGTGTTATACTGTTGTTCAAGTGCTTACATTTTTATTGAAAATGAATTGGAGTGATACCAAAACGTCGAATTTTATTGAAATGTACCGTGATCGTTCTTACTTATGGGATTCAAGTGATGTTAACTATAAAAACAAACTCATATTTTATATATAAAAATTTATGATGGTTGTCGGTCGACTCGTCCACATGTACTGAGGCAATTTAGACGAGTTGACATCGTCGATGGTATCGAGCGATTTTATCGATCGACCGGGTCGACAGAGTCGATCTACATAGTGTGGACACGGCTTTACAGCATGCATAATCCTTCCAGTTGGATCTATCCAGTCAAATATCTGTATTACTTATTATTAAATTAAATATTTATAGGAACCCAGAGCCTCTGTCTTATAAATACTTGGCGCATACCACTGTGCCACGGAGGCCGTCAAAAATGTGTATGGAGATAATAATTTGTTGTTCTTTTATTATCTTTCTATTTAGAACGAGTATGTAGGGCACACAGATGTCGCCAGGCCAGTATTTAATTAATGATATATCGGAGCTTTATTTCTTTTGTTACTACAAGTGTATCTAACGTCCACGTCTTGGTTGACCTATTTAAATAAGCTTTGATTAAAACTATTAAACAATAATTAAAAGAAATTCTGTGTGTAGTTAAATTACGTAACTGTCTTGCTTCGCGAAGGGTTGCCATGAAAAACAATTCCTCTGGTGACTGATATCATGACTTCTCATCTCATCCCGCATTGGAAATAAAATATATGCTTGTAAGTAGGTACACTTGTTGAGGGTCTGCATATTTTGTCTCCATGATCCAAGCTTTACTTAGTTACTAATCGTACTTTCTACGAATACCTACTTTACCAGCCTATTAACGATCCGCTACTGGGTCAGGCCTTCCTCCTTATATAAGAGGGGATATGGTTCTTATTCACACCACGCTGCTCGAAAGCGTGTTGATGGGATTAGGGTGATAATGTTGGTTAACGATTAGTTTTTTATTATTATTTATTTAAACAAAAATATACATTTTAATACAACATTACAAAAATTGTTAAAACAGTGCAACAAAAACTCATCTGAGTTTGTCCGTACACCGGCACTCATCGTTCAGCGCTCGGAATCCCTAATTATACTTTTAGGTAGGTAAGAACGAGTACGATATGCGTAGATGTGTAATTAATAGGAACAAAATATGTGAGGGTAGTTACAAAATAATACCGATTACAGGTGCCTCGCTGCACTGATGTGACGCATTAGACCAGTTCAAATAAAACATAAACAGGGTGTTCCAAATAAAATTTCATACTTGTAGGAAATATTTCTTGAGTTTTTCTTTTATATTCTTTGGGTTGATTTCTTGCTTTAACTTGTAAGGCAACGTGTTTAGCAATGTAGGAACAATAAACTCCAGGGTTTGCCTGCCGTTTAAGTTGTTGCATCGGGGAGTTATAAGTTTGGCGTTTGATGCGCTGCGCGTTTTTATCGGAATTGTTACGAGTTTTGTACACTCATGTTAAAGAAATTTTCCATTAGCATTGTATATTTGATTTTATCATGTATTGGTAATGCTTACGGATTAATTTGCTCTCCGAGGCACGTGGGTGTAACATCTACATTCTAACTCAGTGCTTAGAATTTTACTAAAAACTTCTTAGAAGAAAGTACTCAGTACTATTCCGTAACCCGACGCATTTGAACCCTCGTTATACAAAGCCAACCACTAACCACTTGACAAACGCTGTCAAGCTTTATATAAGTCATAGTTTTATTATTGCTTATCGTTCAAAGAATTTGTTAAGTTCACTGAGGGCTGTAGCCGCATCACGGAAAGGCGCTACGCCATTTCGTAGTCACGTTACGTACCTACGATATTACGTTACGTAGTTACCACGAGACTTTGGGTGCATCCCAGTAGCACCCCCTAATTTTAGTTCTATAGAACTGTTGACACGCCATATTAGAGTTTAGTGTCCCATTAGTTCTATATAGTACTAATGGGACAAAATTAAAGAAATTTCGATATCAACATCTTGTTTGTACGTTACATATAAATTACCTACTTTTTATAAGTAAAATATGGAATCTCTTTTTATTGCAATAATAAATGTCCACTTAAATTTGACAGTATCTACGCAAACTGAAATGCATTATGGTGAAGTATCTAAACATACTATATCGAATACAGCTTTGCTTAAATTGCACAAAACGTCAGCAACAATTTATTTCTTTAATTGCTGAAGATTATTTTGGGAATGACGAAAGATTAAAATATTCTTTCAAAAAAGCTTTTGGCGACATGGTAATAGTATTGCACAAGAAGTAAAAGACCGATATGCATCATAAGTATATTTTTAGATACGACCACTACTTGGTTTTAACAAGTAAGCTTTTGTCCCAAGGGATATTTTTTTGTTAAAAACAAAATGAAATACCAATTAAAATAATATAAAGTTTATAAGTTATATGCTATAAGTAAAGTCAAGGGCAAAAACTATACTACAGTTCTATATAGAACTATTGGGATATAATTTGACAGCTCGGAAAATATCCCAACAGTTCTATAGAAACATCCACAACCATTTTGTTTTATATGTATAACTAGCGGTCGCCTACGGTTTTACCTGTGTAGTTCCTGTTCTTGTGGGAATATCTAGATACAAATTACCCTATGTCACTTCTCTTGTGTCTAGCTATCATATACAAAATCAATTTTTACTATCTGACTGGTAGTTTCAGAGATTAGCCGGAACAAACAGACAGACAGACAGACCGACGATAATTGTAAAAAATGTTATTTTGGTGTACTATATTATACTACTACTCATGCAGGTAGTAAAAAATGGTTATTTCAATATTACAAACAGACACTCCAATTTTATTTATATGTATTGATGTAGGGACAATGTTTTTTATTGTCCACAGTTCGTCCTCTCTGGGTGCGTTTGCTAGGCGGCAAAAGGCCCCTAGTGGCAGGCCAGAGTACAGAATTGGTTTGCCAGGCGGTAGGCGCCCGACCGAAGCCCAGCATTTCGTGGTGGAAGGGAGGCACCAGGTTGAAGTCTATTAGGGAAACTGTAAGTAACTTGAAATTTGCTGATTGATTAAGTAAATTACTTTTTTTTACAAAAATGTTGTGTAAAACAAATATTTTTAGTGTTATAGAATAGGTTCTCGGTTTTTAAATAACTATGCATGAATCCAGCACAAGCCTATGTTGAAAAAAAATTTTAATAAAAAATTAAACCGACTTCAGAACGCACTGAATAGGAAAAAAAATGCGTCATTTAGTTACTTTAATTAACTTAACCATATCTTTTAACGTCCGCTATTGTAATTATGTTCAAGTTATTTGTGTAATTGATATCTCATTGTTTTCTTTTCATAAGTTTTCGTTGCGCTTAGATTAGAGTAAGAAACAGTTAGAAACCTGTGACTTTAATATCAATATTAAAATTATGTTATGAAAGGCACTCGAATTTTAAGAACTACTTTTATGTAACCATTTCATAAACTTCTTTTTTATACAATAAGTTACTGTTAGAGAACCAATTAAACAAATCCTTTATGTAAACGCGGTACCTCAGGCTTAGTTTGTTTTTACAATCCGACAGTCACGACTTAACCGGCGAACAAATCCAATTTCCAATACCAACTGTTCCACATCACTAATGACTAATCCATTGTGATCAAATCAATTGTATTACAACGATTTACGATCATTAAAACTATCTGATCCATATCGTGATTCACTCGGCGATTGCAATCGACCGATGTCTATAAAAGATTAACAATTGTCAATATGGAAAAGGTCAGGAAACCCTACATGTAAAGTTTAATTGGCGATTGATATGAGAACAAATTTCTGTTCGCATTTCGTTTATGGATTTTATAATAAGCTCAATATATGGAATATTGAACGCTCGTGGATTTCTTCCGGGTGGAATTAATAATTTGAATTATAAAATACCTACGATTAGCGCAAGCGCAGGTTCATTCATCTTTTAAATTATCATATTTTCGAGTTTAAAATTAATGTAAATTGTCACCCCCCTTTTCACTCCCTTTTTAGCCCCATTTCATTTTACACTAACGCTAGGCAATGTACTAATTTAATAATAAACCATTGAAATGAATGACTTTCGTACAAATATTTAAACCCCTATCTCATCCCCACTTTATATTTTCGACTAAAAGTAGCCTCTGTTTTCTTTTAAGCTCTTATATTTTACGCTAAACTAATTGAAGTCCAGCTGTTTAGTCGTAAAAAATGGTGACAAACACAGAAAATATTTGCTCTTTGTGTCCCACGTGTTAATCTATTCAGCATCTTATGTATTAATTTAGTAGCTAATTTTCAAATTATGAAATACTTCCGGCTTTGGTTATGTTATTAAGAAATGTAAGATCCTTGTTAGATAGTGAGTCATTCGAATCTTGTGTTTAAGGATTATTGAGTTTATGATTCGTCGTTCAAACTCGGTTTATGTCCTGAAATACTGGCTATTGTTGAGCTATGACTAAACGGAAACAATTATAATTAATTGCAATAATATTTATAACTATTTGACATCGTGCGTCATTAGGCTACAACGGTACGCTACAAAGCCAGGTCTTCCCCTTATGAGATAGGACAGATAAACTTTTAACCACCACACTGTTTCAATGCAGATTAGAGGTTTAAGGATGATGATAAAAAAAAAACGTTACAGGGCAGGTTTTGATTTTTGTAACGAGTCTCAATCAGATGTTAGGTCTTTTGATTTTTGTAACGATCACTATTCGATGTAAGTAATTACTAGATCAGACGGCTTAACGTGCTCGCCCGTCAACGCAAATAATAATGATGAATGTTTGAATTTATTTATTGTTTGAACAGACTTCATCAGACGGCAACGTGACCAGCAGCATCCTAACACTGGTGCCTTCTATAGAAGACGCTGGCAGGGTGCTGTCGTGCAGAGCAGTCCAGCCGACGCTGTCGCATTCCACACACGAAGATGGTTGGAAACTGGAGATACAACGTGAGTTTAACTATTCAATAAATAAATGAATTATAAATGAAGGAACAAACGTCAGCGACGCGCTGTTGCCAACATTTGATTACTTCTATTCCTGAATATCAACTTAGTTTGATTTTAATCATCACCAAAAAATTTATGTCTAAAATTTATTCTACAACCCGAACCAGGGTGGGTGCTTAACATTTGCCTCAAGACACATGTGTGCCTAATACCTAAGCAACACATCGGGTGCATCCCAGTAGTACCCCATACCGTAGTTCTATAGAACTGTTGGGATACTTTCCGTGCTGTCAAATTATATCCCAACAGTTCTATATAGAACTGTAGCATAGTTTTTGCTCTTGACTTTGCTTATAGCATATAACTTATATACTTTATATTATTTCAATTGATATTTCATTTTGTTTTTAACAAAAAAATGTCCCTTGCGACAAAAGGTAAGTTTTTAAAACCAAGTAGTTGTCTATTAATAATATTTATTAGATAAATATTTGATAGAAAAAAATGATATTAGAAATCTCAATATCGTTTTTATTATATTTAGCATGTCGCCAAAAGCTTTTTTGAAAGCTTATTTTAATCTTTCGTCATTCCCAAAGTAATCTTCAGCAATTAAAGAAATAAATCAGTGCTGACGTTTTGTGCAATTTAAGCAAAGCTGTATTCGATATTGTATGTTTAGATACTTCACCATAATGCATTTCAGTTTATGTAAATACTCTCAAATTTAAGTGGACATTTATTATTTGTAATTAAAAGAGATTTCATATTATACTTATAAAAACTAGGTAATTTAATAAATGTACAAACAAGATGTTGATATCGACATTTCTTTAATTTTGTCCCATCAGTTCTATATAGGACTAATGGGACACTAAACTCTAATATGATGTGTCGACAGTTCTATGGAACTAAAATTAGGGGGTACTACTGTGATGCACCCAACACATCAACAGAGGCTTCGGTAATGACGCGTGTGTGCGGGTATTTGGACGTCCGTGGTAGGTATTCATCACATCTTTCCATGCGCAACGAAGGGATATGACGGTAGCGTATGGCGACCATCCACATATCGGGCGACGTACCAGTGCTATAAAAGTTCCATCATGGAACTAGATAATTTTTGTTTTAACAAAATTTTATTCAATAAAATCAACAAATATTTTATATTTGTTGATTTTATTATTATTTTATTTTTATGACAACGCGTATATTCGCGGACTTTTTTGTTGACCTTTTTAAGGTGTGGAATACTGTACTACATTATTTTGATATATATCGTAGTGTTTAGCCAGTGTTTAGTAAAATAATTATTAAGAAAAAATAAATATTTGTTGATTTTTTAATAAATTATAATACACCAAGTGTTTCAAACTATAGTTTTTACACCCTTGAAAAATTTCGCAAGTGCCTAAAGTGCATAGTAGCACTAGTGACTAAAAAAATGGCACTAGTTCCATTATGGGCCGTTAAAAAGCTACCTATAAAACTAAACAACATTAGTTCCGAAATGTCTGTATGCATGCCTATCCATAACTTTAATGGAAAGTGTTAACAAACAGCCAGAAGGGAATACAACTTAAAACACCAAAAGACAAACTTAATAACAATTTATTTATAAAGACATCAAATATGATCAAAAACATTATTACAGTAATTACTTAATTAACCAGGACAAGCACAGATTCTAGCAATAGTCAAACATTATATGCCAAGACTTGGACACTAACGTGAAAGACCAGAATTATCCATAGGGGCATATTTTATAGCCTAACGGACAACTCTGTATAAGGTTATGCGTGGTCATATTTAGCAAAAAAATATATACAGTGCCAACACATTGAAGAACCACGTCCGTCTATCTTCGTTACGAAAAAGTGCACGCGATTTTTATGCAAACTTGAAAAAATGACAAATATGATTTGAGATTTCTTTTTCGTAAATATACTTTGATGCAAATAACAATTAAAATACTACTAAATTAATCGCACCAGCTGCAGACTTTTCAATATCCATTTTGCGTACACGCGTGAATACCAGTTGCGTCTTCCGAGAAATGCGACAGATTGATGTACCTACGAGTACAGATGTGTATACACGCGCTATTCCATCAACGCATCGATAGACGTAAGCTGATTAATCTATCGACATGTAGATACTATATTATATAACAAAGTGTTGCTACAGTCTAACTGTAGTAGTATTTGACGACCTCCGTGGCGCAGTGGTATGCGCGGTGGATTCATAAGACGGAGGTCCTGGGTTCGATTCCCGGCGGGGCAGTTTGAGATTTTTCTTAATTTGTCTTGGTCTGGCTGGTGGGAGGCTTTCGCTGTGGCTAGTTACCACCCTATCGACAAAGACGTACCTCCAAGCGATTTAAAGTTCCGGTACGATGTCGTGTAGAAACCGAAAGAGGTGTGGATTTCATCCTACTCCTAACAAGTTAGCCCGCTTCCATCTTAGATTGCATCATCACTTAACATCAGGTGTGATAGCAATCAAGGGCCAAGTTGTAGTTCATAAAAAAACGTACTTATACTGTGTTGTTATGTTATTTGTTGGTTTTTCAACTGACATCTGGTGAGCTTGTTTCATCAACTTTTATAACAAAAAGACTCATTAGTAGTTGCCAAACTTCACGCTTCTTGTTCGCCCACAGATCTGCCGGTGGTGAAGTTGGAGTTGGGAGCGAACTTGGACGCGGACAAAGTGGTGGAAGGCTCCGACGTGTATTTGGACTGCATGGTGCGAGCAAACCCGTGGCACACGCATGTCTATTTCACACATAATGTAAGTGTTTTTATTTTACGAAGTTTCTTACTACCCAACTATGGCTTATTATTATATTTATGATTTTATTTGTCTAGGTATATGTATGTATGTAATTACGTATGCTCATCGGTAGCGTCTAAAATATATAACCGATTTTGATGAATCGTGTCAATCGATTTGATATTTTTTTATCATAATTGAAGGAGCTCGGTCCAATCGGACTATGTCGCTCCGTAAGGAAATATCTGTTATACATAAAGAATTCACATTAAACGCTAAATATAAAATAGAAACTTAGAAATTTTTATAATCAACTAATTAATTTTTCGCAGCGATTTTTTGTATAGCCGTAGCAAAGCCCTGGCTTCATCCAATTGAGGATTGGCCAGGGCAATGTTACAACCACCAAGCTCCCCGAATTATAGGGATGTAGTTCGGACACACTCCATCAATACATGGTATATATCCTCTGACTTGTCGCAGTCTGGGCAGTTAGGAGAAGGTATCTTCCCCATTAAAAATTCAAATTTATTGAATGGAATGTGTCCGTTCGACTAAGCGAGCAGTTGTTAATCCAACTACTAATCGGAACAGATTGTACCGTTTGATATTATGGCTTGGATGAGATAGGCTTGATTTTACCTTGTAAATCAATTTCAATGTAATAAATTGACTTGATGGCTTAGAAGTCAAAACGCAGCAGTATAAACTGCAATGAAATTCAATTTAATGTAAAATAGGGGTTGAAAGTTTGTATTAAAATCTGTCATTCTCGCGGAAATCGGTACATAAACAATGTCTATGTACTGATTTTCGTGATTAAGGTGATGATTATTAATAAGGGGATGAAATTTTAGACTAATTTCTTGGGGACGAAGTCGCAGGGGTAGATTTAGACCACGTCCTACCACTTACCATGACTCTTGCATATATCTCTCACTTCTTCCAATTTAATTAAACCTTTCACACAAGTACGTCGGTTTAGGGTACTTTTAACTTAGCCTTTAATCAGAATGCCTTTCATTCATTGTCTCTACACGACCTCCGTGGCGCAGTGGTATGCGTAGTGGATTTTATAAGATGGAGGTCCTGGGTTCGATTCCCGGTCGGGCAGATTGAGATTTTTCTTAATTTGCCTTAGTCTGGCTGGTGGGAGGCTTTCGCCGTGGCTAGTTACCACCCTACCGAAAAAGCAGTACCGCCAAGCGATTTAGCGTTCCGTCCGTTCCGGTACGATGTTGTTTAGAAACCGATAGGAGTGTGGATTTCATCGTACTCCTAACAAGTTAGCCCGCTTTCATCTTAGAATACTTTCCTCGATTTTAATCACTGTCTCTCCTTTATACCGCACTGCCACACTATTCTTAATTCTGTCACTGAATCAATCAAACTAAATGATATGAAATGAAATTCAATAATGTTTATTCGCTTAAAATATACAAATAAAGGTGAAAGAAAGGTGATTAGTTTAAATTATCTTTCATTAAATATTTTGCTGTATGGGGCGCCGAAGCACCTATATACGAGTAGGTATAATGTAGGCTGATTTTCAGGAATTTGCGTATGTACTCGTATTGTAAAAAAATTTTTAACAAAAAATTAAACCGACTCAAAACGCACTAAAAAGTAAAAAATAACTGCGTCATTTAGTTGCTTTAATTTACTTAAGCATATCTATGAAGTCGGATTTATCGACACGTAACCTACTCGTATTATATTCTCATAGTATATTATACCTACGGCACCATCTGGAGTAGCCATTTCTAATAAAAAAAGAGTTATCAAAATCGGACAAATCTGTAAAAAGTAACATAATATATACTTACACAAAAACAGAAATCGTACAAGTGTGCCTATAAAATTTGACGCGTCTTTCAATTTTCCCTTAAAATGAAATTTTATCATCATCAGATAACATGATGACTATGGGACTCTCAACTTGGATATATATATATATATATATATATATATATATATATATATAGTATATATATATATATATATATATATTATATATATATATATATATATATATATATATACATAATATATATATATACGTGCCGAATTGGGAACCTCTTCCATTTTTTTTCGTCGGTTAATAATTCAGCTATCATATTATATTAAACAAAAATGATTATAATTTATTGGTAAAAATATTTGGTATACACACTTGAATATCATAAAATTAATTATTGAAACAACGTGTAATGAATTCGTGTGTATATTCGGCAGGTTTCACTTGTTCAATAATAATTAATTATTTATTTGTTCGTCAGTATTTATTTTGCGAACCGAACGGTGTATAATGAGAACCGTTGTCCATGTAATTGATATTACGTGAATTGTAACTGTTAATTGTGTTGAAGTTTGGACTGTGTTATACATTCGCGATTGCTCTTATATTTGCGTTACGATAGCCTATCACATGTATAAACGTAACCACACGTTCTTAACGTCAATTTATAGGGAAAAGAATGCTTTCTCACTGAATCATCAGATGCAAATCGTCATTTACGTATTTTTAACCGACGAAAAAAAACGGAGGAGGTTCTCAATTCGACACGTATATTTTTTATTTTACCGACCGACTTCATAGATATGCTTAATTAAGTAAAGCAACTAAATGACACAGTTATTTTTTACTTTTTAGTGCGTTTTGAGTTGGTCCTATTTTTTGTTAAAAAATTTTAACCATCACCTATAGGTATTCGTTTATTTGCTTTATCGCTGAAATGGCGATCCCGCATTGGAATGCGTGTTTTGAGTTCTCTCCACACTAGGTGGAAATTAAATGGGTTTCAGGGATAGTCTGAACACACAGGTAGTCTATGCCTAACTGTGGACTGTTTACTATCGAATTCCTCTGACACAGCGATTTTTATTATTTTTTTTATCTTTTGTAGGTCTGTATTTAAACTCTCCCAGGTCCTCTCCATTTTTTTTCATTTTTGAAAAGTTTTTATAAAATATGATTTGGCAACAAAATAATTTAAAACCCCAAATTTCATGGAGGCACGGAATCAGTTCATTATGTAATATGTTTGTCCCAGGGTGTGACAGTGAAGCCAGGCCCAGGGGTCGTGGTAGCCAACCAGAGCCTGGTACTGCAGAGGGTCTCGCGCCGTGTGGCCGGCTCCTACGTCTGCATCGCGAGGAACACCCTCGGGGACGGAGCCAGCGAACCCCTGGTGTTGGATGTTAAGTGTAAGTTCTACACTAATATGCTAATCGCTTAGTTAGTATTAGTATTTTGTGTCTTTTCTTTTATTATATTTGAGTTTCAATGCACTTAGCCAACATCGAGTTGATTATGGAAAGCATCATGAAAATTAACTTAATCCTTCTTGTGCTAAGTTATCTTGTTCGAACACTGTGTATTACGTTTTCAATATTATTGTCAACATGTAAAGTTTTTTTTACTTCTGTAGAGGGGAAAAGCGTGGACACCCTACTTGGGTAGTGCCGGACTCCTACCGGCTAAAAACCTCACCTACCTTCAGAAACATGTAAAATTTGCTTAAAATCTTAAATACTTAAGTAATAATTTATCTTAAGGCTTAAGAACCTCGACAACATGCTAGGTTAGATATAACAATACCTTAAAAATTGTTGTCAAAATATTGTCAAAATTATGCATTATAGAAAAAATCGCTATTAAGCGATAAGGCCGCCTATTATGTTAATTGCATTTTATATCTCTGTTCTATGTTTTTCTTTATTGGGTTGTAAAAATAAAGAATAAATAAATAAATATGTGCTTCCTATACCCAATTCAAACATGAGATTTTTTGCAAAAAAATATTGACAAACGCAAAAAAATACTAACAAAAAATCCTCAAAATACCACTTATCTATGTACATAGTAAATATTCCATCCATACAAATTACACGTCACTCTGCTACATACATCAGATCAGTGTAAACATTTTGTTTACTGGCATCCCGCAGTGTAAACAAACACACCTACGGAACGGGCCTGTGTAAACAAAATCGTTTTTGGATAAATATTCGCGTATGAATATGCGTAAGGTTTGTTTGTAAGCTGAAAGCTTTTAAGCTTTTTAGAATTAGTAGTGCCACGTGTGTCTACTCGTGGACTGCTTTGTTGGCCTGGCGGTGTGTCTATGTGGCATCGATCACGAGGTCCTGGGTTCATTATCTTGATAAGGAGTATGAGCTGTCGAAATTGTCAGCTTTTATAAAATTTACAAAAGTCTACACTAAAGTCGCAGTCCCTGACACTAAACCTCGAGGCCGCCCCAAAAAGCGCTGGCTTGTCATCCTGTGCACTGACATGAGAGCCAACAAACTTAAAAAATCAGACGCCCAAGACCGGGCAATAAAATGCAAGATAGAAAATGTAACACATTTTATGCATTTTAATAAATTTAAAATTATGATATGTTTGTTTATAAAATCTTATTTAAAAAATATTGAATATATTAATTACTTTTAAGCGTACTAATCTAATTTATTGTCATGAATTCGGCATTAACAAGTTAACTAAAAAATATAGGTGTAAAATGACTTGTGATTTTATGTTTAATTTGTTGGGACAAGCGATTCCCCGAGTTTGGCATTAGTAAGAGGAAGAAGAAGAAGAAAGTCTAGACTATCACAGGTTTATCACTCTATATCTGAAAAAGAATGATCGAAATCGGATTAATCAGTAAAAAAATATGAATGCCTGACGGTCGCCCGTGGTTACACCTGCGTAGTTTCTCTTCCCGTGGAAAGGACAAAACTTAACCTGGCACTCCTTATGAGAGTATCTTACTGGTGATTGCAGAGATTAGCCGAAACAAACAGCCAGACAGTCAATATCAATTTCTCTTTAAGAAAATCAATTTTAAAAAATTGCATTAAGTACTTATGCATTTACTAATTCTTATGCATTTAGGCCTGTGTGCATCAAGATTTCAGTTATCATAACCAACGGTTAACATAACTTTACTATAAATTTACTGTTCACGACAACCCGTACGCCGGTTAAGGACGTAAACCGGGCGGTTATCTTAACCGAGCTTACGTTTTTAACAGGCGTACGAGTTGTCGTGAACAGTAAATTTTACGTTTAGCTTATGTTAACCGTTGGTTATGATAACCGAAATCTTGGTGCACACAGGCCTTAGTGAAAAGCTGATAATTCGAAATTACAAAAAGACACATGAATTTTATTTTTTTGTATAAATGAGATATATTAAATTGTGTGTGAATGTACAGACAGCCCGACATGCAAGAGTCAGCAAGCGGGGGTGTTGAGAGCCGCCCGCGGGGAGATCGTGGAGATAGACTGCGAAGTGGACGCCAACCCAAAGGTTCGGTATCGTTTTATTATACCGCTAGGTATTAATAGCTGAGTTTGTATGTGTTATGCCCGAATACTCAAACGATAATCAACTTTAAGTACATCTCGAGTCGGCCTTTTTGACAGATTTCTATTGCGAATGATAATTATTTGAGAATGAGTGTTTTCTCAAGTTTATGTTTGTTGTTTCACGCTATAACATTACCTGAAATGGAGAAAGATTATAGCCTGGATTAACACATGGACTAGTTCTGTAGTCGCTGATCGTAATGATGTCTTCTGTTTAACAGGATCCGATGACATACCAGTGGTGGTTCAATAGTACGACTCACTCCAAGCTGGAACTCAATACATTCCCTATGAACGCGCAGAACGGCATTGGTAAACTTTACTTTTTAATACTTTTTATGTATTACTCAAACGGACAAACACGTCTATTCTATCGCAGCTTGGATTAAGGGTTAGACTTGATTCCTTATGGTACCAACATGTACTGGTTTATTTTGAGCACTTGCGCCGGGAGGGCTGCAGCTTCGAAATATTTATCATAATTGGTAACACTGATGGTTTTAGTTCTCTAGTGCTCGAAACCTTTCGAGACGAAAATTTGCAGAAACAATTATCACAATTGGAGGTATTACAATCCAATGCCTCAAGGAACATGTTTTCACACAAATTTGTCGATCCCGGTCTTTATCATTAACATTTGATAGTTATTGTGGCAATATCAACACTAAGCTTGCATCGGAGCAGCGATCATACCCCTTTCCTTTAAGCCTAGCCTTGTAGTGGACCTGCGTGGTGGGATTAAGTTGTATATATTTCTCTCTTACAAGAAAGGTAGCTTGGTTCTGTTTGACTTTAAAAATGAGCATATGTTGGTTTCTAAATGACATTTCGGTACTGTTTTGGCCTTGCATTTGTCATTTCTTGTTCTTTTTAAATTTTAGTTCTTCGATACTAACACGCAGTTTATTGTTTAGACAGATACTTGTACATGGTTAACACCTCGTCCGACTACGGTTGGGTACAATGTACCGCCGGCAACTCGGTGGGGCGACAGAACACTCCGTGCCTGTTCCACATATTACCAGCAGGTAAATAACTGTATTATGTTATTTATATAATTAGGTGATTTAACAAATAATCCAATTACTAATAATATTTAAACAATGAGATTAAAATTAATAGCATTATAAAAGGGACTTGTTTATCATATGTGAATATAATTACTTATACTAAAGCCAAATTCGATTGAGAATGCTTGTCAACAAACAAAATAAAAATGAAGGTAGAAATCACTAGTCATTTGACACCTATTTTTTTAAATTAATTAGTTAATGAAGAATTCATGACAGTGAGTTAGATTAGTAAGCTTAAAACTAATTAATATATTCAATATCTTTTAAATAAGATTTTTTAAAAATAACAAAACATAATTTTAAATTTATTAGGCATAAAATGTGTTGCATTTTCTACCTTCATTTTAAATTTGTTTGTTGACAAGCATTCCCAATCGAGTTTGGCTTTAGTATAGTTACACATTTTATTATATAGTAATAGTTAACTAAACTTACTTACATTACGTCTCATTCCCAGTAGGGGTAGGCAGAGACTATATTCCATTTGTCACGGTACTTGCATACTTCCTCTGCTTTTTCCACTCTAATTAATCGTTTATACAAGTTTGTCCGTTTAGGGTACTCTTGACCTGGCCATTTTTTAAAACGTCCTGAATTTAGTCCAGTAACATTCCAACATTTCTATTCACCTTTGTTTCATAAATCTCTTTCAACAGACAAGTCATCAATTTAAGGTAAAGTTCTTAAATCTCATGTGCCCGTAATTCTACCGGCAACCATACCTTAGGATGGAACAACACGGTGCTTCTTGGCAGCATAAATAAGCATAAGTTGTATTTTCTCGGACTAGCTCTGTCACTAAAAGTTTTACTATAGTTTGTTCGCGTCAAGATTGCAGTGAGCGCCGGCCCAACCCTGCCGCCTCACCAATCAAATCTTTTCAAATTACAAGGTCAAGTTCAAAGTGACCAGTTAAAGGCATAGTTTCGAACGCGACGCGCGATTTGATTGGTTAGGCCGGCGAACAGTGATGGCTCACTGCATTCTTACCGGAAACGAACTATAGTGTAAAATATTCCACTGAAAATACCTGAAATTCTTTTACATCTACAATTTATTTGAAACCGGCACGTCACGTGGATCACACCAGGGATGATGCAGATTTTCATTTGTTTCCAGATTTACGTAAAACTCGCATGACTAATGACTTGCAATACTGCTACTGAAATACCTCCATGTATAGTGTACTGTAAATATTAAATTAAAGCGCTTGATATTTTTCATCTAAAATATCTTTCAAACTAGCTCAACACAAATCGCACCAGGAATAATGCAGATTCCGATTTGTGTTTAGATTTGTGGGTCTATATAAGATTCACTCAGCGGTCGATGGAGCGCATTGAGTGTATCTGTGCGTGACCGAATCAGAAATAAGGAGATCCGCATGTCTACAAAATTACTGACATAGCTCAACGAGTCGCTAACTTTAAGTGGCAATAGGCGGGGCATTTAGTTTAACGCATTGATGGAATGGCAACCCCACACTGAAAAGCGCAGTAGTCGACCCCCAACAATACTAAAGCCAAACTCGATGGAGAATGCTTATCAACAAACAAATTAAAAATGACGGTAGAATTCACAAGTCATTTTACTCCTAATTTTTTTTAATTAACTTGTTAATGACGAATTCATAACAATAAATTATATTAGTACTAACAATAGCTTAAAACTAATAAATAAATTCAATATCTTTAAAATAAGATTTTATACAAAAAATAAAACATAAATTAAATGTATTACGCATAAAACGTGTTTCATTTTCTACCTTCATTTTAAATTTGTTTGTTGATAAGCATTCTCCATCGAGTTTGGCTTTAGTATAGATGGACCCATGACATCAAGCGGGTTGGTGAGCCGCTGAATTCAGTTGACTCAAGACTGCGGTGTTTGGAAGTCCTTTCAAGAGGCCTATGTTTAACAGTGGACGTCTTTCGGCCGATAATAATGATGATGATGATGATGATTCAATTCTAGAATTTATTCCCCATAAATTTTTTTAACAAAAATAGAACCGACTCAAAACGCACTAAAAAGTAAAAAATAACTGTGTCATTTAGTTGCTTTAATTTACTTAAGCATATCTATGAAGTCGGTGCCAGCCAAGTTTAAGGAACATTTATTTTACGTAGTAAAGCAGTTTGTGGGTTCTAGGTAACGTCCTTTAAAGTAGAAACCTTGGCTGGCACCGACTCCTAGATATGCTTAAGTAAATTAAAGCAACTAAATGACACAGTTATTTTTTACTTTTTAGTGCGTTTTGAGTCGGTTCTATTTTTTGTTAAAAAATTTTATTTCTTACTTTTTAGTGATTTATCGCCACGTACCGTACTCGTACTATACTGTCATAGTATATTATATGGCACTAGTAGCCAAAAAGCTACCGAAACCGAGTCAAAAACCGAAATCGCTGTAAGCATGCCTCCAAAATTTGAAGAGTTCCTTCAATTTCCCCTGGATATCATCATCAGATCCTAACATGAGAACAATGGGACCACCTTGGATGTATGCCCTTTCTAATAAAAAAAGAATTATCAAAATCGGACAACACTGTAAAAAGTTATGCGTGGTCATACATAAAAAAAAAAAAACAAATATACGTGTCGAATTGAGAACCTCCTCCGTCTTTTTTCGTCGGTTAAAAATAGGGAAATGTATTCAAATATTGAATTTTAACCCTAGAAAAGCCATCCTCAGTGAAGAACTGCGAGATCTTGAACGTGACATACGACTCGCTGATGCTCGGCTGCGTGCCAGGACACGACGGTGGACTTCGACAGGCGTTTCTATTGCAAGTGAGTTTGTTTACGAAAACATTTTATTTCGGTGTCTTACAAAACTGAAAAGTTTTTGTTGTAGGTATCACCTCTTCGATATATGAATAAGGATGCCTTGTATGGTTAAATTTTATGATATTTTTTCAAGATAATAACTGCTTAATGCAAATTAAAAAAAAATGATAAAGATTAGAGAATAAAGAGAATAATGTGAATTATAATTAATTAAAGCGTTTTTTTCCGCCGTCACTGAACAAATTCAGCTTAACAAATCGTTTGTAGTCTACAAATTAATTTTTCCAAAAAATAGGTATTATGGCTTACGAGTTAGTATACTTGAAATAAATTATCAGAATTTACGTCTTCGATGTACTTACGAATGCAACGAATAACTGAAAACACGCACCGACTCTGAAGTCTTGTAAAAAATCAGTTATAGTTTCATTGCAGATTTTATATGATTTATAGTTGGTTAAGTAAATTAGTTAGTAAAAGTTAAAGGACATTGCCAAAATTTGCCCCAAGCTGTGCTAACTTATGTTCATATTTAATTGTTTTATTTAAATACACAATGAATATTAAACAACTACACATGTTTCATAGCATTCACTTGAAAATATATAAAAAAAAGACGTGTGGCACTCGGAGACTGCCGCGGTAAAACTATTGCATAGAAGTTAAGCAACATCGGGCGCGGTCCGTACTTGGATGGGTGACCGCTTGGGAACACCGCGTGATGTTGGCTTTTTTAAATTTTTATTTTTATGGTCACCCATCCAAGTACTGACTGCGCCCGATGTTGCTTAACTTCGGTGATCGGACGAGAACCGGTGTCTTCGACATGGTATGGACGTTGGCGAACAAAAATGCGAATAAGATAACGTGAAAACACTAAAAAGGGTGGGGGGTGTTAGGTTTTTTCGTTACGGAATTTCTGGATTTTAAAGTATTATTTTGCTTAGAAACAGGCTATTTTATTAAAATTTTAATAAACTAACGAATTGCTCAACGCTCAAGGCCCGCGATAGGATAGAAGGAGTGCAATATGTTTATCTAATTAACCACATTTAGGACTGCCGTGAGCAAACGGCTGCATAGAGTTATTTTGTTGTTTAACATTAAGCGATGCAATAGCTTAAAAATGAAAATTTCAATCGTCTTTTTGTGTTCTGAATCACGTGACCGTCGTCGTTTTGTACATTAGTGGATTTGGTTTGTAATTAATTACTATTATAACTAAATATTATTTTATATAAGATAATTACAACAATTATTATTTGGTACAAGATTTAAGTATGAAAAGTCAACTTTTTCAACCTTCATAAATGCAAAAAAATTTGAAAGCTCACTTTTTCCTGCGACTGCATAGCTACATACAACTTTGTTTTTCTGTAAATATAAAATCTGCACTATTTAATGACATATATATCATTACTGGGCAGCCTCGATAGAAGCTATGCAATAGATTAAAAATGAAAATTTCAATCGTCTTTTTGTGTCCGTGACCAATCACGTGACCGTCGTCGTTGTATGAAAAGTCAACTTTTTCAACTTTCATAACTTTTTCTTGCGACTGCAAGCACATGGCACACTTCCATATAATTTTTGGCAATGTCCTTGACACAATTATTTTTTATTTCTTAGCAAATGCCGATTTATTTTTTTATACAATTTTGTCATTAGCAAAATGCAATCTTGAACGCATCAGTGTGAGTAAAGCTTATGCTGCTAACAAGGTTTAGGCTAACGAATGGTATCTTACGTAAAGTTTGCTTTTAGAGGATTTCGTAAGATTACACGTCTAGACCACAGACTACGTCTTAGTCCTTAAACTAAGAGTATAAGGGAATAGAGAGTGCACCTAAGTGCAATTGTGTGCTGAAATAACTGGATAGAACTAAATTGTTGGCTAAAATCTGCAGTGAGATTGGGTGCGGTCGGAATTCAGTCAGGTGGATTATTATCCATGAATAACCAGTATTTATTATTTAGTTATACCTGCCATGAAATTCCAACCGTAATAGATTAAACTTTGAACTTTATTAATTAATATTCGGTTTATTCATTGTGGTATTTAGACCCTGAATATTAAATCATGTAGGTATGTGACTGCCTCGTTGGTCTAGTGGTTAACCTATCTGGCTTCGATCGCGAGGTCCTGGGTTCGACCGGGTCACGACATAATAAAGCCCGGAGTCGGGAAGTGTCACACCCCCGTGCCTCGGAGAGCACGTTAAACCGTCGGTAACGGTCACTGTCATCAACATCTGATAGTGATCGTTAATAAATGAAACATTACCACCCTAAGCCCGCCGACCCGCATTGGAGCAGCGTGGTGGTTGTACGCTCTATATCCCCTCTCCTATGAGGAGGGAGGCCTGGTCCTGTAGTGGGCCGTTAATAGGCTGATAATGATGATGATGATGATGTGCAGCAGATATTATGCGATTATATCTAATATTAAAAGTTGAAATTATTGAGCTTTCTGTACACATTTTATATGAGGAAGGGATCATAATATTTTTCGCTTTTATACGTATTTAAATTGTTTAATACACTTTGAAATTTATCTAAATACTTTCTGGCGCGAAACCCCGAGGCCGCCCCAAAAAGCGCTGGCTTGACATACTCAGCAGTGACATGAAACCCAACAAACTTGAAAAATCAGACGCCCAAGACCGGACAAAGTGGGCTAGATTATGTCTGAAAGCGGACCCTACCTAGGGGATCACGATAGGAAGAAGGAGAAGACTTACTGGCGCCTGTCAAAATACATGGTGTACCATCCTTCCTAGAATAACAAAAAATTGTATGTGACGATTTAAAAAAAAATGGCGAATGCTGCACTATGGAATGGAACATTTTGCGCCATCGTAGTACGAATGACAAAGTCTGACTAGAAAAATAAAAAAATATTCAGCATGTGGCGAAAAAAGAGAACTTATCTCTTGCTCAATCACAATCTGCTAAATGCGCAAACTGCTAAAAAGTATTAAGCAACCTAAATGCAGGTTATAAGTTTTTTGCTCGTGCTATATTGTCTGTTAAGTTGAATTTGCGCTTTGTGTTAAGTCCATGTTTTGATGGGGATGTAAGAAAGCCAGGATAAGGTTGGATAGATGCGTTTGCTATTGGATCATGAAAGTTGGGTTAGCTGGGTTTACCGGCCCGACCACTTGTTCGGGGTCCTTCAGGTACTATCGGCCATCTACAACCCGGCTTACCAGTCCGGTCTCATGGGAAATGGGTCGCTAACAGGAAGGTTAAAGTTGTAGCTGTCTACCCTTGCAGAGCTACCCCCTATAACGGCCTTTGCGCGAGTAATCATTATTTATTAATCACACAGGTATACGACATGTCGACGGGTCTGTTACTTCGCAACATAAGCAGCGACGAGCCACAGTTCGTGGTATGGGGTCTGTCGGGCACCAACGCTGTGGGCATATCCGTTCGAGCGTACAACAAGAAAGGGTTGAGTGAACCGTTCACACTGTCGTCCAGTTTACTGAAGTATCCACAGAGGCATACAGGTTTGACACTTTTATATAGTTTGATGAAATTTCTTGTGTTTAAAATATAAAGAAGCTGATTAGGTGGGTAGAGTATGTATCATTAATGTCAATGAAAAACTACTGAAAAGCTTGAAAAAATCTCTGGGAAGACGATTTGGTTTGGTTTGTAGGTTATAGGAAGGTGTAGGCACAGACAAGTTTTTGGCAGGCGCTTTTACACTTAAACACAAATCTTTGTTAGTGATTATTAATCAACGATATTTTAGTAAATAGTTACGTTTCATGGTGGATTTCATATTACTCTTAACAAGTTAGCCCGCTTCCATTTCAGATTGCGTCATCACTTACCATCAGGTGTGATTGCAGACATGCGCTGACCTAAATGAATAACAAAAATCATCACTACTTTACTGTTTAATACATTCAAACCCAAATTGTCTTCCGACGATAATATCTACACATGCCTACTTAGATTGCCGTCGTTGACGTGAAACAAACGCATTTCATTTCGGTTTCAAAATGGTATAACTGTAATACTTTACTTTTTGTAAGCTAAATAATCATTGTTAGTTAGGCAAGTAAAAATCATCCAAAATATAAATTTGCCATAGCTAAGTGAATGAATGAATAATTATTAATTTATCATATTAACTTATCAAAAAGTTGTCACTTAAAATATTCGAGTTAATAATATACGCGATTCAAACGGGAAAAGCGAGTCATTAGTAAAAATATAATCGTTAACTAAACTCCCGCTGGACCGTGTCATGTAGCCATTAATGGAGTGATTTATTACATTTATCATTTTAATTTAAATGTAAATAAACATTCGCTTGCGTGTCGTTCAACACTAAATGGAAAAATGGATCGTGGAAATAAACCGCACTGACCGGTCTGTGCTTTTAATTAACTACTAGTTGATAATTTTAAATAAAAAACTATAACAGATTATAAATTCAATATGTCGCTTCCAAGATGGCGGCTTCAGGTTTAGCTTGTTATTAATTTGTTGATGAATTTTAAAATTTTTCAAATATTGAGAATTTTCAATTGGCTTCGCACGTTATTATTCCGAGTTGTTAACGTTAATTTCGTGATAGATTTTTACGCAGTTTATAAGGCTACGTTCAGACGGTCAAACAATAATCGCGCGTTTGACTGTTTATACGTTAAACAGCACACAGTTTGCAATTTTATATTAGGATTGTGATAATAGAACAGTTTAGATGTAGGGAATTTTATCATAGCTACTTTCGTAATCACACAAAACTGAACATTGTCCATTGCGGTGTAATTCGCTGTCAACTGAGTGCCAAGTGCGAGATTCCTGTTAAGTGGCTTCATAAAAACATAACATCAGTTTATATGGAATTAAAGCGTAGGAATGTAGTAACAACGTGAGAAAACGCTTCGATTTCAATTAATTCCATATAATGATGTTGCGTTTTTACAGTGACTCGGTAAAAACCTCTAGACGCCCTGATAACTGCCAATGTCTGTACTCATATTTTAAAAGACGGTTTGGCTTTGAACGAACTAACCGAAATATTACACTAACGCAAATAAGTGTGTAAAGTAATGGAATTTCAGTACAGCCGAAATTCATTGTTAAACTAATTAATGTGGTACAGTGGGAGTCGTGTGACATGGACATATTTTTTTCTAAATAAAGAAAGATAACAATTTCGTGAATATATTTGCTTTGTTCGCACTTAAGTTTTTAAACACGTGCGTTATATTTTTGTCATCTGAACTCACCCTAACAACAATATTTGTTGTAGCCAACGTTCCAGTCCGCGTGGAGTTGACAACATTTCTGGTGATAGCACTCTGTGCTGTGGCCATTATAGCGGGAGTCACTGCGGTGTCCGCCTTCATCTTCTGCTGGAAGTACTGCAACAAGAGGGAAGGTGAGAACTATCATCATTATCATCATCATTAGCAGCCGATGGACATCCACTTCTCGACATAGGCTTTTTAGGGACTTCAAATACAACGATCCCGACCCGCCTGTGGCCAGCACCTCAGGATCAGTCAATCCGCCTAGTGGGGGGTCTACCAACACTGCGCTTTCTGGTGCAGGTCGCCCTTCTAGCTCTTTAGACCCCCAACGTCCATCAGCTGTTCGAAGTGAGAACTATATATAGTAAGGCTATAATGTTAACAATGTTTGACGGTCTCTGTGGCGCACAGCAGACGCAGTGGATTTGTAAGAGGGAGGTCCTGTTTTCGATTCCCGGCTGTGCCGATTAAGATTTTTTTTAATTGGTCCAGTACTCGCTGGCTGGCTTCGGCCGTGGATACTTACCATCCTACCGACAAAGACCTACCTCTAAACAATATAGCGTTCCGGTACAATGTCGTGTAGAAATCAAAAAGGGTTTGGATTTCATCCTACTCCTAACAAGTTAGTCCGCTTCCACGCCTTTCCACCCTAACTTGCTTGTAAGGTGGACTTATATATATCGATCGAACTATAGCGATCTTATTTAACGATATAATAAGTATTGTTGTAGATATTATTAGTATAGTACGTCTAGATATACTCGGTACCTATTGCCCCGAGGTATAATTTGAACAAAAGAGTCAGATTTACGTAAAATTCGCATCACTAATGAGTTGCAACACTCCTACTGGAATACCTCCACGTATAGTGTACTATAAATATGTTATTTAAAGTGCTTGTTATTTTACATATATAATTTCTTTTAATCTGGCTCAATTCATAAATCGCACCAGGGATAAGGCAGATTCCGATTTGTATTTAGATTTGTGCGTCTACATTAGAGTCACTTATTTTTTTCGTAATACATAGTGAACGATGTAATTCATCGTGAAATGAAAAAAGACAAAGAGGACGTCATCAAAAGATGGGGGGATGATTTACCAAAGAGATCGAGGAAGTTAGCTTGGGATAGAGATAAGTGGAAAAAAACTAGGGGAGGCCTATTCGAAACCTGACCAACGAAGTACTTGTTAAAGCTTTCTTAATTTAATTATAAAAAAAATAAATATATAAAAAATATGCATTAGTATACAAGTCAAAATATAGTATGTCTGGTCTGAGAATAGATTTTTATCATTATACTATTAGAGTCACTTAGCGGGCGATGGAGCAAGCTATGTGATATGTATGAAATATGTAGGTAGTACGAAATGTCAATATACGTGGGTATGTAAATATAGTTTGCCATTAAACAGTTCAGTATCTAGATCCGTGGTTTCAATACGTAACACTATGATCGGCGTATCTCTGCGGGATCGAATCAGAAATGAGGAAATTCGCATGTCTCCAAAGTTACTGACATAGCCCAACAAGTCGCTAACAGCGATGTTATTTAACGATATAATAAGTATTGTTGTAGATATTGTTAGTAGCGTACGTCTAGCTATACTCGGTACCTGTTGCCCCGAGGTATAATTTGAACAAAACAGTCACGTTATTATCCTCAAATTGAAATTTTCTTTTGGCTGCAGTATTTTTTATATGATATTGTTCACAGATAACATCAAGAATGAGAAGACGCATCGTAAACAAGACGAGATCTCCAACATACCGCTCACTGGCACCAATGAGTGTGAGAGCGTTGACAGTTTGGGTGAGTTATACCCTAACATAAATATATAATAATACTAGCCTTTGCCTGCGACTTCGTCCGCGTAGAATTAGTTATTGCGGCAGCCTAATTGTTCTAAGCTTTGAATGTCACATTTATTAATATCTAATCAACTGCCTAAGAAATAGGTCTTAAGCTTTCAAAATGACGATACTTTCATACAACATTTCATCCCCCCTTTAACCCCTTTTAACCCTTTTTTCGCAATTAAAAGTAGCCTATGTCCTTTTTCAGACTCTAGACTTACTGTGTACCAAATTTCATTTAAATCGGTTCAGTAGTTGTAGAGACAGACAGACAGACAGAATTACTTTCGCATTTATAATATTAGTTAGGATTAAATAAATATTATGAACTATTACACATTATTGTACACCAACCACCAATCTTTTTTTAAATCTTGTTTCTTCTTAGGCATGAAGGTTGTCTGGAAGAGATCACATCTAGTGATAAGGCCGCCGTTACACCAATTGTTATAATTATTTAATTTGTTCTTTTTTCTCCTTACCAATGTTATTTAGTTTTTTGGTGTAGTAAAGAGTTTATATTATTATTATAAAATAAATATTATATGACAATTACACACATCGCTATATAGCCACAAAGTAAGCTTAGGTAGCTCGTGTTATGGCTACTATGATAACTGATGAATAATTTTGTATATATACATAAATACTTATAATAAATAGATAAACAGACAGACAATGAAAAACATCTATGCTCATCACACAAACATTTTCCAGATGTGGGAATCGAACCCACAGCCTAGGACGCAGAAGCAGGTCCACTACGCCACTCGGCCGTCAACATGGTTCAAACACTATCATGATTCAGGAGATTCGATAGCGAAGGGGTTTTATGGCATTAGGGCAATTATGTAATGACACTATAGTGTATGTTTCAAATCTGTCTCAGTTCCTTTTTATCTATAAAATATTTTTAGACAGAGGGAGACATATATGAATCTGAATCGCACACCCTCGAGTGCCATTAATGTTCATACATATCGGCGCAACAACACAAGTTACTTAAACTATTATTATAATTATTTGTTGTTTAGCGTTAAAATCAGTCTCAATAACGTTTTCAAATAATAATTTCATAAATAATTGTGATTTAATTACTTTGCAAAACATTTGTAACTACCCCACTCTTCGACTGAGTATAAATATGACTGAATATCGCCGCGCCGGGCATTCGACCGTAGACAGTCGAAGTCGATGTCAAGGGAGGTCGACCATCATGTCATTCTCTTCCATACACGTCTCTCATGCGTCATGTCATCACATAATCTTTTAAATATGAGTAATTTCAATTTAAGTAGATGGGTAATAAAAAAAAATTGCGAACAGAAACAGAAAAACATAAAAATTCCCTATCTCAAAAAGTACTGAACCGATTTTGATAAAACTTAGAGTGTACCCTAAGTTGAACAATACCTGGTACAACAAACAAAGAATTACTTAAATCAGACTTGTAGTTAGAGATATGCCTCCACAAACATAAATACATACATACATACACTTTTGAAATTTGGCACATTTGTTCAGACGCTGATATAGACCAACATATGCGAAAACTGGGCAGTTCTGGAAATATTACATACATAATCGAATTGATAACCCCCTTTTTTTAGAAGTTGGTTATTAAAAAATTTAACACATTTTAATCTTTTTTACGCAAAATAGATTAAAAAGTGTTAAAATTTTTGTCGGACGAGCAATTGCAATTCTCGCTGGCAGATTTGCAATCTATGAAACCACTAATGGATTGCTCAGACAGACTAAGCTTAGCTTAAAGCGATCTTATTTTATCGCTGTTGGTTGTAGAGAAAAAACCTGATAAAATAATGGATACCCGTTCAAAATAGAGTAGAAATAAATTATCCATTACATATTGTTTACTTTAAATACAGTCGCAAATAGAACGACAAACTACATTTAACTTACTAAACAACCAATTACATAACTTTCCTACAAGATCATAAACTAATTAATCTAAATTGTCACCAGATAAGAATCCAGACATCATACCAATAGAGGGCAAAATTAGCGACAATTGCTCAAACAAGTCCTCAGCCACCGACTACAGCTCAATAAGACCGCTCCTCTCTAAGACGGAACACGACAAATATGACGGTAGTTGCGAAAGACATTACGACCACACAGAACCTTGCAGCCAATACGTCCAAGTTAGGCCACTGGACTTCAGAGTACATCAGTTCCAACACGGAATGCAGATGCCCAACCTTGGCTCCAATATGCAAGGATATGCGTCCAACGTTGGTCACATGCCCAACGTTGGACCAAACGAGTGTAGAGCGTCTTACGACAAAGTGTACGAGAATTGGTTGAAGTATAAAAACTCTTTGCCGTTGAATACTAGTGGATTGGTGAGTAATATTTTTGTTTATTATTTATATATATTAGCTTGATTCTAATATAGTGCATAATAACAGCGTTGTTTTAAATAGATTAGTAATTTTTTATTTAAATTAATATATTAGCATCTTCTAGATGTACAGTTTCTATTCGCTGCGACTGTTGCAGCCGAAAATATTACAACCCACCATAGCACGATAACCTTTAAATTAATATAGTAACCGTAAAGTTATATTATTTATTAGCAAATTTAATAAAAAGCTAATAATTGCTCCACTCTTGACAAATAATAAAAACGAACACGCTGATGAAATAAGTCTGTCACGCTCTTGAACCTACAGCCGCGTTATGACTCCATCTAGAAGTCTTTAATCTATGTAGTGCATAATAACAGCGTTGTTTTAAATGGATTAGTCATTTTCTATTTAAATTAATATATTAGCATCTTCTAGATGTGTGTATATTTATGTCCAGACCAACGTTGGATAATGTCCAGTGTTGGACATATTGATGTATTTTTTGTTTGTAAATAATTTATTTATTACTAGCGGGCGTCCACAATTCTGCCCGCGAGAAATTCTGTATTTGTGATAGTTCGACAAAGAGTGACCTTTCTTTCTCAGGCTCTATATACTAACTGTTCCAAATTTCATTACTATCGGTTTAGTAGTTGAGGCGTGAATACACAGACAGAGTTATTTTCGCAATTTTAACAATAGCCATTTAGTGACAAAATGTGGAATAGGTATAATAAGGCTGTGTTACATTAAGGACAAAGAAATTCTACCTGTAAAAGCTTACTAAAGGTTAACGAAGAGGTGGTTTTAAAAATTATTTTACTACACAAGACATTGTAGAATACAAAGTAGGTAAAAAATAAGTAAAAAAGAGCGAAAAATATATAAAAGTATCCCAATGATTTAGCTGAAGTTGGACAATTTAATAAAATCTCCTATTTGTTTGCAGTGTACGAAATCTTATTAATGTCAGTTACTAACAATGACAAATATCTCAAGGGAGGACTTTTTTCTTTATTTATGTCTGACAATCGTAACGAAGTCGAGTTTGTAATTATCTAAATTACTTGCCGTCTCTCTGCGTTCAGTCCGATTTTATTTAGTGGCGCGAGATAAGTACGAATCTAAATAGGCGCTTTGCTGTTTAAATGCCAAGTTCTGCCTCTATATTGTTTCTTTGCGGTTGGTTATCATACAATAGATATATCATATCTACAGATACCTATCTATAAAAAGTCTAAAATGTTTCTGAGCCGAGCTGTATAGAAATATCTTACATTCTTCACTCATTTTATAGATTTTACAAAATATTTTTCTACAGTAATAGCCATCTCTCACTATTATTTCTGATTTTGTATTTACGTATATTTTACAGGCACAATATTTAACTTATTTATTTGTAGTTTATTTTAGTCCAGACCGATTTTATTTAGTATCTCGAGATAAATAGATATAAATCTAAAAATTCGCAAGTTCGTTTAAAAGCCAAGTTTTTCATCTATATTAGAGCTTCTTAAACTTTTGTCATTCACGACCCCATTTATGATTGCGAGTTTCTTGACGGCCCCATACAAATAAATATAAAAGAATATAAAATATAATTAATATTTTTTGATGATTATTAAATTTTTTTTTATTTAAAGTGAATTTTTATTAAAAGTGAAACAAAACCAATATAAAATACGCTAAAATAATAAGAAAAAAATTAAAACTAAATTAAAATTTTGCTGCATTGTTTAAGAAGCCCTGGTCTAATATCGTTCCTTTCGATCAGTCGAAAAACTGTCTCATAATATTACGACTATAATTTATCTTACTATACCTATCGTCTTTCATGCTTTATCCATTTTACAATTAGGTACTCGTAGATTTTACAAAATAAAAACATCGTAAAAAAGGCGCATGGTCTTACAGAGATCAATAATTTCCACTATGTCATTTCTCATCATACTTGCTAATTATGATACAAGATAATTATCTCTAGGGACGACTTTTTTTCTTTATTTGTATCTGACAATCGTAATGAAGTCGAGTTTGTAATTATCTAAATTACTTGCCGTCTCTTCGTTCAGTACTATTTTATATAGTGTTGCAAGATAAACACAATTGTAAAAAGCGGCATTGTTGTTTGAAAGCCAAGTTGTGCGGCTATATCTTTTGTCGACAGTTTTCATATTGTTCAAGAGATAAACAAATACTTAAAACGACGTACATTCTTGCAACGACTAAGTCGTATAGTTATGTCGCCTTACGTTGTTCATATTTTTGTCGAAGAATTTCACAGGATAAAATAATATATGTACATAGGTGTACGTAATAAATGAAGCACATCTATGTAAAGGCCAAGCTCTTTTCTCTAATTAAGAAGAAAACCTATACTTCAAGTAGGTGCTAGAATAAATTAAGTTAGGGTCATTTGGATATAAACCTATGTTAATTTGTGGTCGGCTATCTTATCTTTAGTCTTTTACATCCTTATTAACCGACCTCAAAAAGGAGGTTCACAACTTGATTAGTATTTTTTTTAAGAACCCATGTTCAAAGGGAGGACCAAACAGTTTATGGCAATATTTTAAATTGGATTTGTAGTTTTAGTAGGCAGCATAGAGAGCCTCACACTGACACAGAGTCCAAGAGTCGCGACACGTTATGTTTTTCAACTATATCAGTCGGGGTGCCACGTATTTAGTTATTTTTCGTAAATCGCTACCTTTCACAAAACGCCATTAGAATAGCGACAATACCTGTTTTCTCATACTAAAACAGTCTCCATTCCACAGTTGCCAGTAGAGCAGTGTATGCCACCAGAGCTGTATCCACCAGCCATTTACAGCGGGCTGCGGAACCCTCTGCATCTAGCGCAGATGCCTGAGATAGACCCCTACCACTTAGAGGCGGGAGTGATGCAAGAGTTCAGAACCAACACGCCTCCAGTCAGAGTCAACGCGGAGAGCTCTAGCGCTTACTTCAACAAGAGTTCGCTGGATCGAGGAACTAGCACACTTCCGCATAGGAAAACTAGTGGTGAGTGAAAGAGTGCCGCTTCGTAGTTAAACAGACGACAATAGCAGAAGACGTGTCGATTCCACTGTTTGTATGTATTTTTTATGAAGATTCTTAGGAATTCTATGAAAGGAGGCCATTTAAATATTAATACTATGGACTTCGGGTGTCCGAAACAAAAGAGAGCTAAAACGCGAAAAAGATTTCTAATCGCATTCAGTCTCATATTAGCTAACTGAGAGAATACACGTCAATAATGTTTTAAAACAACAACTGCATAGAGTTTTGTTGTTTAATATTTGAATTTTTTTATTCCTTCATTTTTTAATTGAAAATAATTTTAATTAAAAAACTTTTATTTTTTATGTCTTAAAAATATTATTCAAAGTAGTTTAACCATAATGATTCGTCTTCCGTCCGTCTGTCCGTCGGTCCGTCCTTCACACTCGATTATTTTGACAACTATAAGAATTATCTACATGAAATTTGGAACAGTTATTTATAACAGTGACCTAACGTCATTGTAGTAAAAAAACATAATGGTTGGTGCTAGATTTATCCCAGCATATAGAGGTCACTGATACATTTAAAGTTTGCTGTGAATATAATATATAGTTTAAAGATGCCAAAAAAAAAACAAAGCTACTACCTACTCCACACCATTTATGTTGTCCTATTTTCACGATAAGCTGCCATGTCAAAAAAAGGCTGCCATGGCAACCGTCAGTCAAAGCTGATTACTTATTGCAAGCAATTATACCGTTGCTAATTAGACTGTATAACAATAATTCAAGACATATATTGCAATGTTTTAGTTTGTTTATAAAAAATCAAATACATACTACTTAGTATATATCAGATATCGCGAGACACGTTTGTCGTGAATTTTGCATTACACCCGAAGTCCATAGAGCTAACTATTAATATGTCAATGCAGGAGGCTTACAACAGGGGTTTATAAGGCGAGAGTGTATGGAAATGTTGAAAGGCGAACAGTCCTGGATCAAATTCAGGACATTCTGATTAAAGGCCAGGTCAAAAGTACCCTGAAGCGACGTACTTGTATGAAAGGTGTAATGAAATTGGTATAAGCGAGAAGTATATGCAAGTGGAAGGATGTAATTTTGCCTACCCTAAGGGAATGGGGCGTGATTGTACGAATGCCATCATCATCATCATTATCAGCCTATTAACGGCCCACTACAGGGCCAGGCCTCCCTCCTTATAGGAGAGGGGATACGAATGTATGTAAGTATATTCTGTTCTTGGCGATCGATTGAGACTTTTACTGTTCATTAATATCAGTCAGTCCTAGAAGCACACAAATAGGAACTATACTTTTTTTTGCAATATCTAAAAAATACTTTTTTACAAGTAACTAAATTTTTTTTTATCGATTACAAGTTGGCCCTTGACTGCTATCACACCTGATGTTAAGTGATGATGCAATCTAAGATGGAAGCGGGCTAGCTTGTTTGGAGTGGGATGAAAATCCATACCCCTTTCGGTTTCTACACGACATCGTACCGGAACGATTCGCTTGGCGGTACGTCTTTGTCGGTAGGGTGGTAATTAGCCACGGCGAAAGGCTCCCACCTGCCAGACCAAGACAAATTAAGAAAAATCTCAATCTGCCCCGCCGGGAATCGAACCGAGGACCTGTCTTATGAATCCACCGCGAATACCACTGCGCTACGGAGGTCGTCAAGAGTATATCGATGAGGGAAGATTATTTTTCTGTATCGTTTAAAAAAATTCTTATTCTCATGATAGTACTTTATCCATAAGTTACATGCATTCCTTCACGCCTCATTTCCATAGTCGTAGACCACGCCACTTTTTACGATTCCTTCCTTGTCACTCTTGCTTCTTCCAATTTCATTAAACCTTTCATACAAGTACATCGGACCTGGACTTTAATCAGAATGACCTGGATTTGATCCAGGAATTTTCACCTTGTACTTCCCCTTTCAACATTTCCATTCACTCTCACCTATTCATAAGTTGCATGCAAATATCCTTAAAATGTTTGATTAATAATAATAATTTAGTTTTGTTTGGTAAAAGTAAGTTATAATAATCTCCTAAAGGATAATAAACAAACAGACAGACAGACACTCATTACGTACCCACTTAAAACCCAGGAAGTAATCCCGCTTGAAGATTAATAAATTAATTTGTTTACACTGCGAAATTTACATCTCAAACCGGATTGAAACGTACAGAATCAACAAAATGTAGCACATTTCTGAAATAGAAGGTAGATGTTTATTTTGGAGAAGTTCAATGAACTTGCTAACGAAATACATTCCACGTTGCAATACAGTGGGTTAGTTGAGTAAATCTAGAACTTTATTCCAAGAGTAAGTTTGTAGGTAATGTCCGAAACTTTGTTGTTTTGTTTGACTTCATTTGCGGGTGTTTTGAGAATGTTTAGAAAGGCAATGTAAGGGCAAATTTTGGAATTCTTAAAAAGGCTATTTAGCGTAGCACTTACGCAACATTTAGGACAAATTTTGGAACTCTTAAGATGACGATTTAGCGTGGTACTTACGCAATATTTAGGGCAAATTTTGGAACTCTTAAGAAAACGATTTAGCGTGGTACTTACGCAATATTTAGGGCAAATTTTGGAACTCTTAAGAAGACGGTTTAGCGTGGTACTTACGCAGTATTTGGGGCAAATTTTGGAACTCTTAAGAAGACAATTTAGCGTGGTACTTACGCAATATTTAGGGCAAATTTCGGAACTCTTAACAAGGCGGTTTAGCGTGGTACTTACGCAATATTTAGGGCAAATTTGGAACTCTTAAGAAGACGATTTAGCATTGTACTTACGCAGTATTTAGGGCAAATTTTGGTTTTCTTAAGAAGGCTATTTGGTGTGGCACTTACGCATTATACTCAAATTAAAGTAAAGAGTTGTTAAGTATAAAATTTAAGAATGTAAATAAACAAAATCTGAGTTCAACTTCATATAATTAAACATTAACAAAATGTACAGTCAATATCTCTTCTGTAAATAACAAAAATCTAACAACGACAATTAATTTTAAATCCATTAGTGTCTCTGGATATAAGCCGAATTACTACTAAGACTTTGAATACTTGGTCTGCTAGTGCTTTAGTAAGTTGACGTTACGTTGAGTAAGGTAACGTAAATTCTTGAAAAACATTTTGAAAGTCACGAGAAGTCACAAAACGATTATAGCTTACTGCTTACGGTTTCACCCGTGTAGTTCCCGTTCCCGTAAAAATTTTGAAATAAAATGTGTTAATCCAAGTTTTTTTTTATTGACTACAAGTTGGCCCTTGACTGCTATCACACTTGATGTTAAGTGATAATGCAATCTAAGATGGAAGCGGGCTAACTTGTTAGGAGTAGAATGAAATCCACACACCTTTTGGTTTCTACACGACATCGTACCGGAACGCTAGATCGCTTGGCGGTACGTCTTTGTCGGTAGGGTGGTAACTAGCCACAGCGAAAAGCCAGCCAAAAGTTGTATATGTAGTCCATACCAAATTTTATTAAAATCGTCGTTCAGTCGTGAAGAAGTAACAAACATATACCAACAGTCACACACTTACATATTTTCGCCTTTATATTTTGGATAAATGTATGTTTATTATTAAATCACACCAATAACAATAACTGAGCAGAACAGATGAAATTGAACATTGATACAGAACAGTTATAGACTGGAATAGTACACAGGCTTTATCTTGATATTCGTACAGAATAGTATGTAGCGTTGAGACAGCTAGTAAATCTATAAACGCGAAACGCAAGATTTATTTGTATAGAATCCCACAGTTTTCATTAATGTCACTAAAGCTCAAGTCCAAACGTATAAATCTGAGAGATAGACAGAAAATTTTCATTTTTGTTAACAATAAACATCGTAGCGGCACGGCATAATACTGGTTGTTTTTATATCACTCGGCGCTGATCCGGTGTCGGAAAAAATGATAATCAACGCGCGAGTTTGCCTGAACCAATTACCGTCGTCGGCTGTAACGAGAACCAATCACGCGCTTGCCGGGACACGACGCGTTACGCTAATGGACCAATTAGCATGCGTCGTTTTTTTGTACGAATACGCAAGTTAATTTGTCAATGTGTCAGTTTGGAACCGAATTTCTTGTGACGTTTGTTCCGTATTTTAACGCAAACGTCAATCTGACAACGTAGAAATTTAAAAAATTTAACGCCCTGGAGTGGCTTTTCCCGGAAAGACCCACCTAGTGGGATTGCGATTAGTTAAAAAATAATTCTGTTGTTTTATTTAGCGACATCGTCCTTCGCGTAAACAGGACGGTACATACTTTTTTTTTCTTAGCGTTTAGTCACAATAAAGCCTCTATGTAAGTCTTGATAAGTTACCAACTTAACACGGGCATTTTTATTCAAAAGTCTCCTAAACTAATCCAAAATCCAAAACTAATCCAAAATCAAAAAGTCTATCTCTTTCTATTACATTTTTAGGTTGATAATCCGATCATGACCTTTGTTGCAATGCATAAGTTTTAGTCGCTTAATTTATATATTTTTGTAAGAAAAACCGTCTGATACCGTCGTCAAATACATTTGGATTACATTTTGAAAATTGATAAATTGACCGCGACTCTCTCCTTAATTCATTAAACTAATTTTTCTTATACGGCACGCTGTGATGCGCTTGGTTGTTTGCCTTTCTATTGTCACCTGCTGGCGTTCGACAATGACTGTAGAAGGTATAATTATAAAGGTTCAATAAACTGTTTTCCGTCCATGTCTGGCCCCTCTACCATCTCAAGATGATGAAGATTTCATAGTCCAGTGAGCCCGACATGGCTTCACACTAGATTTTTCTTGTAAGTCCGTGAACCCAATGTGGGCTCATAATAATATGGGGACTGTGAACGAGTTAAGAATGCATCGCCACTTAAAATTAGCAGTATAAGCGTTTATTTATCAAATGAAAAAATTGCCCCTTGTTCCCCGTCCATTAACCCATGTTATTAGCTTTTTTATTTTTAAAAGAGATCGCAATTATGAAAAACACCCTGACAAGTGTCACGTCGGCCATTTTTATGCCTTATTTAATCCATTTAGGGGTTGAATACAAAATAACACCCTAAATGTACTTAATAAAAATGGCTGACTTGCAAATATTTTGTTTTTAACTTAAGTGGTTATTTAAGTGCTAACGAATGTAACTGTTAAATAATTATGTTATTTTCTATGTTCGAACATAGAAACTTAAAATTTCGTGAATGATTCACGAAATTTTAAGGAAAATTCTATAATATCTTTCTATAATCTAAAAAATTCTATAATCTAGAATAGAAAGTAGATCTAATTAGACATGATGAGATTTATCCTTACTAATATAATATTAAGGCGAAATTTTGTATGGATGAATGGATGGATGTTTGTTACTCTTTCACGCAAAAATTACTGAATGGATTTTGGTGAAACTTCACAATAATATAGCTTACAAACTAGAAAAACGAATAGAAATCCTCTAATAATAAATAGCTGGGGGCACTGCAGTGTCTTCGCCAAGTTGAGTGCAGATACTATAATAATTCCCACGGGAATGAGAACTACGTGGGTGACACTGCGAGAATCCTCTAGTAATAAATAGCTGGGGGCACTGCAGTGTCTTCACCAAGTTGAGTGCAGATACTATAATAATTCCCGCGGGAATGAGAACTACGCGGGTGACACCGCGAGAATCTTCTAGTAATAAATAGCTGGGGGCACTGCAGTGTCTTCACCAAGTTGAGTGCAGATACTATAATAATTCCCACGGGAATGAGAACTACGCGGGTGACACCGCGAGAATCCTCTAGTAATAAATAGCTGGGGGCACTGCAGTGTCTTCGCCAAGTTGAGTGCAGATACTATAATAATTCCCACGGGAATGAGAACTACGTGGGTGACATCGCGAGAATCCTCTAGTTAAAATAGCTGGGGGCACTGCAGTGTCTTCGCCAAGTTGAGTGCAGATACTATAATAATTCCCACGGGAATGAGAACTACGCGGGTGACACCGCGAGAATCCTCTAGTTAAAATAGCTGGGGGCACTGCAGTGTCTTCGCCAAGTTGAGTGCAGATACTATAATAATTCCCACGGGAATGAGAACTACGCGGGTGACACCGCGAGAATCCTCTAGTTAAAATAGCTGGGGGCACTGCAGTGTCTTCGCCAAGTTGAGTGCAGATACTATAATAATTCCTACGGGAATGAGAACTACGCGGGTGTCACCGCGAGAATCCTCTAGTAATAAATAGCTGGGGGCACTGCAGTGTCTTCGCCAAGTTGAGTGCAGATACTATAATAATTCCTACGGGAATGAGAACTACGTGGGTGACACCGCGAGAATCCTCTAGTTAAAATAGCTGGGGGCACTGCAGTGTCTTCGCCAAGTTGAGTGCAGATACTATAATAATTCCCACGGGAATGAGAACTACGCGGGTGACACCGCGAGAATCCTCTAATAAATAGCTGAGGGCACTGCACTGTCGTCGCCAAGTTGAGTGCAGATACTATAATAGATCACTTTTGTCCTCAGTACCAGCAATGCAGCTAGAAACCAAGCCCAGCGCTCTGAAGCCCATGGAAGCCAACACCAGACCAACGGAGGAAAAGCACGACGGTAGGTGAGATAGTATCGAGTACTATTTAGAGACCAAAATGTAGTTCTACAATAACGTGATCTAGTGACAAAAATATATGGACAAACACTTAAAAAATGGACTAAAAATTATAAACTAAATCTTTATTCGCATCTCGCCAGCTCCGAAAGTAATTTGTTTTTGTTAATCATTCAAATTATTATAAAAATGAAGAAAATATATGGTAAAAGTGCTCTTTATTATTAAGTTTCATAATTAAAATATATATTTCAAATATATATTATAATGTGGTTATTTTAAATTTATTCGGATGTTTTAATTGAGACTAAATTTTATAAATTTGTATTGTTTGGGTTAAAATGATAAATATTACGTAAATTAAACGAGTACTTTTTGTAAAAGTTTTACTGCTAAAGGGCAAGTTTACAACGACAGCGTGCCAAGCGCATATAATAATTTTATTCTAAATCATAAAATATGATATCAAAGGCCATTAATCATGCAATCGCTGCCGTATTTGACAGGGTTTGTTCTATAGTTAAATTAATTGAAATAGGCTTATTCCACCATTAGGCTAGATTAAAATACCTTAATTGTAAACTTGCTCTATATAGATAAATATGTTATTATTTGTCGTGAGTATATAAAAGAATATTATGTCAATTGTGCTTAAAAAATATTATGTAACAAATTGTTGTCTTAACTAATTCTTTCTAACGGCTTAAGACTGAGATTTTAATAGTATAGGTAATTTATCGATTGTTTATAATAATGCTGGGAGCATATTTGCAACTGCTGACGCGACGTCAGGACTATTGAGTGTGCTCATTACATGTGGCGTTATATCCTGCAAATATGCCCACAGTAAAAATATCTTTTAATCAAAAACGACGTGAATACGAAAAATGAAAAATTGCATATTAATAAAAATCATTATTATTGTTGTAAAATTGTATATATTTATTGTAAATAGTTAAAAGGTTATTGATGTACAGATAAATAATAATTGATAGAGAATGTTGCCATAATAGGTAAGAATTAAATTTGTAATAGAGTTTTGTTTAAACTAGACGCGATCCGAGAAATTATATAAGATAATTAATAAATAATAATTAAAATAAATTATCCACAGTTTAAAGATCAAAGCGTCCAATATAAGTGAGAAAATTGTCTAAATGATTATGTGTATTAAAAAAAAGTTACATATATAACAAACTTTTAAATTATTACCTAAAATTTTATCGGATTAAAATTTATAAGTACTTACAACTTGCGTAAAGTTGGAATATCATTCATTTTATTTTTTTTAAAGTCTGTCTCGGATCGCGTCTAATGTGTAACTACCCTTAATATTATCGTAAGAAATCACGAGCTTCTCTGGAAGTTGAAAATTACCAATCGGCTTAAGTATATTAAAATAGATCTACGCGCATACGCTCCGATTAATCATTTAGATAATTTCAATACGATCCGTATGACCGATAAACGTCGATTTTATAATTAAATCTGTTAGATCTAGAACGTTTAACATCAATGCCGCAAGCGTTACAAGCCAAGTTCTAAACGTTAAAAGGGTTCCACCGAGAACTTTACTCTACACTTTTTATCTCTATTTTGAAACCCCATTATAAAAAGAGGCGGTGTTATAAATGTAATAATAAGTTATAAATGTCATAAATATACACAGATAGTGTATATTTATGTGTTGAAAAAGTTTTATATGAAAATTATCATTTACATTATTAAAAAATTCTGCGAAAAAAAAACTTTTCCAATTCGCCTTGATGGGCTAAAAAGCTGACGCTCGATATTAATTTGAGTCGGATTTTAAATATGCTTTTATAAATATGATACATTTTCTCAAAACTGCTGCCCGTGCGTTTATATTATCGTTTATACAAGATTAAATTTAAAATTTTGGAAACCTCGATAGTAAATAACCGAGTAATAATTCAATAACGAATAAAAACGAGTAACTTTTTTTACTTTAAATCTAAGCATCATAAAAGAAATACGCCGATTTCTTTGGATTGGCTTTTCTTCAAGCAATTATTCGTAGCTAAAAACAATTTCTATCCCGTTAACTTTCCATCGAGCCATGTGAGAAGCTAAGATGCCGCAGACACACAGATAAACAAATGAAAATTTATCTATAACACCCATCGTTTTTACGTCGGTGGTTAAAAAATCTTCAAAACCGTAACAATATTGGTGCATTATAGTGAGTTCTCGATCCATTTCAGTTACTTCTTCAAAATCGTGACGTATGCGTGTAGATTTAAGGTGGATACAAACTTAACACAACAGATTTGTGTATTGTGATTCCACCAGTACTGTTCTAAATGATATTAATTTTTTTTATTATTAATTACTTTCAGTGAACCTTTAGTTTACTTACTTTTAATTATAAATCGTGTTTATGTGAATCTTTTTTGTATACTGCCAATTTTAACTGCTTATTTCTTGATAGTTACTTACATAAACTGTATTTTACTAATGACGTACTTGTCTTAAAATCAATATTTAAACAATGTTTTTTATTTTATGTTTTAGGAAGCCTAATAAACCGCGATAATGTTGTTAATATTATTGACAATATCTAGGGTATTGTGCCTTTCAGAAAATTAAAACTGTTTATTACTTGGTTATCTATAAGTTATGCCGTGGTACGAATTTAAGCAACTTTATCTAAATGCATAAGTTACTGGTCAACCGCGGACATCAATTGCAGACGCCGTGTAGGCACTTGAGTAGATAAATGGAACAGAGACAAAGTTTCTTAAGAACAAACAACTTGTCGCACTGACATGACTCTAAGATTGTCAACTAACTGTGCCAGCGCAAACCGGTTTTTTCCAGTCTCGCCGCGTACGAGACAAGCGGCTGGTGGTCACTCACACATGCCCCGCGTGCTTGTAGTAGTGCAAACGTTTTGCGCGGTGGTATGAAGCTTTATCTACTCATGTGGTGTAGGAACGTGGCGCGCGACACATTTTTTCAATATAAATACCTACCTACATAGAAATCAGTATGTGTTGCTGCAACATGTCTGTGTCCGGCTACGAACTGGCACCCTTAATCCGCGGTACGATTAACATGATGTTGTCAATAATATCAAACCATATTATTAAATGGGTGCAGGCAACCTAACAGTTGCTAACCTGTAATCTCATCAAATGTATGGAAAGCAACGCTTGTAATTGTGTTGATTTTGTATGGAAAATAAGATAAACATGGTTTGGTTTGCAAATTGTGTATGAAAAAAAGGGTTTCCAAAAGTTACGCATTCCGGAACTATAATTGTGGAACTTTAATAATTTGATTATATTATATTAATTATTATATCTTATCGTATATTTTATTTGTTTTAAAAATCCCTTATTTTAATAAAAACTTTTATTATAGAAAGTGATGTTTACTATAAAGAATTATATTATGTTCTAATGGTATCAATAGAGTCATTCGGGTCAAGTGCGCGCACTTTACTGTTTACAGCCTCACAGAGCAGAACTAAAGAAGAAATTGGAAAATAAAAAAAATGTTTCGAAAAGAATGTTTATTAGCCTACAAATTGAAACAGAAAATAAAACATCCTGTTCCATAGTTAACAAAAAAAATCTAAATTTTGATAGTAAGTCGGATTGCGGACACTTGACCCGTATTGCGGGTAAGTGTACGCAGCCCTGTGGGGTAAGTAGACGCAATAGGATAAGTGAGCGCATTCGATAAATAATCAATATATAACAAATAAATTGAAATGAAACTTAGATCATCAAACAAAAAATATAAAGCCATCTTAACGAAATATTTAGTTTTCATTTAAACACAGTCAAAAGTATCTTAAAATCTAACATTTTGTAGTGTTGATTGTTTTATTTGTGTACTAGAGATAAGAATATTCATGAAGATTTATTACATCATTCATGATTTATCTCTAGTACACAAATAAAACAATCAACACTACAAACAAAGTATTTTAACATTAAACCTGTTGATATGAATGACAATATCATGTTCAAAAATTTGAATTAAATCAAATTGGAAGAATAATCACAAACAAATATACTATTATCACCTTCCTGAGAAACACACAATTCATGCCATCAATCCTTATTATTTACGCATTGAATCCATTTTTCTGTTGGTCAACATATTTATCTTGCCATAGGTAACGGGGAATAATATTGGGCTAAGTCTAACTTTAAAAGGTTTTTTCTTAGTTTAAGCGCGCGGGTAAGTGAGCGCATGCGCACACTTATCCGCGCACACTTTACCCAGAATGCCTAATATCAAACAAATGGCCGCCGACTTGCAAACACTCAACGTAACCTTAAATAATGATTTAAAAAAGACAGGAGAATATGCACTTCATAAACTAAAACGTCGCTTACCGTCTTCACATAACAATTTTAGAAGTATCCGTGTTTTCCACCACGCTAAAAAATTGAAATTAAATCAACAAAAATACTTTTTGACAATTACTAACATAGTGCACATAGTAAGGCGTTTGGGCATGTCGAAACTAATTCACCTTACCGGTGCCCCTGGTTGACCAAAACAAACTCCTCACCTCCAGTGCCCCTTCCTGGAGATAGAAGCAGTGCGCTCACTTACCCACTGCGATCGGTTACCCCGAATGACTCTACACGTCTGAAAGTTTGTCTATAACCAACTAGCTTTGAATTTAAACTGTCTGAGGAAAGTATGACTGATTGAGAATACCTAACTTATTAATGAGAATTTCGGTGTTAATCTGTATTTTGTCGGTCTATGTCCGACAAAAATAAATTTCTATACTGTGTTTATTTCATTTATAAGTTTCAAACCGTCACATAAAATGTTTAAATGCGTGTGTTATAAAAACTGAAGTTGTAACTAACGAACCAATGTAATGTATTATTGTATGTTTGTCAATTTAATTAATGTGAAGATAATGGACGTTTTTATGTTTGTATTAAAATATAATGATAATAGTACACCCAAAATATTATGGACATTGTTGAAAATGCATCTCATTGATAGTTTTCATTTCTTCTAAAGAAATAAATGTAATTTATATGTGTAAAGTTATTTTATTTCTACATTCTTTTCATCTGACCCCAAGTTCATTCAAATGTATAACATGGCTACATGAAGAATAAGGTTGCTGGTCGAAATTATTATTCTGGAATCAATATTTTAACTAGGTTCGTGTATTTCCATACATCAAAAAATATTATGATATTCAAAATCGTTATCGAAAGAATAGGTTAAATAAACTGTTTTTCTTTCAAGTAAAATAAGATATAAGAGGTGGCCTATGTCTAGCAATGGATATCCATTGGTTGATAATGATGATTCGTCTATTGCAAAACAAATAAACTGTTCTATTTAAGAATTTAAACCTTGTCAGTCACTGATAACATTCAAATAGGAAGCGGCTGCAGTTAGTGTACACCGCATTGCAGGATCTAGGTAATGACGGTCACACATGCTTCCATAACTGGTTGGACATACGCCGACAATAATCACGTGACTTTCTTTTTCTATTTAAATATTAGATATTGTCCTCTAAAGTAGTAATCATGGTAAGCCTATTTACGAACAACGTTCTAAGTTGCCTGCCGAGAAATTTCTTGCTAATTTAGAAACATGAGAACAAGCCCGGGCCGGGAACGGATAATTATATCGCCATCGGCTTATGTATACAGGGTGTGTTGAGAGGGTAAGTATTTTGTGGTTGCGCCATATTAACGTATTTATTAATTAAAACATAAAATCATTTAAAAAAAATAACGAACCGACTTCAAACACTTAAAAGTAAAAAATGACATATTACCTATGTACTATCTGTACTAATCGGTTTAAATAATAATAATATTTTTTTTTAATTTTTTTTTTAATATTATAGGATAGTTACACACATCGCTATATAAGTAGCTTGTGTTATGGGTGCTATGATAACTGGTAAATTTTTTGTATATATACTATACATAAATGCTTGTATAGAAATATATAGATAAACACCCAGATACTGGAAAATATCCATGCTCATCACATACATGTCCAGTCCATTTTCCAGATGTGGGAATCGAATCCACAGCCTAGGACGCAGAAGCAGGGTCACTACCCACTGCGCCACTCGGCCGTCGTTTAAATGCGGTGCAGACCCACATAGAATTATCATTTGATGATAAAATTTATTGGGACTACTGTAACGAGCATAAGCACCAGTAAATAGTCACAGAAAATCGTAAATACGCAATATTGTTTCAGTGCACGACATAGGTTTAACTGTTATTTAGAAATCTATACTAATAATATAAAGCTGAAGAGTTAGTTTGCTTGTTTGTTTGAACGCGCTTATCTCAGGAATTGGTTCGAATTGAAAAATTATTTTTATGTTGAATAGACCATTTATCGAGGAAGGCTTTAAGCTATATAACATCACGCTGCAACTATTAGGAGCAAAGAAATAATGGAAAATGTGAAAAAAACGGGATTATTCATCCTTGAGGGCTTCCGTTGCGTGCGCTGCGAAAACGGTTCAAGATACGAAAAATATATGTATGAAAGAATTATTCCTCTTGAAATGATCTAAAAAAATGTCCACGATAGTGTCTATCTTTTAAGATTAACTCACTAGAACCGGTTTAATGGTAATTAAATTTGGTCGAAATTAATGCATTTGTTAAGAGTTATAAATATATGTATATTGATAATGTTAATGTACTGTAATATCGTCTAATGTTTAACAAAAATGTAGATCTTTAGTACACGGGACGGAAGGAGGATATTGGTTGACGGGAAACTATAAAAAAATTAAATTGAGAGAGGTAGCGGGGAAAGAACGCACTTTATATGAACGTCTGTCTTTAAAATTGAAAGGGTACCTAAGAGGTTTACAGGCGGAGGAAGTCGCGGGCGACTGCTAGTAATTAATAAGTCCCGAGTCGGGAAATTGGTGCTGTTTGTGACGATCATAATCGTACATACTAACATATATAATAACACTAAAAAATAATTAAAATATATATAAATATATATATACATGTAAAATATATAAAAGTGTTTTATTAAAGAATAGTAAAACGATAAACAACAGTGTTTTATATAAAACACGTAATTAGAAGTATTTTCTAATTGAACACAAAATCGTGAAGCGCTTCTCATTCTATACATATTGTATGTCAAATACGCCCCGACGGCTGCCGGAGACGAATAGTGAAGTGACTTTCGAACGAATGCTAGATCGAAGGATCTGCTCGGTGTGTGAGCGCCGGTGCGCGCTCTCGTCACTAGCGTGAAATGTGCTGTGTCGTCCTCTGTTTTTCATCGAGCGATGAATATAATACATAGAGGTCGGTTATAAATAGTGTGCGAAGGCATATATGGAAAGAGATTTATAAGCAATAATCCATCAAGTAAGGTTATGCACCCTTACTAAGAAATATAGAATTTAATAAAATAAATTATTGAATTATGTGATAGCAAGACACATTATAATATAAATATATTAACATCTTCATATAAATATGCCTTGACAGCTTGGGCATTTACACAATAAAATACGACTGTTGTATTTATATCTATGTTAAAGCTTTTTAAACGCATAACACCTCGTAACGAGGTATACTCATCTGATTGGTTGAGGAGTGAGATACTAGCCACTTACATTTGGTTCAGCTCTGAATCTGCATCTGACGAGATGTTTGAAACGGATGTCTGAGCTCTATGTTGACTTACTGAGTGCCTTATTCTCTTCTAACTCCTCACAATTAGAATCCAATATAAAGAGGAACACACCTCTATAAAATGTGCTGTTTTCGAACGCCTTACATCTCGGTATCGAGGTATGAAATTAAAGAGGAACACACCTCTATAACTTGTGCCGTATACATTTCTCTCACAAAGAAATGATATGGGGGGGGCTCCGGTTTCTCTAATAAGAGATTCGATTATTAGATTCTTTCCACAGAATCGTGCCGGTTCTTTGAACGGTTCGTTGAGCTGTGCGATGTGGTCGGCGCAGAATGTTCTGGCAACTAGCGAAGTTCATAGAGACATTAACGGAGGCTGCATTCACGAAGTGTGGCTATCATATTATAATTATTAACCTTTAACTATGGACATCAATATATTGTAACACTACCATGGACGCGAGGTCTCACGGACCGCTATAACTTCAAGTAATATTTTTAAGAAAACTGCCATTTTATTTGATTTTTTTATTTTTAACGTACCTAAAGATTATCAAATTAAAATATTATAATATGTATTTAGCTTACATTTATTTATTTTTTTAATAATTATGTATTATCACATTTAGGGCACATTTTAGTCTTAAATTGCCTTAGATCAAATTAAAGACTACTACTTTAAAAAAAAACAACTTCTTGAAAAAAAACCCGATAAATTTGTAAGTATAAACAATACCAAACATAAAAACCAAAAATCAACTTCTAAACTTGGAACACAAAAATTCTGACAAAGATCCAATATCAGTACAATTATTGACAGTCGTTGCACAAAGTCTTAGAACACTGAAGGCATAAAATTGCTTACAGCCAACACAAGTGTAGTTAGTCTTCCTCTTTAGTTTAGGTGGACAGATTTTTGCAGTTCTTTCGTTTAGAACACTCGATTTCTAAAGTAGGGGGCTCCACAATAGGCAGGTCTGCTCCTAAAACGCGCTTCAGTGTCATATGCAATTCCTTTGGTACATTTGAGGTGATTATACGTCTTTGCATATGGGGTACGACCATTTCTTAAGAAAAATCCCCTATTTCTATTGCTTTGCGCTGATGCTGATTATGTAGAATGTGAGCATTCACTCCACACAAGTCCTAGTATCCTATAGAAAACGACCATAGGCCATCTTCTTCTTCTACGTCTACTACTATATATAGAACATTTCTTGTCAGTCTTGCCTACTCCTCCCTTTGGTGCTGTCATCTATCGTGTTGCTGTGATGCATTGAGGATACCAAGACAACTGCTTTATTCAACTGGGACATACGAACACAGAGTCTTGTCTGGTAAATCCAAATAACGTGGAACCAATCTCTCGGCACTTTTGAGGCTGGAGTTCTTTTGGAATTTCCCTCTTATTTTTTTTTTCACGGTTCCAACATACGTCAGCTTTCAGAAGTACAGGGTTTTATGTTTTTTGACATTTTTATTGCTTATAACCTATAAAAAATATAATCGCAGTCAACAAATTTTTGTATTGCAAACATGGACTCGCGGTCTCACAGACCGCAGGCGAAATTTAAAACAAAATTTCTCACCCAAATTGCAGCCAGCGACCAAACCTCTCCTCTTCGCAGTCGTTTCGCCACTAAAGTCGAAGCTACTAAACGTCACAAGAGCGGGGAGTGGAGGGAAGTAGGGTAAACACAATTTTCAGAAACGAGAGCGGTCTATGAGACCGCGCGTCCATAGTTAAAGGTTAAGTTAGACGTTTTGCGGTAGCCCTCACTCGGCCCGGGCATCATGGAACTAGCATTTCTGGTAGCGGGGCACCGTCATATTGCGGGATGGAGCATATGACCATCTTTCAATAGAAAGATGCCATTGAACAGAATTGACCATCTTTCAATAGAAAGATGCCATTGAACAGAATTGACCATCTTTCAATAGAAAGATGCCATTGAACAGAATTGACCATCGTTCAATAGAAAGATGCCATTGAACAGAATTGACCATCTTTCAATAGAAAGATGCCATTGAACAGAATTGACCATCTTTCAATAGAAAGATGCCATTGAACAGAATTGACCATCTTTCAATAGAAAGATGCCATTGAACAGAATTGACCATCTTTCAATAGAAAGATGCCATCGATCTAAAGTTTGTCTGAGGACTTACTCGGATTGCTCCGCGTACGTATCTGTGTCACCACAATGTGGAGCAATAGTCTGTCCATCTTTCAATAGAAAGATGCCAACGATCAAAGGTTTGTCTGAGGACTTACTCGGATCGCTCTGTGTGCGTATCAGTGATACCACTCTGATATTGATTGGAATTTTAAGTTCTTAAGAGAATTTGTTTCTAATCACATTTTTGGTACTATATAATACACGAAGAGGTCCCATAAATGGGAAACACTTCGTGTATTGAAAAATATAAAGCGATTAATTTATAAAACATGAAAGGGGCCACTTATATGAGAATCAGTTCATGTAATAAATACAGTGAGAAAGTGTGGGTTAGGGATAGTCAAGATTTGTTTATGGTTACATGAATTTTATCTTCCGAAACTCTAAAAGTTCTTGAGTTATTTATGGACATAACATTGATAATAGGATCCTAATCGAAAGTCGATCACGTGCCAATCTAATACTTTTAAATTAAAAGTATAATAACCTTTAGAAAGATCTAAAACATGATGTAAATTGTGTTTATATTTATATGTGACGAATGTTTACCTTTGTATGGGACTTCGAAACAGTTACATGTTACACGCCTGTGCCCTTCGGAGAGCATGTTAAGTCTTCAGTCCCGGTCACTATTAATGACATCTGATAATGACCGTTACTGAATTAAACTTTATCCCGCATTGGAGTAACGTGGTTGGTCCACGCTTAATACGTTGTTAATCTCAATACAACAATTAATGTGAAATTTTTAACTGTCTAGCTATTACGGTTCATGAGATACATTTTTGTCACAGACAGTCATAATAATAAAATCACGTTTTTGGGTCTGCATCCCTAAAAATGTATATTGACTATTAGAGAACGCCCTATGTGTTAGTCTGATATGAAAGTTGTATTATTGTGTAGTTTCATCAAAATCCATTTAGTTATTTTTACGTGAATGAGTTACAAACATCCATACAACTTTCGACTTATAATACGTACGTTAATGTAGATGTGTGAATAATATATAACATTATTATACCTTTTTTAATTCATAATTAAGTTTTACGACATGAGGGTATATAAAAAATACTTATTATAATTTTGAGTTTATTACGAGCGGCACCGTTTACACACGGAAAGGTAATTTTCGCTGCTGAATTATTTATAGTATTAAAGCATTTATTTACCATACAACTCAAAATTACTTACGCGACTACGTGACGCTGGAGGCGGTGTTTGTATGAGCTTGTTGTCATGTTTCTAAATTAGCAAGGCATACATTGTGGGTGTATTAAGGTACAATTTAATAGAAATTTCCAAAGGGAAACAATTTTTTGTCTAAGTAGATAGGTACATAGAAAAGGAGTTGGAAAATTTTTGTGTAGGTAGGTAGGTACCTATATAGTTTTTGATCAGTTGATATGACTAAGTACCTCACATGCTCGACAGCAAGGAAGGGAGGCCTCACTTTGTGAGATTGTCATTGAATTGAGTGATTGCGGCCTCGGAGTGGGAGAGATAGCAGGTGGCTGATGCTCACCCGCTACACAGAAGAAGAACGGGTGCTAGGAGACACCGATGTGGGCACCTCCTTTTTTATTGTCGGAGGAAATCCTCATAGATGACACCCGGATGACTATGTCCGACTTCGTCGATGATGTACTCGATGATTATTCATTCATTACTTCGGGAAGGGGCTGACTTTTTAGGCGTCAACCATTCTTTGCCGTTCCTATTCGTCCTGTAGACGCCACTGAATGCACGATGAGCGGGAATTTTCGGGACGTTAGTGTATGTTTCTAAGGAGGCAGGTGGATCCACTAGTCTCAGCCAGCGAGTAACACATACCCGGACGCAGACTGCGCAGTTCTGCCTGCGCAGCATCGACAAAGTGTGTAGTTTTACTATAGCGGATAGTATTTTTATTGTTCCTTACATGCTTCGCGAAATATACGTCTGTTTATAGGTGACGGTTTTTCGGTAGAGAGGAAATCTTAAAATTTCAAGTCATAAGACTCAAACTCAAGACCTTGAAACTGAAGCCTAACCACTGTACTTCTAAGCTAACTATTGGACCAACAAAGCTTTTACATGGAATAAAAAAATATATGTTTCATAGGTCATGCGATCTTATGATTCTCTAAAGAATTTATTAATTTATTAGTAAAATGTTCGTTCTACTCACATTGACGTTTTATAAACACTCATTCATCATTATCAGCCTATTAACGGCTTACTACAAGGCCCGGCCTCCCTCCTTATAGGAGAGGGGATATGGAGCGTACACCCACCACGCTGCTACAATGTGGGTTGGCGGGCTTAGGGTGATAATGTTTTATTTATTAACGATCACTATCAGATGCTCTGAATAGTGACCGGGAAGAAAAATGAAAAAGCTCAGAATTATTCCGTGACCCGACCCAGGAATCGAATCCAGGACCTCGTGATCGAAGCCACACCGGCTAACCACTAGACCAACGAGGCAGTCTTATAAACACTACGGACACTAAATCACTACCCTTTTTCAGTCTAACATTGACCCGAGCTGGGAATATAACCTAGGATCTCTCTGTAAAAAACATTACCCACTGCCCCAACGAAGTTGTTAACGTATAGCCTAATTAAAATAATATAAAAGCGAGGTAATAAATATAAGCAGACAGCACATTTGACACAATTTCTATTTTATAGTTATTTTACAGTCCAATATAGGTCACTGTGGGATCGTCATCGGTTTAATTACACTTTTATGGTACCCGCTCGCTGACAAATGGAGCGATAAATTATGTGAGACTTACCTATTATCTATTTTATGTTATTCGTAATAACAAATATAAATAAACGTAATGTTATTGGTATAAAAGTAATGTTATTTCTTTATACAACTGACCTGTGATAGCTTGATCTTAATTTTGTTCATTTACAACTAAATAAAATAAATTATTCTTTTAAGCTATTGTATAGCTTTTATCGCGGGCCTTGAGCGCGGAGACCGAATACAGAAATTCCGTAACGAAAAAACCTAACAATTTCGGCAACGACGTCATCGGGCACGTGGCTTAGCGGTAAGGCGCTCTAAATGCCCGGATTGCCAGAGAGACACGGGTTCGAATCCCGTCGGTTCCGAAAATTGTTTTGTTTTCAAGCGTGATATTTCAAAAAGTCATTTTTTTTTAAATTAATGACTTTTTGCAATATCACGCTTGAAAAAAATTGCAGAATCGACGGGATTCGAACCCGCGTCTCTCTGGCAATCCGAGCACTTAGAGCGCCTTACCGCTAGGCCACGGTTCCGATGACGTCGGTAGGTAAACATAAGTTGATAAAAAATGCTATGCAATAGCTTTACCGCGGCAGTCTCCGAGTGCCACACGTCTTTTTTTTAGTTTTTATTGAAGTGTTTACCCACACTTTTGGCATTATTTATATTAGTAATAAACATAATATCAAAAATTGTTACAGGACGTATACCTGGATATCAAGAACATAATATTCAACAATTTCGGTATCGACGTCAGTGGGATCGACTAGTGGTAAGGCGCTCTAAGTGCCCGGATTGTCAGAGAGACGCGGGTTCGAATCCCGTCAGTTCCGCAAGTTTGATATTATGTTTATTCTTAATATAAAAATAAATTAAGGATGAAGTAAGATACAAAAGGCGGCCTTATCGCCTAGAAGCGATGTTTTAAGCAATCTTATATTTAAGAAATCATTCTACTTAAACTACCTTGGGCCAGAAGAATAAGTGCTGTTCCGAACAGCGAGTCGTGTTGTACGGCCATGGAGTTCTTCTGTCAGTCAGCAGTCAGACTAAAGGAGAATGAGAAGAGGTGCAGGGAGACGCGAAAGTTCCATTATCCTGAAGAAGGAGACCAGGGAGACATATTGACATATATGTGCACTGGCTGAGCAGAACAATCCATCTGAGCATACTCGTACCTAACTTGCTTTTAGTCGTAAACGACTTCTTCTATACCACAAATTAATTTAAGTTAAATGTGTATTTAGTACGTCGAGACGGTATAGTAGTTTCACCGACTTCATAGATATGCTTAAGTAAATTAAAGCAACTGTGACACAGTTATTTTTTATTTTTTAGTGCGTTTTGAGTCGGTTCTATTTTTTTGTTAAAAATTTTTTATCTTTTACTTTCAGCCAAAATTAATGGCTTATTTACACTGCATTAATCCTTATCCGTTGAAGTATCTTAAATACTTTGTGCATTCAATACAGATCACTATTGCCTTTTACAGCATGTAATTTAACCCTACAAGGCTCAATTTTTTTTTAGTGCGTGACAAAAATATATATGTTGTAATTAGTGATCAGAAGCTAGGGAAAATTTATAAAAATATTAATAAAACCTTATTTTACGAAAAAATCAACTTTTTATTTTAGTTCCACATATGGTACACTGAGCCTTAAATGTACCTTTTGGTATCAAACTTGACAAAGAGGAAAATGCTCAAACCCATCACATCTGACATCACGAGGAAGTACTATTGATGTGTTTGGCTTTTGCCTTTTATTTATTATCAATCTTTTTATCAGATAAACTTGGTATATCTCTTTTTTTGCTTATCGCTGGCCCAAACATTTTCCTACTTCAAATTTGAAGTCCTTCTGTATCATCATGGTTGGCGTATGCTGCTGCTCCCAGACTCATCTGTACAATATTCAGCTATTGATAAGAGTTACATCAAGAAGATGTTAAAATAACCTCAAGCACCATTTTTTGGTCCTAATTTTTATTTTATATTTCCCTGGATACGAAACTAGGGCATATGGGTGGTGTAGATCCTCCATTACCCATATAATGGTTATATGTTTTGATAATTTGGGGACAGTCCACTTGTATGTATTTCTTTTGTTTCTTGCAGTATCTTCTTGCCTTTTCTATTGGCTCTTAACACATAAGAAGATAATAGAACAATTGGTTTATAGTCGTACCAACTGACACTGTGACAATATCTAAATTATCACAGATTGCTACCAATTGTTCTGAATATCCTCTTTGAACCTTTTCATATTTTAGGTCTTTTAGGAAAATAATTTGAGGTCTTTTACTGAACGACCATTGTTCACCGTTCCCATCGACTGTATTCCCTCTTTACCCACGAGATTCAAAGTATACTATAGATGTCTGTAAGTTTATGTTTCCAGTAAATGTAAAAGAAGGTGGATAAAAAGATGATTTCTAAGAAATAAATCTTCTCTTTTTGACTTCGGGTGACAAGTCACAGAGCCAAGGATTCTAGATCTATGATAGATTCTGTTACTCAAAGTCCATAATCGTTTAGGTGTACAAGATTGTGTAATGGTACCTATAGTTGTCCCTGAAGTCATTCCTGATGTACTAGGCTAAGGGTCTGATATTTCTGGCTGAAAATATTCGAGGAGGAGATGTACACTAATGTCTATGCGGAGATAAGAAACCCTTAACTTCGCTAAGTAACTCGGATAAAAAGTTTTGGATGGACTGAATTTTTTCGATTTCATCATCACTTTCAGCGTCAGAAAAATCTTCTGCGTCTTTACTCCCAGAAGGAATATTCAAGAAACCCTCAATATCTTAATCAAACAATCTTCTTACCAGCATAATCTGCAATCAAATCAAAGTATTCATAAGGTAAGTTATCGTAAATATGAAGAAATATAAACGGTCATTAAAGCTCAACGTACTGTATGTGGAACATACATAAAAATATGATTTACTAATACATTTATTATTGTAATATAAAAATAACTTACCTCGGCAAAATATACACTTCCTTATAACAAACAGAATTTTTTTGGAGCCCAAACTGTTCAATAAGTATTATTTTTTTATTTCTGAATTCATACAAATGACTAACACATCACTTTCATCCGAATTTCACGCTGAATGCACTATAAAAAAAGCACTAACGACTGTTTCAGGTAAAGATTTGAATTACTAGGTTGCTAAATGTCTGTGGCTTCTATCAAGATGTCAAAAATGTGGCTACCTGTAATCTTATAGCTATTGGAACTATTTAAGTTGGTGTTCCACATATGGAACTAGGTGCCTTGTAGGGTTAAGTGAATATTTTCCAAGATATATAAGATTCAAAATGCATTATGTAATGCAATGTAAAAAAATTTTTCAAAAATGGCCGTTTTTATTCAGCGTATCAGCTTACTTTAACGACCAGTGCCCAGACCTGCCTCTTTTTTACTAAGAATTTTTTGAAAGTTAAAAAAGCGTGATCCCAGGCCGCATATATTAACCATTGCACCAACGAGAAAGTTTATCGTTTGAATGAATCATCCCATTGTGTCGCCACGTTTGTATATATGGATGGATGGATGTTTGTTACTCTTTCACCCAAAAACTACTTATTGGGTTTTGGTGAAACTTCACAATAATATAGCTAACACATCAGAATAACACAGGTAAAACCGCGGGCGTCTAGTATACGATATTAATAAGTAAGTAAGTCGTATTTCGAGGTACATTTTTGTAAATTATTCATATCGGCTTGGGTAATAATAGTAAGGTACACTGTAATTTTATTATTATAAAAAATATAATCTCAGAAGGCAAAATGCAAATGATCGGATTGAGCTACGGCATAATAACAGGACGGCAAAGGGTATAAATAAAATATAACAACGTAAATGGCTGTCATATTTTAATGTTATTTCTTTTTTGTGCCAACATTGGTAATTGGGCATTTATGGACCTGGTTATGCGAGAGGAATAACTTTAGGGATTTTTTTAGTAGAATGTGTGTTTGTGTAAAAATTTAGCTTGACATGCAATTTTTCGAAACTCCCCAGATTTTTCGTGTTCTGCAATTTTTCTATATTGTTAAAGTAAATTTCGAAAATTGCATTGAAAACCAACATTTCCTTACAAATACGTAATCTTTAAACACGTCATCAGTCTTCGAATCTGATTTAAATAAATTGTTCCTATAGTCCAGTCAAATAGAGGTTAAAGAATGTTTCGAAAATTCCCATAGAGCTAAAAATTGGTATGAATGTTCAATACTAATACTACAGAATACTGTTAGTACTACTAGAGCAAAAATAGTTCAGGCAAAAATGAAGAAAGAAGAAAAAACATTTATTCATGTTTTGTAGATCATCTGATTCTCTACAAAAAATATTTACAATTTTGTCTGAATTCTTTTATCTGTAAAAGTCACCGTTTAGCTGAATATCGCGAAAAACCTTTTTTTGCAAAATTTCACCATCAATACCTTTTTTTGCACAATTTTCCAATTTTTGTAACTTTATTTCAATTTAAGGACTAATTTGACTGGACTACTATTGCATAAAACGCTTCACCCTCCTAAATAAACGATGTCCTGTCTGATAAGTTTATCGCGCCGATACAATCAACGCGTACGCATCTCTTTTGAACACTCTGTATAAAATACATGTACATATTCTTTTGAACACCCTCTATAAAAATCGTATCTCTTATTTTGCGTCCTCTTAGAGATCCGCAACAGGAACAGTGTCCATGAGGATTTTCTCCTCCTATGAAAAAAAAATACAGTAGGTACTTTATTGAATAGAAGTAGACGTAATTCATCGGTAGTTCATTACGAATAGGTAACAAAATAAATTAATTTCAAAAAATTCACATTACGTTAAATTCTAATAAAAATATTTCTCTATATCTCCTGCGCATAGAAACAGTAGGTACTTTAATGAATAGAAGCAGACGTTATTCATCAGTAGTTCATTATGAATAGGTAACAAAATTAAATAATTTCAAAAAAATCACATTACATTAAATTCTAATAAGAATATTTCTCTATATCTCCTGCGCATAGTAACAGTAGGTACTTTAATGAATAGAAGCAGACGTTATTCATAGGTAGTTCATTATGAATAGTGTATATTGAATAGGTAACAAAATAAATTGATTTCAAAAAATTAAATTCTAATAAAAATATTTTTCTATATCTCCTGCGCATAGTAGTTAGGTACTTTAATTAGAAGCAGACGTTATTCATCAGTAGTTCATTATGAGAATATTTCTTATATCTCCTGCGCATAGTAACAGTAGGTACTTTATTCACTAATCATTATGAATAGTGTTAAGTAAAAAATAGCTCTTGACTGCAATCACATATGATGGTATGTGATAATACAACATATGATGGAAGCGGGCTAACTTGTTTGGAATCCATACTCCTCTCAGCTCACATCATCATACTACACGAAATCATATCGGGTGATAACTAGTCCTCATTAAAGCTTGCACCAGCCAGAACTGGACCAGTTAAAAAATCTCAATCGGCCAAGCCGGGAATCGAACCCAGGACCTCCATGTTATAAATCTACTGGGCATACTGCTGCTCCACGGAAGCCCTCATAAAAGTAACGCTTATCTCATTGAGATTAGTCGAGGCTTAACAGAGTGTGAGATACTACCTACCTATATTTATTCTAATAAATGAATAATGCGGATGCCAGTGACTTCGAGGAATAAAAATAAATAAGAAGATTAAGATAATAAAGATAGCCTAAGTTTTTTTTTTATCGACTACAAGTTGGCCCTTGACTGCTATCACACCTGATGTTAAGTGATGATGCAGTCTAAGATGGAAGCGGGCTAACTTGTTAGGAGTAGGAAATCCACACCTCTATCGGTTTCTACACGACATCGTACCGGAACGCTAAATCGCTTGGCTGTATGTCTTTGTCGGTAGGGTGGTAACTAGCCACGGCGAAAGCCTCCGACCAGCCAGACCAAGACAAATTAAGAAAAATATCAATCTGCCCCGCCGGGAATTGAACCCAGGACCTCCGTCTTATAAATCCACCGCGCATACCACTGCGCCACGGAGGTCGTCAGTTGACTCCTTATAACTTATTATATTGTATTAGTCCACAAAAGATAAATAAATTTCCCCGTTTTTTCCACATTTTCACTGATTATTATTGGCTTTCATTGGTTGCAACGTGATGTTATATAGCCCAAAGCCTTCCTCGAATTAGTAGTTCCTGAGATTAGCGCGAGAAACAAACAAACAATCTCTTCAGCTTTATAATATTAGTATAGCTTTATATATATTAAAAGCATTAAAACTAATATTGCTGTATAATCGATGGCTTAACTTCGCAAGAAAACTTGAGCCGGTTTTAACTTTTAATTGGAAAGCGTATGCTTGTTAAGTTGTTTGTTTTTACTTGTTTGTTTATTAAGCAGGATTAAACTGATGCTTTGGTCTACTGCCTTTTTATTATACTACCTTCCTCTATATACGTAGGTATCTAGTATTGGCCTCCGTGGCGCAGTGGGTAGTGACCCTGCTTCTGCGTCCTAGGCTGTGGGTTCGATTCCCACATCTGGAAAGTCTTTGTGTGAAGAGCATGGATATTTTCCAGTGTTTGGGTGTTTATCTGTATATTATAAGTATTTATGTATAATATAAATATAAAAATTATATAATATTCATCAGTTATCATAGCACCCATAACACAAGCTACCTGAAGCTTACTTTGGGTCTATGGAGCGATGTGTGTAATTGTCCTATAATATTTGTCGGATGAGGGCGACATCTTTTCGACGCAGGTACAAAGACTGGAATCAATTCAAATTGAGAAACACAGAATAACTCCGAACGTGGCAGGTAGAATAACTGATGTAGGTTTAAAAAGATCTCTTAGTGACGGCCGTCAACACTCACCTCCTCTGTTCAAGTTATTCTCCCTGACCATCCAAAAGGAGTGTTCTACAACAACCAATCAATCAATGATCAATAATCCGACAAATTAACTAAGGAATAATCACAACGATGAACAATAATAACCAATTCAATAAAATATTAACTAATTGAGCTATCAATAATAATGATTAATAAATCTGGCGTGATCTGAGTTACGACTGAGAGATGTGGTCGCAGTGAACGCCACGAAGAGAATCAGCCTAGTCTCTCCAGACCGCTGCCTTATATCGGCATCGATCGGTCATACGCGTCACCACCGAACTTGGCCGAGTGGCTGTCATGATACCACTCCGCCGATATATTTATTTATTTATTTATCTAGTACCTACCTACACTTACTAATATCATAAAGGCGAAAATTTATATTTTAATATAAATAATTGTTGTTATTTATATTAACCCCTGTGGGCCTAACATTCAAATCTTCTTTGAGGCCCGCGGCTACCCGGGTAGCGACGGAGCTATAATGACAGCTGTCATTATTTTCGGGGCTGTGAAACTTTAAAATATAAATTTGTAATATATAAATATTGTTTGTCGGAGTAGGCTGAAATACACACCCCTATCGGTTTCTACACGACATCGTAACGGAACGCTAAATCGCTTGGCGATACGTCTTTGTCGGTAGGGTGGTAACAAATTAAGAAAAATTTCAATCTGCCACGCTGGGAATCGAACCCAGGACCTCCGTCTTATAAATCCACCGCGCATACCACTGCGCCACGGAAGTCTTCAAAAATATAATAATAATGATATCATTTAGGTTCATTTTTCTTTGACACAATTTTTTTTACGTTTATAAATAAGTCAGTAAATAAACTAGACTGGGTTGTGTATTTACAATCATTACTTCAGCATATCTGCGAGATATCATAGTATAAGAGACAACTATCAATAACCGACAAAACTTTATAAAGCGAGGCATTCACAACAGAGAGATTGTTGAATAAAGACAGAGATAATATACTTTGTACTGTAGTAACTTAGAGTAAGTATATTTAGAGATGACATGGAGGCATAATACTGTGCATGAATCAGATACTCGATACTTAAAGAGTAACAGAGCACGAATTAGGAAGGAAACTTTTCTTTTTAATTATTTAATCAAGGTAGCAACTTTTTTATGCACACTATAAATAGTCGGATTTCTTGTTGCAGTCCCGGGGAGACTCCCTGTTGCAACTCTATAACGTAGGTACTCATTCTAAGTGTAGCATTTATCTTTGTTCCCGCTGTGACTAACACGTTTTCTTTCCTCTCTCTAATAAATCGTTATGACTATCATGACCGATAAATTATAAGGAAAGCTCCGGAGATTCAAAAATATAAAAATTCCCTGTCTCAAAAACTACTAAACCAATTAATCGACGAGCGGCTACGACAAGTTTATAGGTATGTAACGGGCGAAATAAAATAAAAAAACAAATGAATCATTCTTGCAATGCAATGCAATATTTATGCTAACGAGAGATAAGGACGTAGATAATACTCATCCGCATTCAAGTATCAGTCCTTTATTTACGATTATTTCTTCGATGCTTGAGTTTTTAGTCCATGGTCTCTTAGCCTACAATATAAATAAAATAATAAGTCTACATCGCACAAATAAACAGATAAATAAGTTGAAACGGCCGCGTCTGTCAATTACAGCGCTTTGCCGCCGTTCTCAGTTGAAAAAAAAGACAAAAACCAAGATGGCGGACGCGATTTCCAAAACACATGAATGGACCGCGCGTTATTGGTGAATACCAACATGTTTCAAGAAACGTGTCCCATTCAAATAATCGTTTTTTGAAAAAAATATAGTAACAATGTTTTTTAAACATCGATAAGTTGTTGGCCTCGGTGGTGCAGTAGTATGCGCCGTGGATTTATAAGATGGAGGTTCTGGGTTCGATTCTCGGGATTGAGATTTTCTGATTTAGTTCGGATTTGTCTTTGGCCGAGGCTAATTACCATTCTACCGAAAAAAGTAGTGCCAAGCAAATTTATCGTTCCGGTATATGTCGTAAAGAAAACGAAGTGGTACTGAATTTCATTCTACTCCTAACAAGCTCGTCCGCTTCATCTTAGATTTCATCATCACTTACCACCAGGTGTGATTGCAGTCAAAGGCCAATTTTTAGATTGTTAAATCAAGTTTACGCTTGAGAACAATTTTACCTAATGTTAAGTGACGATTCTAATTTTATTTGATACTAACTTCACTAGCCTTGTTTTGACTTGATACATTAGTAAGGTCTCGCCGTCATATTGAAGAGGGAATTGACTTAGAGTATATAAATTAGTTTTAAGCTTACTCAAATGTGACGGTGATAATATTTGCTGTTCAATACATAAACAATTTAATTTTTGATCTGTTGTCAAATGTCAAAACTAGTTAATTAAAATACCATAATTGTATATAACCATGACTAGTGATGGCACATTAAACATTTTTAATATGAAAAATTATTTCATTAATAGTAACCCATAATATTAAAGTTGATTGGTATATGGCAACAAGTAACATTATCATAAATTACATTATATAATGTTAAGTACGACAATTTTAATTTGACTTGCTATATACAGTTTCAACAGTAATACACCATAGTAAAGTCAAATTGCTATTTAAAGTTTAACAGTAACAAGCAAATTAAAGATGAAGGTAGAAATTACAACATTTACACATAATATTTAAGTGACTTGTTAATGAAGTTTCAGACAGTAAATTAGAATAGTAAGTTGAAAACTATTTAAATATTACAGTAACTTAAATAATATTAAAGTTTAAAATAACAAAACAAAATTTTAAATTTAGTAGGCATAAAATGTGTTGCATTTTCTACCTTCATTATTAATTTGTTTGTTGACAAGCATTCTCAATCGAGTTTGGCTTTAGTATAGTAAGGTCTCGCATCTATATTGAAGAGGGAATTTGAAGTTTAGAACCACCACATCACTCTACGGCATCGATAGTTTAACATCAACATAAGCACTGGGTGGACCAGACCAACCCTGCCAACATTCCGGTGCGAAGTTGCCATTGCAGCACCGTAGTAGCGGAGATCCTGATACTCTACCTTGACTACAGCGGTTATGAATGACCATGACCAACCTGCACGAGCAAACAAAAATCACATAATATTTTTAATCCACTAAAAGAATTAAAAACGGTGCTGAACTAAATAGATAGTCCCGTTTTTTTAACCTGTGACCTCTTTTAGTACTCTAGTTCATCCTTTGAAATAAAAAACTTCGAATACAGAAAATAACGAAGTTTTATAAAATAAGCGTCGATTAAAAAACCATCTTTTTGAAAACGATTAAAAAGAAAATTAAGTTAATTAAGCTTTTAAATAGCACCAAACGATGCTTTTTATCTTACAAAAAAGCTTTATCGTTTGAGACCGAGATCTTTCGATACAACTTGTTTAAACGTTGCACCTGCTCATTTCTTTTAAAATAAACCAACACAATGGCGGTCTGGAGTCCGGGCTTTTAGTTGAAAGCTTCGTTTTAAATTACAAATTCGACTGTATAAGAATGTTTTATACTTTATTTAAATTGTAACATTTATTTTAAAAGAGCATCTGCTGTAGTGTCTAAATATTTATTTACTTAAATTTTTATATTTAATTAATAATGGACGAATTTTAAATAACAAAATCGGTTTGATGCCTATAAGCTTTGACTATCACACTCATACATACCTACATACATACAATTACGGCACATTCCCATAGTGGTAGGTAGATTCTCATATCTCTCTCGCTTCTTCCAAAACCTTTCATACAAGTACGTCGGTTTATGGTACCTACTTATGACCTGGCCTTAATCAAAATGTCCTGAATTTATGTTCATCTTCCCATTCGCGAACGGCAATAAATTGCAAATTTAGATGATGTATTTATTTTTGTTAATTAACAAAAAATAGAACCGACTCAAAACGCACTAAAAAGTAAAAAATAACTGTGTCATTTAGTTGCTTTAATTACTTAAGTATATCTATGAAATCGGTGCCAGTCTTGGAAGTATGCCCTTTCTAATAAAAAAGAATTATCAAAATCGGACAACTCTGTAAAAAGTTATGCGTGGTCATACATAAAAAAAAATATACGTGTCGAATTGAGAACCTCCTCCGTTTTTTTTCGTCTGTTAAAAAGAGCTATCAAGATCTTTTTGCCAGCTTTTACCAGTAGATAGAATATACCTTGTGAACCGGTAGATCACAATAAATAGACAAATTTATAATTCAAAAATGCTTGTAAACTAAATCCATTTGCAACTTAAATTTAGAAAATGAATTTTGAATTCTAATTTCCTATTTCATTGTTAATCATCTAGTAATGGTGCTTTAATTAAATGAAACAGAACTGTACAATGAAAGTTATTTAACGTGTAGGTATGTGTACGTGTGAACTAATCCCACAAAACCACCCGTTTGCTGTAAATCTGTTAATTAATAGCGAAATTAGAAACGTGCTGTTAAACAGTTTCAAAATTTTTTTTAAGAATATTTACTCTTTGTGTTGTTGTTGAACGTGAATTTTATAAAAAACATTAATTTTTTTTTAAGATATTTGCACAAAACTTTCTCTGTAGTTTTCATTAAATTGGTTGTGAAATTTTAAATTGGAGTGAAAGGAGCTTAATTTTTTTCGAAAATCATGTTCGTTTTGTTCCAAATCGATTGACACCTTGCTAATATTGTTTCGGTGATTGCTATTTATTTATTGCTTACTAGAGGACGCCCGCGGTTTCACTCGCTTAGTTCTCATTTACGTGAGAATTACGGGATAAAATGTGGCCCTTGTGTTATTTTGATTTAAGTAAGCTATATTATTGTAAAGTTTTATCAAAATCCGTTCAGTAGTTTTTGCGTGAAACAGTAATAAGTATCCATCCACCCATACATACAAACTTTCGCATCTATAATATTAGTAAGGATTTTAATAGGTTAGGAAAATGAATCAGTTTACCGTAATTTACTAGTGGCCAGTTACCACCCTACCGACAAAGACGTATCGCCAATCGATTTAGCGTTCCAGTACGATGTCGTGTAGAAACCGAAAGGGGTGTGGATTTCGTCCTACTCCTAACAAATTAGCTCGCTTCCATCTTAGATTGCATCATCACTTAACATCAGGTGTGATAGCAGTCAAGGGCCAACTTGTAGTCGATAAAAAAACAAATTATTAAGAATTTTAATTAGTTAGGAAAAAGAATAGTTTACCGTAACTACTAAAATAAATAGCGAAAATGCACTCATTTACTAGTGCAATAACTGTAAGTATGTACTAGCTGGTAATGGTGCTTTAATTAAATGAAACTTAGAACTGAATAATGAATGTTATTTAATGTGTATGTGAACTAATCCCACACAAGCAGCGCTCGTTTGCCGTAAGCTTAATTAATAGCAAAATAAACATTTTATTGTACTAACATTGCTACGATTATATTTGCATTGAGATTAGACAAGTATTATTAACTAATATACTCGTAGTTGTTAACACACAGCCAGAAAGGAATAAAATTTAAACACCAAAAGACAAACTTAATCGAAACAATTTATTTACAAAGACATCAAATATGATCAAAATGAAACATTCTTATAGTAATCACTTAATTAAACATTACACGCACAGATTCTTACGATACTTAAACAGTATGACTGCACAAGACTCGATCTCCAAGGTGAATGAGAACAATTTTTCATAGGGGTATATTTTATAGCCATTTTTGATCGACAGTCTTTAGTTTATGCTTGGGCATATTTGCTGTGTTGTGGTACACGGGGTACCACAACACAGCAAATATGGCCAATATTGTCTTTAGTCTTTTCACCCAGAGTATACAATACTGTCAACATAGTTTAAATTAATAAATGGAACTATGATAAATAATTGCATCATTTTTAATTTTTTGTTGATTACAGGTAGAAAATAGTCCAGTCTAAATGCTTGTCTTATAATTTTCTCAAGAACATTCTTAGGTTTTTAATCAGAAATGAGGAGCTCCGTTCGAGGAGATCGAAGATCCCAAGGTGCCAGAATGGCGACCATGCACCTGAAAGCGCATTGTTGGTCGACCCCCCACTATACTAAAGCCAAACTCGATTGAGAATGCTTGTCAACAAACAAATTAAAAATGAAGGTAGAAAATGCAACACATTTTATGCCCAATAAATTTATAATTATGTTTTGTTATTTTAAAAAATCTTATTTAAAAGATACTGAATATAATAATTAGTTTTAAGCTTACTAATCTAATTTTTTGTCATGAATTCGTCATTAACTAGTTAATTTAAAAAAAATTGGTGTAAAATGACTAGTGATTTCTACCTTCATTTTTTATTTGTTTGTTGACAAGCATTCTCAATCGAATTTGGCTTTAGTATAGGTGTACTAACGACATCAAACGTATCGGGAGCCGCTGCCCACAGACTCTGGGTCGTTGTGATTGGAAGTCCCTAAAAAGGCCTGTGTCCAGGTGTAACAGTTAATGATGACGATGAAAGCAACGCTATAGGTCCAATTGTGAATCCAAATCATACAGATTCCAACTTTAATATAAAAAAATTTAACAAAAATTTTTTTAACAAAAAATAGAACCGACTCAAAACGCACTAAAAAGTAACAAAATAACTGTGTCATTTAGCATATCTATGAAGTTTAAGGAACATTTATTTTACGTAGTAAAGCAGTTTGTGGGTTCTAGGTAACGTCCTTAAAGTACCGACTCCTAGATATGCTTAAGTAAATTAAAGCAACTAAATGACACAGTTATTTTGTTACTTTTAAGTGCGTTTTGAGTCGGTTCTATTTTTTGTTAAAAATTTTTATTTCTTACTTTTTAATGATTTATCGCCACGTAAAGTACTCGTACTATACTGTCATAATATATTATACGGCACTAGTAGCCAAAAAGCTACCAATACCGAGACAAAAACCGAAATCGCTGTAAGCGTGCCTCCAAAATTTGAAGAGTTTCTTCAATTTCCCCAGCATATCATCATCCGATCCTAACATGATGACAATGGGACCACCTTGGAAGTGTGTCCTTTCTAATAAAAAAAGAACAACGGACAACTCTGTAAAAAGTTATGCGTGGTCATACATAAAAAAGAAAATATATACGTGTCGAATTGAGAACCTCCTTTTTTTTCGTCGGTTAAAAATCAAAAAAATTCTTCAAGTCAAGAATTCAAAATCAATAATATAAGTTAAATCTAGCTCTTTTTGTTAAATCTACTTACCTGCATTTATTCTTCTCAGCTTCTACTGATAGTCGTAAAATGAAATTCTGATACTTATAAAATATGCGATTTTGATATGAGATAAAAACGATTTAAAATTGCATACTTCAAATGTGTCTAAAGGTACCTATTTCAAAGTGCACAAAACGGAATACCATTCAATATAAGCACCTACTTACACATTCGATTCAATGTAGGTAAGTAGGTACCTAGGTATTGGGAAGTGATTTCATTCTTAAAAGACTCGATAATAGTGTCGAGTAAGAATCGAGTACAGTCTCGTTTAAAAACTCGATAGCAAAAAGTATCGAGTACTTACTCGTTAAAATACTTGATAGTAACAAGTATCGAGTACTTTCTCGTATCAATTTGTATCGGATCGTCACTGCTCAAAGGATAATCAAGTCACTGAGCGAAACACTTGCGACTGAGTGGTTCACACGAGCTATACAATGATGGCTGTGTATAACGTACTGTTACATCCCTATTCTATATCCTTGTTCTATACTAGCAGACGTCCGCGACTTTGCCCGTGAGAATAATAGTGTACGCAACCATTCAACAAAGAAAACAATTTGTACATGATCTTTATTTTTAAAGAAAAAATGAAGCTATCCTTAAAATTCTGTCCTAAGAGTTTACCTGATTATCATCTGCCAGTTAGATCCATAGACTAGCTCTCCTCTTCAAAGCTTAAAAGGTAAGCCTCTCGCCCTCTTGTAATATTTTGAATTAAATTAAAGTTTACTTAAATTTCGTACATTTATTCAACCCAACTGCTAGGCTGTAACAGTGCGTAAATACGAGTACATAAGTAATATGTCGGTATAGTGCTTAGCTTTACTCTATCATAGATCATATTTGTCGGCTGAGTAGTATCATGACAGCCCCTCGGCCAAGTTCGGTGGTGGCGGGGATGACCGATCGATGCCAATATAAGGTAGCGGTCTGGAGAGACTACGCTGATTCTCTTCGTGGCGTTCACTGCGACCACACCTCTCAGTCGTAACTCAGATCACGCCAGATTTATTAATCATTATTATTGATAGCTCAATTAGTTGATATTTTATTGAACTGGTAATTATTGGTCATCATTGTGATTATTCCTTAGTTAATTTGTTGGATTATTGTTGGATTGGTTGTTGTATGTAGCAAACAAACATCCCTAAATTTGGCTGGTCAGGGAGAATAACTTGAACAGAGGAGGTGAGTGTTGACGGCCGTCACTAAGAGATCTCTTTTAAACCTACACCCGTGTCACAAGTCTCGGGCTCTGTTCGGAGTTATTCTCTCAGCCACGTTCGGAGTTATTCTCTCAGTGTTTCTCAATTTGAATATGATTACAGTCTTTGTACCTGCGTCGAAAAGATGTCGCCGCCTTCTTACGTATTTATTTAGTTAAATTATCTTATATCTTGATATTTTCTATATTGTTATTTCATTTTAGTCCAGACCGTACAGGTTGTTATTCAAGCTTAAATAAATATTTATGTATAATTCAAATTGTATACTTATATGTTTTTGTATTAGTACACTCGAACCTACTATAATGTATACACTTTTCCTCTTAAATATGGAAGAGATTGCTCATTAGCGATAAGACCGCCAATTGTACATTAGTTTTTCAGGTATTTTCTCTTTGTGACTTTGTTTTTAGTGGTGTATAATAAAGAATATTTTATTCTTTCGTTATTATTCTTTATACATTGCTGAGTGAGAAATATAACTCATATAGTACGTATTACATAAGTTTATATTAAATATAAACTAATGTAATAATACTTCTTTTAGTATAATAAGTTTAAATTTTAAGCTTCAAGATATTGTAAAGAATAGTCCAGTGTAAAGCAAGGATTAGTTTAAAAGTGTTATTGTACAAGTTTATTGTAGAGTACTAGTTTTATAATAACTCCCTTAAGAATGTACCCAGTATATCCAAAATGTAGTGTAGGAATTTTATAACAACTCCCGTATGAATGTCCCGTACTTACCAACCACGGGGCGGCGATAAATTTAAATAGCACTCCAGGAATGTCCCGGTGCTGTATGCTTACAACAGTTTATAGTTGAAACCGCGCTGTAACTTCTGGAAATTTGCTCTAAAATGTATTAACGTTAATATTTTATACACGGTATGCACTCTGGTTGAATTATGCCTTCGAATTTTAGCTTGTTTTTATCAACCAAATATTTATTCTAACACACGTTTAGTTAAATCGCGATACAAGTTGATAAGTGGGTTTAACTTGAAAGTTTGGAAAGATAAATTTTGATATTCAAATCACTAAAAGCTTTCACGTTCGAGTATAAACTCTAGGAAACACGCAGAAAAGATTTCAATTTTGACTTAAATTTACTTGACTTTACTGTTTAATAAAATTATTATTATAAAAACAAAAAATCCGACTGCATAGAAGTTATGAACTGAAAAGAGAAAAATTTTTTATAATACTAATTTTATTTGAGACTTTTTGTGTTAATTTATGGTATAGAAATGATACGGTACACTTTTTGCCATTTTTTGTTAAAACGGCAATATAAACATGATATGATATTTATATTTTTTAAATGGTCTTTTTACGACCTTTCATTTGATACCCATATTTCGAAGAAGAGAAAGAAATACACACATCCCCCCTTTTTCCCCCATTTACATCCACCATTTTGAAAATTTATATAGCCTATGTCACTACCACAATTTTAACTAATTCAACGACATCTCACCTGTCAAAATCCGTTCAGTCCTTTAGGCTGTAGCGCGTGCCGAAGAAATGGACTGTCGGGTAAAAAGATCAAAATTGAGTTTGAAGTCACTAATCAACTGGAGATAAAAAATATCACCATTCATCTTCATCAGCCAATGAATTATTAAACTATAAGCAAAATTAACGGAAAGTAGATAAGAAATTTCTTTGTACATCAGTTTATTTGATTTTATTCATAATCTGTAGTAGTATTTTACAGATGTTAGTAATATTGAATGTTATTGGAATGACTTGATTTTTACGGAAGCTGGTTTTTTATTTTAATGAATAGGAAAATTATTCTACTTGTAAATGTTTCAAACTTGTTTAAACAAAACTAAGAGAACACTTCTTGCAATTTCAGAAAAATTAACTTGTAGATCTGATTTTTATTTTGTTTTATTTTTTTTTTCATTTTGTTGCTTGGCGTGTACAATGACTTTTGTTCCTGGTTCATATTTGTCTATTCTTTTCTCATTTATGTATTCTTCATGTTTACTTTTCCTTCCCTCTATTTATTATTTCTTATATTTGTATAATTTTAACATAATGTAACTCATTTATATTTTATGTTGTATTTATATATTATTATAATGTCCAGACGTCACCTCATCTGATGGGCTTCACGGAAGACGAGCGCGGTGTCCTGAAGGGCACTGCATAATGCTGAGTGAGGACCTATTTGGGATCACATCACTTTCACATCCTGCATTTTATTGTATTTTATTTGTATTAGTGGTGTTTTTCCTAAATAAACATTTTGCTTTTTTTCTTTCTTACAGAAGTTTACTCTATCAGTTACAAAAATCAATTACAAGTGCATCGCTACCATGTGACCCTGTACAGCTCACTGCGGTTATAAGCTCATTGTCACTCAAGAACCTTATAGTGTCTACTGCGGCTAAAGGGGCTGAGGGTCATTCAACACTGCATTTTCCTGTGCAGGGTCGCCATTTCAGCACCTTGGTACTCCAATAGCTTATTTGCACTTCGAACTATTTGTCCTGCCCAAAGCTGTACGACTCGCTTTATCGGTAACAGAGGGATCTACCCACTGCGCAGAGGAGAGTTATTACGAATCATCTGGTTCGTAAGTTTGACAACTTCTAGCCTCCAAATTGCAAATAAAGAAAGAATATCGTTAAGAAGATTCCTTGTTTGTCGTTACAAAGTTCTAAATTTTGTTTTAAGTATGATTGCACTAAGAAATTTACTTAAAACGGAGCAGTAAAAAGTTTAGCGAAGTGTTATAACAACGGTTACAGCGAAGTGACGATAAATTTAAACAGCTCTTCAAAAATGCCTTACACTGCAGTATGATAACAACACTTTATTGTTAAAAACCACGTAGTAACTTGCGAAAATTCCCGTCCTACACGTACAATAAACATTAATGTTTCATGAAGTGACTGCACTTAAGTTGAGTTGTGACTTCAACTTTAACATAAACTTATTTGCTTGCTTTGTTTCTTTTGTAACCGATTTGTATATAGGGTTTTTATCTAATTATTTTCTGTGTTTTTGTGTCAAAATGCCACCGATTATGCAGTTTGTTTTTTTATCAAAGTATATGTCATCGTATTAATCGAGTATGAATGTAGTCCAATCAATTACTTGCTCCAGCTTCGCCTATTAAAGTTTTGGGTTCGAGTTCTTGAAGGTCAATGAAACATAAATAGATAAGATTCTTTTTTTTTTAAAATACTACTAACCATTATCATTGCAGAAGCGTGGCGTTTTGTTCACTCCAACGAGTAGCTTATTGTTCCCGTACAGATTACCATGATACAGCATAACAAATGAGAAAAAATAGTAGCGTGGCGGGCTTAAGCGCCAAATCCGACCTCAGTGGTGCAGTGTTATGCGCAGTGGATTTATAAGACGGAGGTCCTGAGTTCGATTCCCGGCGAGGTAGATTGTGATTTTTCTTAATTTGTCTTGGTCTGGCTGGTGGGAGGCTTTCGCCGTGGCTAGTTAGCACCCTACCGACAAAGACGTAGCCAAGCGATTTAGCGTTCCAGTACGATGTCGTGTAGAAACCGAAAGGGGTGTGGATTTTATCCTACTCCTAACAAATTAGCCCGCTTCCATCTTAGATTGCATCATCACTTAACATCAGGTGTGATAGCAATCAAGGGCTAACTTTTTTTTTCTATCGAATACAAGTTCGCCCTTGACTGTTATCACACCTTATGTTAAGTGATGATGCAGTCTAAGTAGTAGTAGTAGAAGTAGTACTTGTAGTCGATAAAAAAAATCCTATCTCTTATAAGCAACTTGGCCTTTTAGTGGACCGTTAAAATTGACAATTATGATGATTAAGTCAAGACATTCTTTTGTATTTCTTTATAGAAATAAGCTTTTGTTGAAATTCTTATTCTTATTATCTTATTTCTCAATATAATAGAATGAAGTTGCCTTGTTTAGAATGTGAAGTGTGTGTTCACACTTTCCTCGAAGGTGCAAAGATTTTACGAGAAAACGTAGAAGGACGTTCTGTTTTAGCGGTAGCGTAAATGTTAATATTTTATGAAGACGCTGCACTCAAATTGAGTTACGGCTTTAACTCAGCATTTTTGGTGACTTTCTTTGTTTTTATACTTTTTTAACTTAATGTAATCTTGCGCTGGCTTACAATATCAAAAATTACAAACCTGCTTTAAAACAGTGGTACAGTCGCTACAATCAAACAATTATAACGTTTCAAAAGTTCTTGTAACTTAAGCCTACTTGAAATAAACAAATTTTTATTGGAATTTAAGTTATTTGTTAATCTTTGTGATAGCTTGCCCGGGGAAGTAACGTTGTAATGTTCAATTTCAATGTTGTATAATAACGATGTTTAAATATCAAGTGACTGAAAATGACATCTCAGTTAAAAAATATTCAAATTCAAATTCAAAATCGTTTATTTCAAGTAGGCTTATTACAAGCACTTTTGAAACATCAAATTGGACTCTACCACCGGCTCGGAAAGCAGGCCCTGTTGAGAAGAGCCGACAAGAAACTCAACAGTTACTCTTTTTATAATATAATCAATTTTACGATATTAAGTGTGTTGTTACATCAAGTTATTTATTTCACTTCCTGTGTGAAGTTGAAAGCCTGTGAAGTTCAATTGCCTTTAAACATCTTTGTCATTTAAAAATTTATTGATAGTATAATAACCCTGACTCAGTAAGTGAGTAGTTTAAACTTATGAAATGGTAGATCTAAAACTGAATTGGGCATCTTGTTGTAGAGGAGTACACCCAATCCTACGAAAGATTTTTGTACTTTTCGGAGGCGATAAGCTGATATGACTAACTTATGTCAATTTCTTGGAAGACGATCGTTTAAATCCTTTTTCTGTTTATACATATTTATATTTTGTTTAACAAAGACTAGGTTATTGAATATGTATTGACAGGCTACTGTAAGAATTCCTATTTCTTTAAATTTGACACGAAGGGACTCGCGTGATTTAAGTTTGTATTAAATATTAAATTGTTGCACTATTATTAAGACTTAAGTGAATTTCGCAAACTGAAATCGTTGTTTAAGATTATGAGACTAGAGTATTTTAAGAGTAAGTATTGGCAATTAAGGAATTTGCACCGTGATTGCTTTGTGTTTGGTTTCAAGGTTCCAGACCCTTAATTTTCGTAGCTTAAAACGGATTTTTTACAGGATATTACAAGAATTAACATGTGATTACCTATACTGACATCGTTTGTCGTATTCCAAGAAACAAAACTAATTCCTAACTCACAATTGTAAAAAATTTAAACTAAAATTTGAATTAACTACAATACAACATGATTAAAAGCAATGAGGAGCTGGAGGCGCCTATTCACAATGCAGTTATTTAAGCAGTACGTGGAAGGAAGCAAGGACGTTAACGTTAATATTTTACGAAGAGTCTGCGCTCAAGTTGATTTACGCCTTCATTTTCGAACTTTGTATTAATTTATGTTGCCTAGCCGTGTGGTCATTTTACATAAAAGTTTTTATTCTCTCTAGGATGTAATTTTACCTGATTGAATAAAGAGCCCCCTCTCCTTTAAGGAGGGAGGCCTGGCCCTTTAGTGGGCCGGTAATAGACTGATAATGATAATGATGATGATGAATAAAGAGATTTTGACGTGACAACGTCTTATAATTCGATAGAGCCGGCTGCACGCACGAAAAAACATGACGTCATGCGTCGTTACCTCGCTTTGAGGCGTTCCATGTAAGGCTTGAAGTGCAAGCGAGAGCGCGGAACGAGCGAATGAACAAAGAAGCACAATCGGCCTTTGCGTTCGGCAGCGTTCGACATCCGTCTATTAAATATAATTATTAAATATATTAATTTTAAATTAAAAATTAATATATTTATTATAAATATAAAATATAAATTTATAAAATCAATTATTTTATTAATTTAAATTAATATGTATAAAAATATACTTAAATTAAGAATTTTAATAACCAATTAAATGCTACCATTCCATCAGTATTTTCTTAAGACATTGTCACGTTCAACTATCGTCAGTAAACCGACTTTACAGACAACCAATTTTTTTTTCAATTAATATTTTTACCTCAGTGCTTACTGTAAGTTAAGTTTGATTGAATTTTTATTCCTGGTGATCGGAATTTTAGACATGTTATCATAACAACTGTGTCCGATGACCAATGTGCTGGTGCTTATTTAGTCCAAAGAATAGCCTTGCCATTCTGTGGTTCCCCACAGCGCCAGTGTGTTGGGCACCTTGCCTTTGGGTGAACAATTAGATGGCTTATTCTTTTTGTAAATATCTTACTTTATTTTAAATTTCATTTTCTTTAACTCTTAAATATTTATTTATATGTACCTTTGCCTTTGATAGAAATAAATTTACTTTATTCTTTATGATTTTTATTTAAAAATTAGTAGTACTTAATAAAAATGCAAAATTATAAAAAAATCTTGTACTTGTATCAAATTTTATCTATTTATTCACAAATTTAATAGACGTCATTACGCGAAAGAAGAACAACGAAAAAAAGAGTTTTGCTGTTAACGATAAGCCAAGCCGCGACGGTATTTTGGTCTGATTAATCGGAGAAATTAGTTTATTTCAAGTAGGCTTAGTTTACAAGCACTTTTAAAATGTCAAATTCATCTGTTTATAGTGACTCTACCACCTGCTCGGAAGGCAGGTTTTACTAAAATAAATCATTGTTGCAGAGTTTTCCTAGTTTTTTTTTATATAAAATAAGCTCGCGCTTGACCACAATCTGATATTTTAAAAATACCCAAGATATTTTTTTATCGACTACAAGTTAGCCCTTGACCGCCATCACACCTGATGTTAAGTGATGATGCAGTCTAAGATGGAAGCGGGCTAACTTGTTAGGACTAGGATGAAATCCACACCCCTTTCGGTTTCTACACGACATCGTACCGGAACGCTAAATCGTTTGGCGGTACGTCTTTGTCCGTAGGGTGGTAACTAGGTACGGCGAAAGCCTCCCACCAGCCAGACCAAGACAAATTAAGAAAAATCTCAATCTGCCCCGCCGGGAATCGTACCCAGGACCTCCGTCTTATAAATCCACCGCGCATACCACTGCGCCACGGAGGTCGTCATATAGGAATAATGATAGACTGACCTCGGAAGGACATTCCGAGGTCAGTCCTTAGCAATGCGTATAAATAAGATGACACAAAAAGCTTTGTAAGACTTCTGGGAACATTAAAGATGTAGGGATGTTATCCCACCCAGTGTCTTGCACTGCGAAATAGTTAGGTAGCAAAAATAGAAACCATCCAACCAAACAATACAGTGATCAACAAAACATAAACATATTTGAAACAATAGGAAACTAACGTTAGCATAAAAACAATGCGTTAGTCAAGTTTGCAGTAATTTGAAAAGTTCGTCCACCACCCGAACACAAACAGCAGTTATATATTCAAATTGAATTGCAGTTATAACACTGGATTTGGAAATTAAAAGCAGCAAATACAAACCATAGATTAAATATTGGTTTAGCTCTGTCGGGCGCAGCGAGACTTATCATTAATATAAGACTCTACTGGACTCGACAGACGTTTGTGTTACTGTATTTACGTTTGTGTTATAAATGAGAATTTCTTGTAATAAAATTATTATTATAAAAACAAAAAACCCGACTGCTTAGAAGTTAAGAACTGAAAAGAGAAAAACAAGGATCACTATATCTATATAAAATTTTAAATATTTTATGGTGCTGCAGGCGTGGACAAAATACTTTACTACCTGGGAAAAAAAATCGACAAAAACTACGTTTGTCCCCACCTGCAACACCATAAAATATTTAGAATTGTATATAGATATACTGATCCTTGTTGTTCTCTTTTCAGTTCTTAACTTCTAAGCAGTCGGGTTTTTTGTTTTTATAATAATAATTTTATTTGAGACTTTTTTGTTTTAGTTTTGTGGTATAGAAATGAGACGGTACACTTGGTACACTTTTTGACATTTTTTGTTAAAAGGGTAATATAAACATGGTATAATATTTATATTTTTGAAATGGTCTTTTTACGACCTTTCAATTGATACCCATATTGCTAAGATAAAAGAAAAAAAAATACACACATCCCTTTTCCCCCCATTTACAGCCGCCATTTAAAAAATTCATATAGTTTATGTCACTTCCACAATTTAGCCGAACTCAACGACACCTCACATGTCAAAATCCGTTCAGCCGCTTAGGCTGTAGCGCGTGCCGAAGAAAGGGGCATACATACACGTATGCTCGAAAAACATTACCCTCATTCTGACGCAGTCGGGTAAAAAAGATAAGCTTAATATTTTAGTGACTAAATTAAGAAAGAGATGTCGAGATAGTTTGAGCATGTAGAGAGAATGGATGATGATGAAGAAGGTTAGCAAAGAAGATTTATGAGGCAATGGTGAATGGAAGTGTTGAAAGGGTAAGCGGTAGACGAACGTTCCTGGACCAAATTCAGGACATTATAAAGAATGGTCAAGTGAAGAGTATCTTTATTATTGGGAAATGGTAAAGACGACGAAGTAGACGAGCACAGTGCATGAGTGCAATGGAGGTACTGGCGAGTACACTGAGGTCCCGGTGTCCCTATTTGTACTGAGGGCGCTCACCGAAGGAGTTTTAGTGGTCCACATAACCCGTCTTCTCCCTCTAGAAGGCAGGTATCATCGAAGAGATTACCTCCGATACCAAAAAAAAACCCTTTAACCGACGGATTGTATGACGGATTAATGAGATTGGATGAAGCTAAAGAAGTATGCAAGGCAAGGTACGTAATGATGCAATCTAAGGTAGAAGCGGACTAATTTGTTGGGAGTTGGATGCATTCACTTTCAACACGATATCATATTGAACGCTAAATGGTAACGAAGAATGGTAAGCTACGACCGAACCTCCCATCAGTCGCATCTAGAACTACTAATAAAATTTCAATAGGCCCAACCGCAAATCGAACCCAGGCCTGTGCGCATACCGCTGCGCCGCGGAGGCTGTAATGTCTCAAGTTAATAATAAAGCAATCGGCGTGATATAATTACAGCTGCTCATTTCGGTGTCTGGTCGACATCACATCTGGCGCAGAGTGCGGTATAGAGTGCCATCGAACTGTAATTCATTAATCACTAACACTATTCGATTCACAGACATATATTTAGCTAGATATTGCACCTGTCTCGTTGATCCAGTGGTTTTCAGCCTTTCGAGTCCGTGGTAGATTCAATACGTATAGATGCATTTGACGTTTCAAAAGTAGGTACTTGACAAGTACTTGAAATAAGCGAATTTCGTTTATTTTTTCATTTAAATAGTCGTCAAATTTTCTTAAATTTTCTAATTTTCCGCGCAAGATTTTTGATGTTCCTTTCAACAAAATCTTCTCCTGATAATAGCAAACACAACAAAAAAGAATTAGTGAAATCGGTCCAGCCATTCATTTGTAAAGCTTTGACCAAGGAAAATTGGGATTCAATTTTATATTAATAATTACTTAGATAAGATAAGATAAGGACATTTTTAAATTATGACGACCTCCGTAGCGCAGTGGTATGCGCGGGGGATTTATAAGACGGAGGTCCAGGGTTCGATTCCCGGCGGGGCAGATTGAGATTTTTCTTAATTTATCTTGGTCTGGCTGGTGGGAGGCTTTCGCTGTGGGTAGTTCCCACCCTACCGACAAAGACGTATCGCCAAGCGATTTAGCGTTCCAGTACGATGTCGTGTAGAAACCGAAAGGGGTGTGGATTTTCGTCCCACTTCTAACAAGTTAACCCGCTTCCATCTTAGACTGCATCAACACTTAACATCAGGTGTGATAGCAGTCAGGGCCAACTTGTAGTCAATAAAAAAAAATATATGGCCAGGTCAAGAGTACTCTAAGCCTACGAACTTGTATGAAAGGATTAATGAGACTGGAAGAAGCTATGTCTGCAAGGACCGTGGCAAATGGAAGGATGTAGTCTCTGGCTATCCCCATGGTAATGAAACGTGATGTTACGTATGTATGTAAGATAAGATTTCAATATAACATAGTTAGAAACAGGACTCTTTTACAAACACAATAAAATTATTATTATAAAAACAAAAAACCCGACTGCTTAGAAGTTATGAACTGAAAAGAGAAAAACAAGGATCACTATATCTGTATAAAATTCTAAATACTTTATGGTGCTGCAGACGGGGACAAACGTAGTTTTGGTAGATCTTTCTTTCCCCGCAGGTTAAAGTATTTTGTCCCTGTTTGCAGCACCATAAAGTATTTAGAATTTTATACAGATATAGTGATCCTTGTTTTTCTCTTTTCAAATCATAACTTCTAAGCAGTCAGGTATTTTGTTTTTATAATAATAATTTTATTTGAGACTTTTTAGTTTTAGTTTATGGTATAGAAATGAGACGGTGCACTTAGTACACTTTTTTGCCATTTTTTGTTAAAAAAGTAATATAAACATGATATGATATTTATATTTTTGAAATGGTAATTTTACGACCTTTCAATTGGTACCCATATTGCTAAGATAAGAGAAAAAAATACACACATCCCCCTTTTTTCTCCCATTTACAGCCGCCATTTTGAAAATTTATATAGCCTATGTCACTACCACAATTTTAACAAATTCAACGACACCTCACATGTCAAAATCTGTTTAGTCGTTTAGGCTGTAGCGCGTGCCGAAGAAATGGACATACATACATACATACATACATATATACATACATTCATACATACATACGCTCGAAAAACATAACCCTCCTTCTGACGCAGTCGGGTAAAAACAAAACAAACTAATTGCCTCACAATACAGAATATTTCGACTACATGAGTTTCGAATGTCAAAACAATTCGACTTACAAAAATAATAATCAAGGTTTATCTTTATTGAACAGACATTATACTTAGATTACATTCAATATAGGATCTAAATGTAATATAATATTATGAGAGATTCCTTTAAGTAACAAAGTAAATAGGAATGCTCCTAAAAATTCGATAACAAAATTATCTGCGATGTAGGGAAAGATTTATTCTATTTGTAAGGGACTCGAGCTTAAATATATTAAGGATATCTATGTAACCACTGTAGTAGGCTCTATTATAGCAATTTATTCAATCGAGATTCTCAAGTAAGTATTATTATGGTGCTATTTTAAAAATAAAAAAGGCAAACGTTTTAGAGGCAACATCTGAGGATGCTTTCGAAATGAAACGTATCTTGAGGATTTTCTGTCAGATCTGGGTGACTCTGTTGCCTGGGTTTGTCGTGTTTTCGCAGAAAATAGAAAAAAAGTATAAAAAAAATGAAGCGCCTAATAAAGCAACGCCTGCTTCTATTGAATAACAAACATTTTTTTTACCATTACAAGTTTGAACTAGACCGCAATCACACTTAAGTGATCATGACAGACACGCCCACGCACACGCACACGCACACGCACACACACACACACACACACACACACACACACGCACACACACACATTTGTTACATACACACTTTCTGTTTTGTCCTACTATGCATGTACTTTGGTAAGAAGTGATAACCACGAGACAGGTTATCCTAGTGTGGGGATCACATAACTTTACGTAATATATATTTTCTGATTTGATTATAAAAACAAAAATAGTAATCATAAAAACAAAATAGTAATTGTAATGTTATGTTATGATCAATTTATATTAAGATATGATTACAGATAAATAAATAAATAAAGTTACAAAAAAAAATGCAATTGAAGATGGAAGTGAGCTAACCTGTACGTATCAGAACTTAATATCTTGGCAGTACGTTTTTGTCGGTAGTGTGGTAACTAGCCGCGGCCAACACCTTCCACCAGCTAGACCTGGACTAATTTAAAAAATTGTAACCTGCCCAGCTGGAAATCTATTTGCGCGAATACTACTACTGAGGTCGTCAGAAACACTCGCCAAAAGGTCATGTACCTTTTAGTGTCACGAAATTACCTATCACGTTTATTATTATCAGTTTATCTGAATGTCCCGCTACAGGCTTTTCTCCTAAAGTCTAATCATATCCAAAATGCAAATTTTTTGATCTGTTTTTCTTATGTGATCAGTCTGAAGACTATGAAGCAGAGGTGTTGAAAGAAACCTCCCAACGGGAGAAGCTCTGCAAATGTGGCTTTCGGTCTTGAATTTGCCGTCGCTTTAAGTGTCGAATCGCCTGTGGTATTGTCTGAATGTCAAAAATTATTGACATTTTTAAAATTTGACGACCTCCATGGCGCAGTGGTATGCGCGGTGGATTTATAAGACGGAGGTCCTGGGTTCGATTCCCGGCGGGGCAGATTGAGATTTTTCTTAATTTGTCTTGGTCTGGCTGGTGGGAGGCTGTCGCCGTGGCTAGTTACCACCCTACCGACAAAGACGTACCGCCAAGCGATTTAGCGTTCCGGTACGATGTCGTTTAGAAACCGAAAGGGGTGTGGATTTTCGTCCCACTTTTAACAAGTTAGCCCGCTCCCATCTTAGACTGCATCATCACTTAACATCAGGTGTGATAGCAGTCAAGGGCTATCTTATAGTTGATAAAAAAAAAATCGGTTTAAGTTTTACCTTTACTGGTCTACGCCTGAATGATTTATTTAGGTGTCAAAAATATGTTCCGTCTACAAGGTATACGAGATAAGTGATCGAATGACATAGCATGTCCTAAATTCTCGGTATCGGGTCAATTTATACACAGAGCGGAGCGCCGTATCCCCGTACGTGACATATGGAGGAAACGCCGCACGAAGATTGATATTTTAATGTATATCACTGACACTAGCGGAATTCCGCTGCGAAATCTTGCTGAAATACACGCACGCTGCGATATTCGCTTACGTGGGCTTGTTCGATATTACTTACTTTGTACTTCGAATATGGTGTTGCGGAGAAATCGTAATCAGTCTTTTGTATGGCTTGCTAAAAAGCTCAGTACATTATTATAGGACTATTGCTTGTTACAATAGATACGGAACTTAGACTTACCATATTTTTCAAAAGCTTAGTTGGAGGGTTATCGTGACGTCAATGAGCAGGACTGACTGTTTAACGTGCTTTTCAAGGTGATTTTTTAACGATCACTGTTTGAATGATCGGGACTAATGGTAAGGAACGTCAAATGAAATGAAAATACACTTTATTGTACACCATATTAACAAATAAAAATAACAGAAAACAAAAAAAACAGATATATACAATCGCCTTATCGCTGAAAAGCGATCTCCACCAGGCAACCTTATAGAGGATTAAGCAAACAGATCAAGGGAACACAAGTGGAAGGGTGTACACAAGAAAATAAGGAGAAAGAATATTTAAACAAACACACACAAATTTGCATTCCGAGTTACAGGAGATCACAGGTACTTGCGGACATCGCTGCAGACGAAAAAACGAAGGAGGCACTCAATTCGACGCCTAGGAATATACTTTTTTATTTGGGAATATATATTTGTTTTTTTTTTTATGTATGACTTCGCATAACTTTTTACAGAGTAGGCATAATTAGATAACTTTTTTATTATTTCCATAAAGTTTATATTATGAACACAGATTAAACAGAATACTTTTTAATTTAATTATATAATATCTAATTTTAAATAAAATATTATTTAATTCAAGTTTTTTATTTTTTCTAGAGGGGACGTCTGTCAAGGCCAGACAGGTGGTCAGTCCTCATTAGACCCATTCCACCCAATTCCCGAGATTGAGACACAGGTTCACTGGTGTCCCGACAGTGCCCCCCCCTCAAGCCTACCTGTAGCCTTCGTGAACCTAACAATTCCCCCTATGGTTCGTCAGGTCTGCTTCACAAATTCTATCCTTACCTAGTATCTCCCATCTCACCAGCGCGTACATGGGACACTCAGCTATGAAGTGATAACTGGTCTCCTCTTCGCCACACTCTGGACACGAAGGATCAGCCTTAATTCCCATTATCTTGAGATGCCTATTGAACAGACAATGCCCAGTTGTCATGCCTACTACTAGTGCTATGTTGGTTTTGCCTTGTCTTCTTCTTGTCGTATGACTTCGGGAACATAATTCAAGTTATAGTTCTCACTATTGGAAATTGGCAACGTAATAATAAAAATGGAAGCAAAAAGGACATAAATCCACGCCCAAGAAAAATAGAAAATGAAATTAAAATATCTGTACATGGCTCATTTCAATAATATTGCGAAGGAAATATTTCACGAGTGACCTGGATTTAATAAACCAGTCGGCAAAATGCCATCTATTTAAGTCAGCTGTTCACTCCATAATTTATCACAAATTAATATTGTATTTTGCCATTTCTTCCATTATGATAATGGCGGGAAGCGCCGCGGTGATATTTACATATATTTTGAACGGCGGCAACAAACTTTATTATATACTTATAATAAAGTTTGTTGCCGTTACGGTAACATTGAAATGTACCGTCGGCTATGAGAAAGAAATACGCTGTTTTGACTTACAATTTACTACTATATGTACCTTTTTTTTTATTGACTACAAGTTGGCTCTTGACTGCTATCACACCTGATGTTAAGTGATGATGCAATCTAAGATGGAAGCGAGCTAACTTGTTGGCTGTAGGATGAAATCCACACCCCTATCGGTTTCTACACGACATCGTACCGGAACACTAAATCGCTTGGCGATACGTCTTTTTCGGTAGGGTGGTAACTAGCCACGGCGAAGGCCTCCCACCAGCCAAACCAAGACAAATTAAGAAAAATCTCAATCTGCCCCGCCGGGAATCGAACCCAGGACCTCCGTCTTATAAATCCACCGCGGATACCACTGCGCCACGGAGGTCGTCAGGAGGTTTAGTGGAGGTTTAATCCTGTAATAATCATTGTAAATGACGATTACCGAGAACGACGACTGAATGTGAACTCCGAGGCACGGGTGTGTAACACCACACACCACTAAACAATATGCAATTTAATGCCTCAAAGACACAAGTTTGCGCACTTACCGCGAAAAAGACCCCCTTCAACATCGCTCCTACATTTCAGAACACTCTCCTCACCACCTCAAACAGCATTGGGATTCTTGGCGTCAATATTTCGAACGAAGTCCAGTTCCGTGATCATCTGGAAGGGAAGGCTAAGTTAGCCTCAAAAAAACTTGGTGTGCTTAGTAGGGCAAAAAGATACTTTGCGCCCAAGCATAGACTTTTGCTATACAAGGCTCAAGTTCGGCCTCATTTGGAATACTGTTCCCACTTGTGGGCCGGTGCACCACAGTACCAACTCCTTCCATTTGACCGGATCCAAAAGCGGGCTGTTCGTCTTGTTGACAATCCCAGGTTAACTAATAGGCTGGAGTCTTTAGAACACCGAAGGGACGTCAGTTCCCTTTGTGTGTTTTATAGACTATATTATGGAGAGTGTTCTGAAGAGCTGTTTAACCTAATACCACCGTCAGGATTCTCTGCCCGTACCTCACGCCGCAGAAACAAATTTCATCCTCACCATCTGGATGCCTGGTACAGTACTACTATCCGCTATACTAGGTCTTTTCTGCCACGCACTTCTAAGATATGGAACGAGCTTCCATCCTCGGTGTTCCCACATTCTTACAATTTGGGGATTTTCAAGGGGAGAGTTAATAAACATCTCAAAGGCCGGCAACGCATCAGTGGCGCCTCTGGTGTCGCAGTTGTTCATGGGCGGCGGTAGTCACTTAACATCAGGTGATCCGCTTGCTCGTTTGCTCGCTATTTTTATATAAAAAAAAAAATCCACCAATTTTCTAGCTTCTCAGAATTTCTATTGAGAATTTCTTGGAAAAGAGAAAAGCTCAATATTTCATTGCTCCACTCATAATCTCATTAAAATAGGCTGGTATTGACGATTATTCAAATTTAGTTATTTTACTAGAAATATTTGTTACACGTGCTCATATTTCTATAATATCTATAATCCTGGGTCGGCTTATGAAATATTGGGCTTCTTTTCCTTCCAAGAAATTTTCAATAGATTATTTTCGGCATTGGAATGTTTTATACAAGTTCCTAGAGAACATTAAGTGGTCGATGGCAGTTTAAAGGCTTGCGTTGCTTGCGGATTTTACTATGCGTCCATAATATCAGCAGTGATCGGATTTACCGACGCTACTGTTAGCAATTGGATTGCCGATTCGACTGTCATTCGGATTTTCATTATGAGAGGTAGCCATCGATATAAATCCTTCCTGTTGATATCATAAATATGAAAGTTTGTATGTATGGACGAATGTTTGTTTATAAGACGGAGGTCCTGGGTTCGATTCCCGGCGAGGCAGATTGAGATTTTTCTTAATTTGTCTTGGTCTGGCTGGTGGGAGGCTGTCTACTGTTAGCAATCGGATTGACGACGCCACTGTCATTCGGATTTTCATTATGAGAGGTAGCCATCGATATAAATCCTTCCTGTTGATATGATAAATACGATAGTTTGTATGTATGGACGAATGTTTGTATGTATGGACGAATGTTTTTATGTATGGACGAATGATTTTTTCATAAGACGGAGATCCTGGGTTCGATTCCCGGCGAGGTAGATTGAGATTTTTCTTAATTTGTCTTGGTTAGGCTGGTGGGAGGCTGTCGCCGTGGCTAGTTACACCTTACCGACAAAGACGTACCGCCAAGCGACTTAACGTTCCGGTACGATGTCGTGTAGAAACCGAAAGAAGTGTGGATTTTCATCCTACCATCTTAGATTGCATCATCACTTAACATCAGGTGTGATAGCAGTCAAGGGCCAACTTGTAATCGATAAAAAAAAATATAGAGTTGAAAATAGTTTTTGCATCTTTAACTAATTTAATACCATAATGTATTCCCAATTATAATAATTATGAAAGATCTAAACATACAAAAATCTATATATTTTTTAAAACTTATCTATTTAATCAATATAAACATAACCCTTTTATATGTATAGTTGGGTAAAAAGGTTAGATTACGTGCAAAGGTTATTTTATATCTACATACAGACAAACTGGACGCACTTCACAACTCGTGTATTACACTCGGGAGGGTCCGAGTGACCCTTGACGTAAGTTTGGGAACCTAGCAAATACTTTGCGTGTTGACGAATCCTCTACTACGGGTCAAAAATTATAATTTATTATATTGTTGGCAGCTCTGCGAACCATAGACTATCGAGGTGCCGATTTTCTGTGTTGTGGCACCCCGTTTAGAAGCATAAATCAGACTGTAACAAAAGTGGAGGTTACGGGTTATATAAAAGAAGCCTTAATGGTGAAGTGATCATTATTTTGGTGTGTTCTCTCTGTGTGCAGTTATGCCGCCAGTTAATTTTGTTAATAGAGTTAGAGATAGAACTCCGCAGCATTTAAAATGACGTCAATAAGATTAGCTCGATAGTAAGGTAAAAGGAAGGCAAGGTTATTTATTTATTTATTCGGAAGCCAAAGTTGCATACAATACAAAAATTACAATTAAAATATATATGAATTAAAAATACTGGTTCCATTGTATGCCCCACTTAAAAGCTAACTCAGCATGCATTAAATTATTACACTCTTTAATATTACGAACTTAAAACTACAATTTTTAAGAACTAAGCTAACAAACCAACAAAAAATTCAACTTAGAATTTTAATTTTATTCTAATTTTATTCTTAAATGATTTGGCAGAATCACTAAAAATATCAAGCTGTGCTTCTTTGAATAAATTTTTATATAAAACAAGTATCCTATTGAGTGGAGCCGCCTTACCTAAGTAATTTTTAGTAAATCGCGGTCTAAACAACTGCTTGTTCTTAATATGTGATCTAGCATTATGATTTGGTACAAATAATTAAACTCGACGTAATATTTCCGAATTATCAATACCAGTGTTAATAATTTTATTGAACGGTATTTTAAATATTTAAGAAAAATTATTTACTTTTTACAGAATGGTAGAAAAAGGCTAATGGAGAAAAAGAAGAACGTCGACAACTTCGATTTGGCTTTTAGGATCTAATTGTGTGCTGAAGGAAATAAAGGTAATAGAAGACCTGCTCAGGCGTTTAGCTTTCTTTAATAGTAGTATTCATTTACTACTTTCCATCTTTTTTTCACAATCGGACTGATTTGGAAAGTGTTCCGTTACTTATGTTTACTTACTAACTTGTGGTGTTTACAAATGGTAACCTTGTATGCTAATGGCAATCTATGTAGCATCAAATAGTTCATTATCATCTTACATCAGACGCATGACGGATATGGGATTATAAAAATATAGTAGTTATACTAAAGCCAAACTCGATTGAGAATGCTTGTCAATAAACAAATTAAAAATGAAGGTAGAAATCACTAGTCATTTTACACAATTTTTTTTTGTTAACTTGTTAATAACGAATTCATGACAATAAATTAGATTAGTAAGCTTAAAACTAATTAATATATTCGATGTCTTTTAAATAAGATTTTATAAAAAAAGAAAACATAATTTTAAATTAGTTAGGTATAAAATGAGTTGCATTTTCTACCTTCATTTTAAATTTGTTTGTTAACAAGCATTCTCAATCGAGTTTGGCTTTTGTATAGATGATAATCGAGACAAAAACTACCCACACTTTCTGGCCGGGGTCTTTTCAAGTTAGCCCTTGACTGCAGCCATGCCTGACTGTAAGAGATGATGCATTTTAAAAACCAAACGGCCTAACTTGTCAGGTGCAGGATGAAATCCACACCCCTTCGGTTTCTAAACGACATAGTGCCGGAACGCTAAATCGTTTGGCGGTACGTCTTTGGCGGCTGGGTGGTAATATGAAGCCTCGAACCCGGGACCTGCACGGAGGCCGTCCAAACATCCGCCAGTCCAACTTCTTTAGACTAAATAAATTTCGAACTATGTATGTGGGATCTGCTCAAAGTAAAACACTACGAAACTGATTTTAAACTTTTATTTCAACTTGATACGTCCTTACGTCCTACGTCTTATTCACCTTCCTCCGCCATCTTGCCTATCCGTCTCCTCTCTCCCTTTCACGCATACATCTGTCCCTCTCACACTTACTTACGTTCCGTTCCCACAACTCGGCCATTCTACTTATTCCCTGTCCTCAGGAACACACATCTTTCATACCATCATCCATACTTACAATGAAATACTTACATAGACATCTTAAGTGTAAAATCATAGAAACTAACAATCATTTCTTTACTACAATAGAGATCTTAAGCATAAAATTATATAAACTAAAAATCATTTCTTTACTACAATAGTCATCTTAAGCATACAATAATATAAACTAACGATTGCTTTCTTACAAGATATTACAAATTAAATACAACATAACATATCATACAACATAACATATCATACAAGATAACAGATCCCCTTAAGATTAAATTACAGACATTATTTCTAAAACATTCCATCCCTCTATCGTTCATACATTACAGTCATCCTACATACTCACCTCATTATGGCTCAGGCCATTTTTTCATTTGGTCAGCTGAGCTTGAAGTACAGTTCGGGCCTTCTGTAGAACTGTCTACCTTTTCCATCTCATAGCGATCATTTAAATTTACTTTAGTTATACGATATGGACCTAGGTATTTCGCCTTGAGTTTAAGCCCTTTACCGAACTGTGTTCTTTTTATTGCTACTAAATCACCCATCTTATACTGCTGACTCTGCTTCCTGCGTCTATTAAAGTATTTTCTATTTTCTTCTTGTATAGCTAAAATTTGCTGTTTTGCTTTCTCACGTAACTCTTCTCTGTTGCTATCGTACTGTTTAGCCGCTTCTTCCTGTAATAATTCTAAAATTTCGAGGTCCTCTTTACATCTCATCTTGATGCCTATTAGTAAATTACACGGGGTGGTATTAATGCTTCTTTGAAAGGTGCTATTTAATGCTCTCTGAACTCTACTTACATGCTTGTACCAAACACCTGAGTTTTCAATACAAAGCTTGGTCAGCATGGGAATTATTATACGGTGTATACGCTCCACCTGCCCATTTCCTCTTGGCACACCAGTAGTGATGGTTATATGCTGGATATCTTCCTCTTTACAGTATTCTTGAAATTCATGGCTGGTGAAAGCAGTCCCTCTGTCAGTTATCAGTCGCCTGGGATTACCGAAGGTTTGCTGATGTATCTTAAGCTTGTTCAGTGTTTCTGCACTCGATGTACTCTTTGTAGGAAATAACCAGACAAACTTGGTGAAGGCATCAATTACTGTGAGAATATAATTATACTGCTTTCGAGTTTCAGTCAAAGGTCCAACATGGTCGATATGCAAAGTATCTAATGGTGAACTTTCTTTATTTAAAGGGTTTAGAAACCCTTCCTGTTTACCCTCTTTCCTCGTAGCTAATAAACATGGTATACACGATCTTATAAACTCTTCTATCTTTCTTTCAACATCTTTTATATAGTAATCTTGACAAATCAATTCTTTCATTTTCCTCCTTGAAAAATGCCCATTACTGTGTACTCTTGATAATATTTCCTTTTCTAATTGTTTAGGTATGACTAATAATTTTCCATCTCCCTTGTACAGTATATCTCCATCTGTTGAGTAATCTTTGAATGACTTTTCCTTGAGTATATCCTTTATTGCTTTTATGCCATCGTCATGGTCTTGTGCTATTTTAATCTGGTCACGTAAGGATGTTATTGTAGTCACCCATGGATATCTGCTGAGTGCATCAGCATGACGCATCTTCTCTCCAGCTCGGTGTTCTATTTCGAAGTCATATTCATTCAGCATTAGTACCCATCTTGCTACTTTTGCAGAGAGATCTTTTTTCCTCAGGGTCTGCTGAAAAGCTTTACAATCGGTTACTATCTTAAAATGTTTTCCATACAAATAGTGGCGAAACTTTTTAACGCCTTCCACAACAGCCATAGCTTCAAGCTCATAGCTCGACAGCTTGCTTTGTGCTTCATTCGTCTTACGGCTCATATAATGCACTGGGTGTAAGCCAGTGTTGGGGTGAAATTGCATGAGAACGGCTGATATTGCAGCGCTTGATGCATCTGTATGCAATTCAGTTTTAAGGTTAGAATCAAATATCTTCAAGACTGGACCAGAACACAACTTTTCTTTTAACAAATAAAAAGCCTTTCTGTGTTTGTCATCAAACACACACTCTACATCTTTCTTTAACAAATCATTAAGTGGCTTAGCAATAGCGGCATATTGTTTTATGTATTTCCTAAAGTAGGAAGTTAGACCTAAAAAACTTTTAAGTTGCTTACTCGTTTTAGGTTCAGGAAATTTCATAACTGCCTCTGTTTTCTCTGTAGTCGGTCGTACCTCACCATTCTTGATTGTATGGCCCAAGTACTCAATCTCGGTCTGTATTAACTTTGCTTTCTTCCAATTAATTCTTAGCCCATACCGTGAAGCAACTTCCAAAACCTGCTTTAGACGTTGTAATGCTTGTTCTTCATTTACTGCGGGAATTATAATATCATCTATAAAAATCATCATTATCTTCTGCGCTAGCAGCTCACGGAAGATTACATTAACGAACCTCATAAAATATTTAGGACTGATCGAAAGTCCAAATGGAGCTCGCAAAAACTCATACTGTCCCTGGTGACACACAAAAGAAGTGTAAGGAATCGACTCCTCACTAATCTTTAAATGGAAGAAACCATTTTTTAAATCAAGCACACTGAAAACATTAGCTTGGGATAAGTTATCGATAAGGTCATCAATGATTGGTAGTGGATATTCATCCTTAACTATCTTTGAATTAAGCTGCCTGTAATCCACACACACTCGGATGCTGCCATCCTTTTTCTTCACTAACACAAGAGGGCTAGAGTATTCAGAGAAACTTACCCTTATGATTCCGTCTTTCAACCACTCGTCTATTTGTTTTTCAACAATACCTTGTTCCATGTAAGATAACCTCCTTGGCCGTTGAGCGACAGGCACATCATCCTTTAATATAATTTTCAGCTCTAAAGGTGCCTCCTCAACCTGGACTGGATGGTAGTTGTCTATAGACTGATGCACTTCCTGTCTTAATAAAGGATTCTTAATATGTTCTATAAGACAATCTAATTCATCTGAAATGCAATTAATATTATTCACCCATTCATTTCCATCCCTAGATATAGAAACGCATCCATCTCTCATTAACATTGTTACTCCTTTCAGAAACTCATGACCTATAATCAAATCATACGGCATACAATTTCTAGGTATAATATAGAACGAAATATTATCGTAGCACTGTCCATCTATTTTAATTGAAGTCTTAATTTTGCCTAATGACTGTACTCGTGAACAACCAAGACCAGTTAACATAAGTCCGCCGACGTTAAACTCAACTTTAAATAATTTAGCGCACAACTCTGCCGAAATAAGATTTACGTCACTGCCCGAATCTATTAGCGCACTTGAACTGTGATTTCCCGACACAATCACCACTTTTACAGGTTTTCCATCGCTTTTCCTATCTTTATTTATTTGCAAAACTTCAAAGTCGTTGACCTGAGACTTCTCGACGTCACTGTCACTGTCACTGTCATGGCCGCTCGCGCATCCCGTCGAGTCGACCGTGCCAAACATGGCCGATCGCTGTTTTACCGGCTCCGTTGATTGGCCCGCCGTGCGTAGTTGCAGCGCGCTTTGTGCCGGCTGCTTTACCGACTTTCCGTTGACGCCGCTGAATCTCACGGTGCTTGGAGCGCCACTGGTTGCACTGAACTTGGGACATTGATACGAAAAATGGCCAAATGTATTGCAGCGAAAACATTTAACGCCATTTTCACAATTCTTTGCCATATGACTTTCCCCGCAGTTATAGCAGCGTCGCGTCGTTGATGAGGATGCTTCTATTTTTTTTCTAGGCACTGTCATGACCTTGACTTCTTTCTTTATGTTCTCGTGCATTTTTTCGTATATTAGAAGTTTTTCTTTAAGCGCAGTATATGTTGTTACGCCATATAACACGACCTTGTTTGTTGGACAGTCTTCTATGCCGTCTATGATATATTGAATGGCTACATAATCGGGAAATTTAGCTCTTTTTCCTAACTCCTTCATAGCTAGCATGTACTGATAGTAACTTTCATTCTTCTGTTTTTTTCTAGATGCCATTAATTCGTGCATTTCTTTGCTGTTGATAGCTTCCGGAAATTCTCTTTGCACGGCAATTTTTAATTCGTCATATGTTTTAAACACTTTTTCCGACTTTAGCCATAGCCCGGCCGTACCACATAACGTCCTTCTTGCTATTATTAATTTTTGATGCGGTGTCCATTTAAAAATTTCGGCGTTATCTTCTATGTCCTGTGCCCACTTTGTAGATGTGTACGACTTGTCCTCGCCGTTGAACTGAGCTATGCTTCCCTCGAAACCATAAAACATGGCGGTGGGCGCCGCGGCTTGTGTGGCGTCCCCCATCTTTTCCGCTTCCATCTTTGCAATCAAATTTGATAAATTTCGTCTTTCGTCTTAAACGTCTTTCGTCGTCCGTCTTTCCTTCGTACGTCGTGTTCTTTCGTGGTTATTCGGTGTATGTCCGGAACACGTGCGCCTCGCGTCTTGTGTCGCCCGCGCCGGTTGCGTCGTATGTTAATATATTTCGTGATTCACTTTATTTCGTCACGCGCACACTTTGAGCGATCCCGGACGAGTCCCCAAAATGATTTGTGGGATCTGCTCAAAGTAAAACACTACGAAACTGATTTTAAACTTTTATTTCAACTTGATACGTCCTTACGTCCTACGTCTTATTCACCTTCCTCCGCCATCTTGCCTATCCGTCTCCTCTCTCCCTTTCACGCATACATCTGTCCCTCTCACACTTACTTACGTTCCGTTCCCACATGTAAATAATACTAATTACAATAATTCGAGAACTCATAGTAATTGTCAGTGATCCCTCAAGAGTCGTCCAGCGGTGCTCGGAGAACAAGACTCAAAGAGTGAAGGACGTGAGGGATTCTCTTCATCAGTTCGTGCTTGAGGACATCAAGGGACCAGTGCTTATTACTGTGTCCGGCCAATAGCTACTATGTTGTCGTAACTTCTCATCAATAATGAAACAAGTGACAACATAATAAACATAATCTGTTTTTTTCTCGTCTCTCTTTCTCTCTCAGGGCTACCTACTACTACAATATTTTGATGTGGCAGTGGGTTGGTCATATCTGTCGAACGACTAATGATCATTGAAGTCGGAAGGTCCTAGAGTGGAGACCGCGACCGTGTACGGCGTCCCTCAACTAGATCGAGCGATGTCAAAGTGACTGGCACCAATTAGATGCAGCAAACCAACAATACACGAAGGAGGAAGTTGGCGCTGCTTGAACATAATAATGGCTGATGATGATTTTTTCTCGTACCATGTTATATACGAGATTTCAGCTGTTCCTTAGAATTTACATTATTCTTTATATTTCTTAACCTCTCCTTAGTGCATTAAATAATAATTAAAAAAATTATAAATCCGTTCTCAAGCGTTAAAACGGCTAACTAATAGCATTTTTTTTACATTTTGATACTACAATGTTTTTGTATTCATACATAATATTCTGTCAAAAAAATTTCAATTTTTTTAAATTTGTAATTTTCTTCAAGGCTTCAATGTCAATTGTACAAAGCCTATCGTTTCGTAAACTGCTGTATGCAAACAGTTTTCTTGCTAGAATTTCATTAAATAGAAAGAAACAGGATAGTCGAAGAGCAGGTAAACATGTTTTATACACTGATTTTACGGGTAAATCCAATATAGAGAATAATTCATTGTCTGTTGTACAAAAAATAGAACCGACTCAAAACGCACTGAAAAGTAAAAAATAATTGTGTCATTTAGTTGCTTTAATTTACTTAAGCATATCTATGAAGTCGGTGCCAGCCAAGTTTAAGGAACATTTATTTTACATAGTAAAGCAGATTGTGGGTTCTAGGTAACGTCCTTAAAGTAGAAACCTTGGCCGGCACCGACTCCTAGATATGCTCAAATAAATTAAAGCCACTAAATGACACAGTTATTTTTTACTTTTTAGTGCGTTTTGAGTCGGTTCTATTTTTTGTTAAAAATTCTCATTTCTTACTTTTTAGTGATTCAGCGCCACATAACGCAGTCGTACTATACTACTATATTATATGGCACTTGTAGCCAAAAAGCTACCGATACCGAGACAAAGACCGAAATCACTGTAAGCGTGCCTCCAAAGATTGAAGAGTTCCTTCAATTTTCCCAGGATATCATCATCAGATCCTAAAATGATGATAATGGGACCATCTTGGAAGTATGTCCTTTGTAATAAAAAAAGAATTATCAAAATCGGACAACTCTGTAAAAAGTTATGCGTGGTCATACATAAAAAAAAATATACGTGTCGAATTGAGAACCTCCTCCGTTTTTTTTTCGTTGGTTAAAAAACTAGGTAAAGCATGGAATTGAATATTATTGAATCAACGTGTCCTAAAAATCTTCCTTGATATAGAACGACTACGACCCGTTGAGAGTATTTATTTTGAAGTGGATTAGCGATAAAGTATGCCGATTCTTGAAAAAAATACATCTCGTCTGGCTTGTCTCGTCAATCGTTCCACCTTCAGCACGACTGTCAGTCCAGTATGGCAAAATGTCATTGGAGAACACCGATTTCTGTTACATCGACATACAAGTCTATTTTCATGGTTTCAAATAAAGGAGATGTCTCAAAACTGCCCCAGGGTGGTTTTATATGAAAATCACCTAGAGACCTAACAAAATAAACGAAATTAAAATAGCTTTATAATTATAATTTTTAAATATATAAATAGAAACTAGCGGGGTTTTAAAATAAACCTAAAAAAAGGTATTATTTTTAATTCCTATTGAATCGTAGTTGATATCGATAGTTGCATACAAATTGTATAAAGAAATGACTTTTATTCATAATATTTTGATTTCGGTAGTTAAGATAACAACACTAAGTATGACATAATAAAACAATTATTTCACTTTGCCTATAGCTATATTTTTTTTTACTAAAATAACCTTTTAGGCAGGTATTTTAGTTAGAGTTTATGGTACTGATTATGCAATGACCAATATCTAGGGCCAAATATACTATTTTTTATTAAATTAGATAGGATTACCAACCCAAAGGTAAAAGTTTTATTAAGACGCATAAACATTTAATTTTTTCCTGGGGCAAACAATGAATGGGCGGTGGGCCATCTCCTTTATATACGTCACAGTAGAGAAAGAGGCCGTAAAACACTGTACAGTTATCGTAAGTGTAAACTCGTTGCGTACAAAGAATTCTAATCTGGCCGATTTCGATAAGATAAGTATAACTTACGGATTGCATTTCCTTTATTTTGGTAACGTTGTTTTTTAAAAGTGACTGTGACTGATCTATTGTAGATATTCGTAATGGTTAAAATAAGCTTTTAATGTACCATTGCTTACTCGTAGACTATTATGGTGCTTGTATTTACGCAAATTTCATGAAACACATAAAAGGAACTCAGCCCTTTTATATCTTTGAAACGTTGCATGTACAAATTTGAACTCGAAAGATTACATTTGCGTTGAGGAATGTGGCATAAATATATATTTTTAACCGACGAAAAAAAACGGAGGAGGTTTTCAATTCGACACGTATATTTTTTTTTGTTTTTTTAGTTGTCGGATTTTGATAATTCTTTTTTTATAAGAAAGGGCATACTTCCAAGGTGGTCCCATTGTCATCATGTTAGGACCTGATGATGATATCCTGGGGAAATTGAAGGAACTCTTCAAATTTTGGAGGCCCGCTTACATCGATTTCGGTTTTTGTCTCGGCATCGATAGCTCTTTGGCTACTAGTGCCGTATAATATACTATGACAGTATAGTACGAGTACGATACGTGGAGATAAATCACTAAAAAGTAAGAAATAAAAATATTTAACAAAAAATAGAACCGACTTCATAGATATGCTTAAGTAAATTAAAGCAACTAAATGACACAGTTATTTTTTACTTTTTAGTGCGATTTGAGTCGGTTCTATTTTTTGTTAAAAAATTTTACTTAAAGTGTATGCTACGAGTTAAGTTTATTATCAAATGTTTATGATATTTTATTCATTTTGGGTCTTTTCTACAACTGCCGGCCCCTAAACAAGAATAGTACATATCGTTAGAACTAGCCATTTGCAGCAATTTTAATATAGCAGCAAAGATGTCGGAGTGCACCGAGCCAAGTTCTGCAGGTTTGAAAATTCATACATTTTATAGTTGATAATCAATGTAATAAATGGTATGTATAGTTAGCGCTGGCTATTCGGAGCAATAGTAATATAGCAGCAAAATTGTCGGAGTGCACCGAGCCAAGCTCTGCAGGTTTGAAAATTCATACATTTTATAGTTGATAATCAATGTAATAAATGGTATGTACAGTTAGCGCTGGCTATTTGGAGCAATAGTAATATAGCAGCAAAATTGTCGGAGTGCACCGAGCCAAGTTCTGTAGGTTTGAAAATTCATACATTTTATAGTTGATAATCAATGTAATAAATGGTATATATAGTTAGCGCTGGCTATTTGGAGCGATTACTAATACGATGCACTAGTGGTTTAGAATTGTCGTGAGCCAAGTTATGGATAAAAGTGAGAAAATTCGCATAAACTTACATACGTTTTATTTTTTTTTGAAAGTACCCTTTATCACAAATAATGGTGGTATACTTAGAACAACCCATTTGTAGCATTTAATCATTACATAGTCGCTTATTAATGTTTGTCCCTATGTATGCTTAAATCTTTAAAACTACGTAACCGAATTTCAGGGGTACTTTAGTACAGCATTGCACCCGTGCGAAGCCGGGATGGGTCGATAGTATGGCATAAAAGTCGTAGGATTGCTTAAGAGCCAAGTAATAGTTCGATGTTCGGTCATTTTCATATATTTTATTGTTTTTAAAATGCCAACCAACAAAATTTTTTTTAAATAAAAATAGAAACGACTCAAAACGCACTAAAAAGTAAAAAATAACTGTGTCATTTAGTTGCTTTAATTTACTTAAGCATATCTATGAAGTCGGTACCAGCTAAGTTTAAGGAACATTTATTTTACGTAGTAAAGTGTGCCCTTTCTAAAAAAAAAGAATTATCAAAATCGGACAACTCTGTAAAAAGTTATGCGTGGTCATACATAAAAAAAAAATATATACATGTCGAATTGAGAACCTCCTCCGTTTTTTTTTCGTCGGTTAATAAAATGATGTACAATGGGTTTACATTTTATTGATTCTTTAATAAAATTTTCAATCAGTCCAGTCGGGAATCGAACTCGGGACCTCCGTCTATTAAATCCACCGCGCGCACTATTGCTACACGGAAACCGTTAAAATAGTCTATCAAATTAATGTATTGTCAAAGTAAGTACTGTATTTCATGCAACTGTCAATATAGCAACATGCGGTATGTAACTATTCGGTTAGATTCGGTTAATATATTGGCACAAATCTTTGATCAAATCGCATTTGACGTATCTTAGTTGGCCGTTATCACATTTGGCATTAGATTTGATGTCCAATTTATAGCGGGTAATGCGTTAAGCCGATAACCACAATCTCGTATGAATTATTATGCAGGTGCTAATTGTACAGGTTGGGAATTATTGATGTAATTTATAACTGGTGTTATTATCGTCGGCTTTGTTTAGCGCAACACTGCTGTGTGTAGTCGAAGAGCTGGCGGCAACCAAGCAGCCATTAGAACTTCGTCACGAAGGCCACTCATAACTTCTATTACAATGACCGCCTTGAGTGCATGCTTGTACAGTGCATGGACATTTTTTCATTAAATCAATTTTACCAATGTTCCCCTTCCGCTACTCATAATTTTAAAGCTTGTATTATGAAGTGGTACGCAAATAAACACACGTACGGGGATTGTTCCGATCGGCAGATGCATTGTTCATACAATGCACTTAATAACTTAATCAATACTTGTGCTTCAAAGATGTTTTCACACGAAACCTGTCATCATGCTCTACCTTCCAACTACAGACTGGGTACAGCTTGCGTTACAAAGGCTGAAATGGAGTAAAGCTGTTACCGAAAACTGTAAGAATTTCCAAGCGAATGGTTTTGAAGACGGAACGGACCTCGGAAGACCAGGCCAAAGCATTATTATCCTCGGAGCGCCAGAAAGAGCAGGCGGCTGATGCTTATCCGCTCCGTAGAAGAAGAACGGGTGGTAGGAGACGCCGATATGCGCATCTCCTGCCACCCCTGTAGTCACCACTGAGTGCACCGACGAGCACGTCGGGACGTCAAAGTGTCTGCTTCCGCGATCCTTTGACGTCCCAAAAAAGACGCAGATGGCTCCGCTGGGTTTTAGTGGGTATTATGGCTGCTCAGCCAGCGAGTCCCACATACCCGAGCGCAGACTGCATAGTTCTTCCTTCCAGTCTGCGCCCGAGATGCGTAAATGCATCCAGCGAAAAAAAAATGCCAAAGCATTATTATGCCTAACAGTCCAACAGTGCTGGCCATTTGTTTTGCGAGTCGTACAATTGTTTTTTTGTAAACTAAGTTTGGATTCACCAGTCACATGCGGGCGTACTCCAAACATCAGAGCCAAAGTGTCGTCTTTGGTGGACACGTCGAGGAGCACAATGTTGTGCATTTTTTAATCACATATTCTATTGCAGTAGTAATCGAATCATAACGTCGAGTTCTAGCTGGAATTGCAGGGCGTAATTTAAATAAATATTACGAACGAGCGTTCGTATAGTCAGCACATTGCTATATATTTTGGTAAACGACGTAGGTACCGTTCGCTATTACATTACGCCCTGTAACATAGGCCAGTACTCGTAATAAACTAATAACAAACTCCCAAACTCCCAGTTGAAGTACTTAATCAAAAGTTACCAATGGCTCTTTGGCTAATATGGGTGGAATATTGGCCACAATACGTGTCTAATTTGCGGTGTTGTGGGGTAACAAAGGAGGGGGTAGTGACCTCTAAATAACCCCCCGGCCTAAATAAATATGCTTAAGCCTTTCGGCACATATGAGATATATTTCATCATGTAACGTCTAATGATATTTTATGAAGAGCTATTTATTTTCCCTATCGCCAACTGCCCTTCTAGCCTCTGTAACGCTCCACTTGTGATACACCATCAAAGGAAATCCGGCTGGGTATCCTCTAGGCAAGAGTTCCCACTTATACTTCATAATTGATATGTCATCTGCCTTTCTGATGTCTTTAAGTTTGTATTTGAACACTATTAATGCTAAGCTGGCTAGGAACATTCTAGGCAAACACTATCCTACTTAGGTACATCTTAGCATTACTGTTTATGGGGCCTGATTGTACTCTTTTTTTTATTAACTACAAGTTGGTCTTTGACTGCTATCACACCTGATGTTTAGTGGTGATGCAATTTAAGATAGAAGCCGCATAGCTGTTTAGGAGGAAGAAGAAATCCACACTCCTTTCGGTTTCTACACGACATCGTACCGGAACGCTTGGAGGTACGTTTTTGTCGGTAGGGTGGTAACTAGCCACAGCGAAAGCCTCCCACCAGTCAGACCAAGACAAATTAAGAAAAATTTCTATCTGCCCCGCCGGGAATCGAATCTAGGACCTCCGTCTTATAAATCCACCGCGCGCCACGGAGGAATACATCAGAATAACACATAGCTTAATTTATTTCGAAATTTTTACAGAAACGGGAACTACGCGGGAAAAGCCGCGAGCGACCTCTACATTACTACTGAGTATGTATGTATTACAATTACTACTGAGTATGTATGGGCTGCCTTAGAATATTTTTAATATTTTCAAGAAAAATTTTTAACAAAAAGTAGAACCGACTCAAAACGCACTAAAAAGTAAAAAATAACTGTGTCATTTAGTTGCTTTAATTTACTTAAGCATATCTATGAAGTCGGTGCCAGCCAAGGTTAAGGAACATTTATTTATTTTACGTAGTAAAGCAGTTTGTGGGTTCTAGGTAACGTCCTTAATGTAGAAACCTCGGCTGGCACCGACTCCTAGATATGCTTAAGTAAATTAAAGCAACTAAATGACACAGTTATTTTTTACTTTTTAGTGCGTTTTGAGTCGGTTCTATTTTTTGTTAAAAATTTTTATTTCTTACTTTTTAGAGATTTATCGCCACGTAACGTACTCGTACTATACCGCCATAGTATAATATGGCACTAGTAGCCAAAAAGCTACCGATACCAAGACAAAAACCGAAATCGCTGTAATCGTGCCTCCAAAATTTGAAGAATTCCTTCTGTTGCTTCTCCAGGATATCATCATCAGATCGTAACATGATGACAATGAGACCACCTTGGATGTATGCCCTTTCTAATAAAAAAAGAATTATTAAAATCGGACAACTCTGTAAAAAGTTATGCGTGGTCATACATATAAATATATATATATATATATATATATATATATATACGTGTCGAATTAAGAACCTCCTTCGTTGTTTTTTCGTCGGTTAAAAATACCACAGCCCCTAGAATCAAGTTAAATCAAACTTATAAAAGTTTTCACAGTAAATACCATTTCGGAAGCAACGAAGCGAAATTATCAGGTTTTATAACTTTAATAATCTTGTTAAAAAGCGTCTTCTCTGACGTTTTAATAAGTTTCTTTCAAAATAATTTTATCGTGCGATGACAAAAAAATTGTGAGAGAACTTTTTATTTAATGTTTTTTTTTTCTTGGTGTTGCTGGGACTTAACTAAAGATGACAGGCTTCTAGAAATCTTTTTTTAATGTCTAACTTATTAAAGTACTTTTACGAGTACATCTTATATATTGTAGTCATTTAATATTGTTGATAGAACAAAAACATCAACTCTTAGGTGCGAGAATACAGGCACCTAATGTTTATTCTGACTGCCTCGTTCCTCCTGATCCGATCCTGGGTTCGAATCCAGGGTCGGGTCACGGAATAACTCTGAGTTTCTCATTCTTCTAATAAAAACTAAAACAAATAACTATTTTTTTTATTATTTGACTACAAGTTGGCCCTTGACTGCTATCACACCTGATGTTAAGTGATTATGCAATCTAAGATGGAAGCGGGCTAACTTGTTAGGAGCAGGATGAAATCCACACCCCCATCGGTTTCTACACGACATTGTACCGGAACGCTAAATCGCTTGGCGGTACGTCTTTGTCGGTAGGGTAACTAGCCACGGCGAAAGACCAAGACAAATTAAAAAAAATCTCAATCTGCCCCACCGGGGATCGAACCTAGGACCTTCGTCTTATAAATCCACCGCACATACCACTGCGCCACGGAGGTCGTCAGAACTATTAAACTATTTTTTTCTTTAAAACCTAGGTCCAGATTTTAAATTATTTATAATGAATTTCTGACAAAACCACTAGACCTACGTAAGTAACTGTAACAAGAAAAAGGATTTTTCTATTACAAAGTACATTGAAAACTTTCTGACAAAACCACTAGACCTACGTAAGTAACTGTAACAAGAAAAAGGATTTTTCTATTACAAAGTACATTGAAAACTTTCTGACAAAACCACTAGACCTACGTAAGTAACTGTAACAAGAAAAAGGATTTTTCTATTACAAAGTACATTGAAAACTTTCTGACAAAACCACTAGACCTACGTAAGTAACTGTAATAAGAAAAAGGATTTTTCTATTACAAAGTACATTGAAAACTTTCTGACAAAACCACTAGACCTACGTAAGTAACTGTAATAAGAAAAAGGATTTTTCTATTACAAAGTACATTGAAAACTTTCTGACAAAACCACTAGACCTACGTAAGTAACTGTAATAAGAAAAAGGATTTTTCTATTACAAAGTACATTGAAAACTTTCTGACAAAACCACTAGACCTACGTAAGTAACTGTAACAAGAAAAAGGATTTTTCTATTACAAAGTACATTGAAAACTTTCTGACAAAACCACTAGACCTACGTAAGTAACTGTAACAAGAAAAAGGATTTTTCTATTACAAAGTACATTGAAAACTTTCTGACAAAACCACTAGACCTACGTAAGTAACTGTAATAAGAAAAAGGATTTTTCTATTACAAAGTACATTGAAAACTTTCTGACAAAACCACTAGACCTACGTAAGTAACTGTAATAAGAAAAAGGATTTTTCTATTACAAAGTACATTGAAAACTTTCTGACAAAACCACTAGACCTACGTAAGTAACTGTAACAAGAAAAAGGATTTTTCTATTACAAAGTACATTGAAAACAAAACCCCGACAGAATTTTCCAGATGTTATATTCAAATGGGTAAGTTAAAGTTAAACTCTTGTAATTTATCTTAATCGCATCTGCAGAAGTTACCCAGTCCTGCCGGTGTGGACTAAATAAGTTACCTCAAAGTTTCGCTAGTAAACGTAGAGTAGGGAATTTGATTAAAGTGTTATCTACTTGAAGTAAGTCGATAATTCGGACGAAACACGACTAATTGCTTCACTACTTTGTATTTGTAACTTAATTGTACGTGAAAATTGATATCAAATGGCGGCATCCCTTTTTAACCGACGAAAAAAAACGGAGGAGGTTCTCAATTCGATACGTTTATATATATATTTTTATTTTGTATGACCACGCATAACTTTTTACATAGTAGTCCGATTTTGATAATTCTTTTATTATTCGAAAGGTCATACTTCCAAGATGGTCCCATTGTCATTATTTTAGGATCTGATGATGATATCCTTGAAAAATTTAAGGAGCTCTTCAAATTTTATAGGCACACTTGCAGCGATTTCGGTTTTTGTGTAAGTATCGGTGGCTTTTTGGCTACATGTGCTGTATAAAATACTACGACAATATAGTACTAGTACGTTAGGTGGCGTTAAATCACTAAAAAGTACGAAATACAAATTTTCGGTCGGCGTCAGTGCTAGCCTAGGTTTCTACTTTAAGGACCTAGGACCTAGAAACCACAAACTGCTTTACTACGTTAAATAAATGTTCCTTAAACTTGCTGGCACCGACTTCATAAATACGCTTAAGTAAATTAAAGCAACTAAATGACACAGTTATTTTTTACTTTTTAGTGCGTTTGGAGTCGGTTCTATTTTTTGTTAAAAATGATTATTTACTTCTTAGTGCGTTTTGAGTCGGTTAATTTTTTGTTAAAAAAAATTATTATGATTACTAGAGGACGCCCGCGGTTTCACCTGCATAGCTCCCGTGCCGTTGAAAATTTCAGGATAACAAGGAGCCTAAGTGTTATTCTGATGATCAGCTGTATTATTGTAAAGTTTCATCAAAATCTATTTAGCAGATTTGCGTTCATTTATTATAAGTTAGCCCTTGACTATAAACACTGCTGGTACGGTGATAATGCAATCTATAACAAAAATAGAACCGACTTAAAACGCACTAAAAAGTAAAAAATAACTGAGACAAAAACCGAAATCGCTATAAGCGTGCCTCCAAAGTTTGAAGAGTTCCTTCAATTTCCCCAGGATATCATCATCAGATCCTAACATGATGACAATGGGACCATCTTGAATGTATGCTCTTTCTATTAAAAAAAGAATTATCAAAATCGGACAACTCTGTAAAATGTTATGCGTGGTCTTACATAAAAAAAATATACGTGTCGAATTGAGAACCTCCTCCGTTTGTTTTCGTCGGTTAAAAATAGAAGCGGGCTAAATTGTTAGGAGCTTGGCCCCTTGCAGGGGGAGTAGGGTAGAACTTACCAAGGCCGAAGCCCCCACCAGTCAGAAATAGACCAATTTAGAAAATCTTAATCGACCCAGCCGGGAATCGAATCCAAGACCTATCTTATAAGTCCACTGCGCATAAAATCCCTACGTTCCACCTAATAAGTAAGTACAGACATAGCACTTCAAAAAGGTAATATCAAACCGAAGCGAGAAAGCCAATCTGATTTGAAAATTTTCACAAGTTTTACTATTATCTCCTAACAATGGTATAAGCTTAATTTTCACGCGTGTGTGTGTCGTACGTGTAAAGCACTTGGCCTTTCGCCAGATGTCAGTATTGTGCTCCATGCATTGTGATTGCTCTAACTGCCTCTAACGTGCTCTAATTGCGTTTCTCACCCCTTCCTAACAGAGGGTATAAAGACGTTCAATATTCTGAGCATTTTAATCACATATTTTTTCTATTCACTGTGTTTTTTTTTATAGCCAGCGGTTGAGTTTATTTTTGTAAAAGATTCTTCTTCTAACAGTTATGAACGTTGGTTTTTCTAAGGGATTCTTTCTGTAACTAATGGGTTTTGTAAGAGATTCTTCCTCTAACTAGTTGGTATTTCTAGTGATAAGATAAGATTGTCTTATCACTGAAGAAGTGATCTCTTCCAGGTAACCTAGATAAACGGACCTTTACACTTGAGTGACGGTGAATTGACATCAATAAAAGACAAGATAAATTAATGTACAATCGAAAAGGTACACTAATTGATTATTATTAATACAAATAAAATTTTTTAACTTAAAATTGAACCGACTCAAAACGCACTAAAAAGTAAAACATAACTGTGTCATTTATTTGCCTTAATTTACTTAAGCATATCTATGAAGTCGGTGCCATCGGTTAATCATTCAGTGCTATTTGACTTAATTATATTCTGTATTTCATAAGAATTTTTGTGATGATTCCGCAATATAACATTTAAAAAAGCCGATCTAAGGATGTTGGCAATTTTTTCTGCTATGATGGAAAGATAATAATCTGAACTATAGCTTGACCAGAAAAAAAAGCTCGCCATTTTGCTTTACTTGTGGTGACCTCCATCCAGGTTTTCTTTTTCTTGGTCACGCTATGAAGGTTTTTTTTTTATCTAAATGTTGAAAGTTTTTTTTCTAGTTTTCTCCGACACTACCTAGTTTTTCAGTGCTTTAATAATTCTATTATTCGTAGGGATGTGATAAATACTTCTCAATGTACAGCTCAAGATTATGCTATACAAACACCTTGTAACATGGTATACGGCGAACACTGTTTGCAGAGACCGTTCGGTTTGGCTTTGCAACTGTATTTGCGCCGCTTCTGTTAAACTACGTCGGTTTAAAGCGCTTTATGTTGCTATTGGTGCGTTCAGATTGAGTAAACAATCTTCTTGACCTCGATTCGTGTAAGACAATCAATTTATGCAGATCCTGTGTTTATCAAATCATTCTTTAACCGACGAAAAAAAAACGGAGAAGGTTCTCAATTCGACATGTATATTTTTTTTTTGTATGACCACGCATAACTTTTTACAGAGTTGTCCGATTTTGATAATTCTTTTTTATTAGAAAGGACACACTTCCAAGGTGGTCCCATTGTCATCATGTTAGGATCTGATGATTATATCCTGGGAAAATTGAAAGAACGCTTCAAATTTTATAGGCACACTTGCAGCGATTTTGGTTTTAGTGTAAGTGTCGGTAGCTTTTTGGCTACTAGTGACGTAAAGTAAAAAATAAATGTGTCATTTAGTTGCTTCAATTTACTTAAGCATATCTATAAAGTCGGTGCCAGCAAGTTTAAGGATCATTTATTTAACGTTTTTACTTTTTAGTGCGTTTTGAGTCGGTTCTATTTTTTGTTAAATTTTTTTTTGTTATATTTGGTTCTTAATATATAATATATCTTATGGACAAGATTTTCAAGACGAGCAAATACTGGAAACAAATTATGATAGATATAGATATTTGTTGAGCGTGTCATCATCCTGGGGAATGTTTCAGACATACCAGCACCGATATAACCAAGTAACCAAGATTATTTTGAATCGTCGATGTCTAATTTTAAATTTATGTGAAAGTAATGGTGATAATTATTTTAGGTCGGAAACTTAAAATTAAATCTACGTGCCTTGGTTCAAGAATAGCGCGTATAGACAGACAGACATACAAATAATAAATATACAAGTATATTAAAAATTCTTTTGGTAATTAATCTCCCTACTTTTTAGTACAGGATCCGTGGCCTATTTTTTCACTTGATTACTATCAAGCTAATTTTCCGTGAGTAGCTTCATTTTGATAAGACGCCCAACAATTTCCTGTGCGAAAATTTTTGATTGTGGTAGCTAACAGAGGTAGCAATGATAAAATATGTCGATTTGATGATTCTTCAATATTTATTACTAACTGAATTGTTTTTATTAAATCTTAAGATAATTATCTAAATTATTTGAAAAAATATTTGTCCTACAAAATCTATGGTTTCATCAAAGAGTCCTCCCCCTCCAACATGTATTGATAACGAGATCACCAAAAATGATTACTAACCAGCTGATTTTTATTTTATGGTAATTTTGTTTAAAGTACAGATATTTGTCTACTCTATTATTACAAAGGTTCAAACTCAGTTAATGTAGCAAAATAACTAAAAAGCCATAAAGAATAACGTTTCTTTATAAATTTTAAATTACTCGTAAACTACTTAAGTCTGAAGTAAGTTTAATATTTCGCATCAGTGTTTCTTCCCGGCTCCTTGCACGAAGTCATCTCAAAGATTCATTTTCCGCCATCATAAACATCTTAAAGCTTTAAAATATCGCGGCGTTTCCTTCCTTTTTCAGGCGTGCTTTGTATCTTTTCTGTAACAGTGAAGTGGCCTTTTCAGAAGTTGCACAGATGAGAAACGTTAGTACGTTTTATTCAGAAGATTGAAAATGAAGAGGCGGTGTTTTGCAGCGACTTCGTTTTTAATTTTGGTTACATTTTTCTTTGCAAATTAACATGACGTACTTTATGTTAATTTGTTATAATATCCTTTAGGATATTTCGTATTTTGCTGTCGTATTGTTCTTTAATAGTTTAATTAAGTACATGGTAAATTTATCAAGCATTTATTGCTCGACCACACGTATCCAACTCGAGAAACAAGTGGAATAATCACGTGCAAGTCGTCTTTCGACACTATAATTTTATTATTTTTATGGACTACAAGTTGGCCACACCTAATGTTAAGTGTTGATGCAATCTAACATGGAAGCGGGCTAACTTGTTGGGAGTAGGACGAAATCCACACCCCTTTTCGGTTTCGCCACGACATCGTACTGGAACGCTAAATCTTTGTCGGTAGGGTGGTAACTAGCCACGGCGAAAGCCTCCCACCTCCCAAGACAAATTAAGAAAAATCTCAATCTGCCCCGTCGGGGATCGAACACAGAACCTCCGTCTTATAAATCCACCGCGCATAGCACTGCGCTACGGAGGTCATCATAAAATATCACGATAGTGTTTAATATATTTTCTGTAATAGTCAAGTGTCCTTTCCAGGAATTAGACAGATGAGAAGCCTTATTACCTACGTTTTATTAAGAAGATTGAAAGTGAAGTGGCGTTTACGAAGTTTGCGGCGACATTATTTTTTTTAATTTTCGTCACAATTTTGTTTGTAAATAAACATGTTGTGAAGGATATACTTTTGTTGGCAGCATTGTATACTCTGCGAACCATAGACTATAGAGTAGTCGATTTTCTGTGTTGTGGTACCCCGTTTAGAAGCATAAATCACAGACTGTAGTAAAAATGGCGGTTACGGGCTATATAAAAGAAGCCCTAATGGTGAAGTGATCATTATTTTGGTGCGTTCTCTTTGTGTGCAGTTATGCTGCCAGTTAATTTTGTTAAAAGTTAAAGTGTAATAAAATGTAAATAAAAATTATGTGATTACCGTAAGATTGTTTCATTTTGATCATATTTGATGTCTTGGTAATTAAATTGTTCCAATTAAAGTTCGTCTTTTGTTTTTCATATGTGTTTTGAGTTTTATTCTCTTCTCATGAAGGTTTCTAACACTGTATTTATTATCGGTTATCTAATCCAGTAATTCCATTTGTCTATGGATGGAATAATAATATGGCAGCATTTTCTTTTGTTATGTTTTTGCTGCAGCATTGTCAACAAGCAACATTTTTTAAGTCGGCATTTAAAAGTCACTTTCTTTACCAAAATAATGTAAATAAGTTTAACACCTATTTCAAGTATATTGTAAGTTTCGTCAATCCCAAATAACTAGGACAAAAAAAACATATTGATTACCTATTTTGCGATAGTTTTAAGGTTTACTTTTAATTATAAAAGAATAGTTATTTCTACAGAAAAATATATTCGATTCCATCTTATCTGAATGTGAATCAAAGGCTTTAAAAATTGTTGAACAAAAGTCCTCGATCCACTTCGCTCCACTCCACTCCGATCCGACCGATATTTTGTTTTATTATAATCCGTGCGGCTCAAAGTCGGCAAATTTATATGCAAAGGCAAAGAATAGACTTTGTATTTCCTTTGTGACTCTGAAAAGCAGAGTTGATGCCTCTTACCCAATATTAATGGGAATTTGTAAGAGGGAATAACTAATGATTTCAACCAAGAGATTTTAACGAGTACTTGTTTATGTCCGTGACTTTGCTCCTATGTGTTATTACGACACGCTGAAGGCGAGGTTCATCTTTATAATTAAGACCACCATTAGCCTATTTTGTAACCGACGAAAAAACGGAGGAGGTTCTCAATTCGACACATATATTTTTTCTTTTTTTTTGCTATGACCACGCATAACTTTTTACAGAGTTTGATAATTCTTTTTTTATTAGAAAGAGCACACTTTCAAATTGGTCCCATTGTCATCATGTTAGGATTTCCTGGGAAAATTTAAGGAACTCTTCAAATTTTATATGCACACTTGTAGCGATTTCGGTTTTTGTGTAAGTATCGGTAGCTTTTTGGCTGCAAGTGCCATATAATGTACTATGACAGTACGAGTACGTTATGTGGCAATGAATCACTAAAAAGTAAGAAATAAAAATTTTTAACAAAAAATAGAACCGACTCAAAACGTTGTCATTTAGTTGCTTTAATTTACTTAAGCATATCTAGGAGTCGGTGCCAGCCAAGGTTTCTACTTTAAGGACGTTACCTAGAACCCACAAACTGCTGTACTACGTAAAATAAACGTTCCTTAGACTTGGCTGGCACCGACTTCCGAGGGAGTCAAGAAGGCGATGAAACGCGAAGAGAAGTGCGGATTCCGGGTTGCCCTCCAGAGATTGGGCCCAAATGACTGAGAGGTTGAAAGGGCCATGGGTGGTGGTGGGTTGTCCCTGGTTCTATTTTTTGTTAAAAAATTTTATATAGTTAGACTTTAATAGCCTAGTACGTACGTACAGGAGATAGAGGTTAGCTTATTTCCTAAATATGTAGCACATGGCTCTATAGAGGGTTTGTTATTAGTCCTTCATTGCAATCACACCAGATGGTAAGTGGTGATGCAATCTAAGATGGAAGCGGGCTAACGTCTTAGTAGTATGATGAAGTTCGGTTTCGGTTTCTACACTACATCGTACGGGAATACTAAAAATAAAATTCTGAGTTTTTATTCTTCTATGAAATTTTTAGTATATTCCAAGCCGTGAGTGGCGCCCTAATCGCTTGCAGTACATCTTTGTCGGTAGGGTGATAACTAGCCTCGGCGAAAGCCTCCCACCAGCCAGACCAAGACAAATTAAGAAAAATCTCAATCCGCTCCGCCGGGAATCGAACCCAGCACCTCAGTCTTATAAATCCACCGCGCATACCACTGTGCTACGGAGGCCGTCAAATCGTTAGTCGTATTACAAAAAAATATTTTAACTCATTGGTTTTTATTCAACATACAGACGATTGGTTTTCACTCTGTCACACGTAATACCTATCACAGATAAATTATTATTACGACAGATTAATATTCAAATCGTCAAACCATAAAACAGTTAATTATTAATATTTTACGATTCTCGATCGATGATGGCTTAATAAATCATGATTTATTAATTTGAACTATTAAGAGTTATACATATTTAGATGGATGATTATCTATCATTATACTAATATAGTGCCTTGTGGGTCAAGTGGCTTCGGTCTACGAGTTCCCGTGTTCGAATCCTAATGGAACTCATTTATAACAACAAATTATTTTTACCCGACTGCGTCAGAAGGAGGGTAATGTTTTTCGAGAGTGTGTATGTATGTATGTATGTATGTATGTATGTATGTATGTCCATTTCTTCGGCACGCGCTACAGCCTAAACGGCTGAACGGATTTTGACATGTGAGGTGTCCTTGACTTTGGCAAAATTGTGGAAGTGACATAGGCTATATGAATTTTCAAAATGGCGGCTGTAAATAGGGGAAAAAAGGGGGGACGAGTGCATTTTTTTCTTTTATCCTAGCAAAATGGATATGAAATGAAAGGTCGTAAAAAGCAGTTGGGTTTTTTTGTTTTTATAATAATAATTTTTTCATCTGTAGAATAAGTTTTTGATTTTGTGTTACACGACTTGGAACTTATATGGAGGATGACTCAACTTTTTTAGAATTAATATATTCTTATTATTTCTTTTTTGACGTGACAACGTCTTATAATTCGATAGAGCCGGCTGCACGCACGAAAAAACATGACTCATGCCGCGTTACCTCGCTTTGAGGCGTTCCATGTAAGGCTTGAAGTGCAAGCGAGAGCGCGGAACGAGCGACAAAGAAGCACAATCGGCCTTTGCGTTCCGCAGCGTTCAACATCCGTCTATTAAATATAATTATTAAATATAATTATTTTAAATTAAAAATTAATATATTTATTATAAATTTAAAATATAAATTTATGAAATCAAAATCAATTATTTTATTAATTTAAATTAATATTTATAAAAATATACTTAAATAAAAAATTTTAATAACCAATTAAATGCTACCATTCCATCAGTATTTTCTTAAGACATTGTCACGTTCAACTATCGTCAGTAAACCGACTTTACAGACAACCAATTTTTTTAGTTTATAGTTCTTTTGTGTCTTTGAAGAGCGATTGACGTCTTGCCTTTTGCCCAGCTATCTCGTTATATTATGCTTCGCCAACATGTTGTGTAATGAGGACGAACTTTAGAGAATATTGCATAAAAATTGTCACATAGTTTAATTTTTTCACTTATTTTAGACCGTAAGTGCCTTTCGTATATAAAATCCCGATTCTTTCGTGTTACCATTAAATTTAATAAACCGCTTTCAAAAGTTACAAAAAAATCGTGGCGTCACCAGGCACTGGCATTAGTGATGCGTAGGGGCAGATTAGATGTATAGCTTTAGGTTTTATATTATTGGTAGTTAAGTAGACATAGTTAGTAGTTAATATTTATCGTAATTGTGATTGGTACATTTTTATATAAATATAGGCTAAGATTCAATAGAATTATTCACACCTACACCACAATACGAACTGGTCTATTATTCACTGCAACCAAGCAGCGAGTCCTGCAAGTAGGGAAACTCCTACACATCCTTTCACTATCCAGTAGTAAAATTATATTTTGGATGATACACACATCATTATCAGCCTGTTACGAGTGACGGCCGAGTGGCGCAGTGGGTAGTGACCCTGCTTCTGCGTCCTAGGCTGTGGGTTCGATTCCCACATCTGGAAAATGTTTGTGTGATGAGCATGGATGTTTTCTAGTGTCTGGGTGTTTATCTATATATTATAAGTATTTATGTATAATATATATAAAAAATATTCATCAGTTATCATAGCACCCATAACACAAGCTACTTACGAGTACGCTTACTTTGGGGCTATATAGCGATGTGTGTAATTGTCCTATAATATTTATATTTATTTATTTATATTAACGTCCCACTGCAGGGCGAGGCCTCCCTTCTTACAGGAGAGGGGATATGGATCGTACACCCACCACGCTGCTCCAATGCGGGTTGGCGGGCTTAGGATGATAATGTTTCATTTATTAACGATCAATATCAGATGGTTATGAAAATAATCGGGACTGACGGCTTAACATCGAAGCCAAGCAAGCGAGACCCGACCCAGGAATCGAGTCCAGGACCTCGTGATCGAAACCACAGTTGATACACAACGACCCAGGAATCGAACCCGGGACCTCGTGATCGAAACCACAGTTGATACACAACGACCCAGGAATCGAACCCGGGACCTCGTGATCGAAACTACAGTTGATACACAACGACCCAGGAATCGAGCCCGGGACCTCGTGATCGAAACCACAGTTGATACACAACGACCCAGGAATCGAACCCGGGACCTCGTGATCGAAACCACAGTTGATACACAACGACCCAGGAATCGAACCCGGGACCTCGTGATCGAAACCACAGTTGATACACAACGACCCAGGAATCGAACCCGGGACCTCGTGATCGAAACCACAGTTGATACACAACGACCCAGGAATCGAACCCGGGACCTCGTGATCGAAACCACAGTGGATACACAACGACCCAGAATCGAACCCGGGACCTCGTGATCGAAACCACAGTTGATACACAACGACCCAGGAATCGAGCCCGGGACCTCGTGATCGAAACCACAGTTGATACACAACGACCCAGGAATCGAACCCGGGACCTCGTGATCGAAACCACAGTGGATACACAACGACCCAGAATCGAACCCGGGACCTCGTGATCGAAACCACAGTTGATACACAACGACCCAGGAATCGAACCCGGGACCTCATGATCGAAACCACAGTTAATACACAACGAACCAGGAATCGAACCCGGGTTGGGTCACGGAATACTAAAATCTAATTCCTTGATTTTGTAAAAAAAAAATTACCTCTCACTATGGAAGCAATTTTACATAACTATGAAGCCATTCAAGAAAAAGCTGGTTAGTATAAAAATACCATTATAGTTTTGCTGAAAAAAAAAAAGAAATCTCATTCCGCGAAATGACTGTACAATATAAAGTTACGTAAACTTTTATAAGCTGATTCACGGCATCCTGCCGGCCTGTCGAGAAACTTATCGTAAAGAACTTGGTAAAAATCTCAACCGAGATTCCTTTTACCAACGGAAACTATTGAGGCTGGCGTCGGGCCAGCAACGATGAAAACTGTAACTATTCATGAGATTTATTTGTGGAAAAAATAAATAACAGTTGCTAGTGTAAACGACCCTTAGGCTTGAGTGGTTGAAGGTCATGGGAAGTCAAATGTGTTGGATAACTGTGTGCTTTTTGGATTTTACTTAATGGTTGGCTTTCATATTATGTATAAATATATGAAGGTCAGAATAATATATGTTTATTAATAAAGAGTAAAATTAAGCTTTAACAGCGCGTAGTTACGTTTTCCATTAGGCTTAACTCAGATAGTAAGCAAATCGAAGCGTCAAGTCCTGATTTTTCATTTTACAATCGTTAAAGTACAAAGTTGTATTAATTAAATGTACAAAATTCAAAACAATAACGAGAAATGCAAAAAGCAGCCTCTTGAGCGCCTCGCTTCGATTCGCTTCGACGCCATAGTGTTCAAGTATATATTTTGAGCTGAGCGTGTCTTTCCGATCGTATTTCAGCAGCTGCAGCAATTAAGTTACGAGTAAGTATGGTGAGTCTTAAGACTAGTCTTCTGTACAGGAGTATCAAATTAATTAAAGGTGCGAAAATAGTGAATTGACTATTGGCATAATTGAGGACGCCTCGCTTCGATCCGCTTCGACACGAGTCTGAGTTAAGCCAAGAGTCTTTCCGATCGTCTTTCGGCAGCTGCAGCGATTAATTTACGAGTAAGTATGGTGAGACTTAAAACTAGTTTTCTATACAGTATTAAAATGCACAAGTGTGTCAGTGACAAAGGTCTTTTTTAGGGACATCCAAACACAAAGAACCTGAGCCGCCAACGGCCAGCGACACTCTGTGACACGTTTTATGTCGTCAGTTCACCTAGTAAGGGGTCGAATAACACTGCGCTTTCCGGCGCGAGGTCGCCTTTCTAGCACCCCTAACAACCATCACCTCTTCGAACCACGTGCCCCGTTCATTGCCACTTCAGTTCTGAGACTCGCTGAGCTACGTCGGTTACTTTGGCTCTTCTGCGGATCTCCTCTTTTCTGATTCGATCACGCAGAGATACTCCAAGCATTGCTCTTTCCATCGCCCGCTGAGTGACTCCGAGCCTTCTAACAAGTGAGGTCCGCAGTTAGCAAGTGTGCAACCACACAAATGTCCCTAATCTCATAGTCTGATGGGACGATTCAGGTGCACGAGCGATGAATTAAGACAGCTTCCAGTAGCAGTAGATATTCAAGGAATTTGTAATTACTGCAGTTTCTGGCAGTTCTATAATCTAAGATACTCGTATTTCACGGCGCGCTCTAATTCAAATATAAAATATGAAATTTAATAGATCCATAACTCATAACCGGGAAATAATCACCATAAAGAACGGCAATATAATTTGAATTTCACTTTCCGGCAGTGGCTCTTTGCTCGGCGGCCATTAAAAGAAATTAACGACGTGGCGGGAAAGTTGACGTTTTGATTACAAGATGGCGGCTTTGACGTTACTTAATATGTTTCAAAACGATTTTATGTCTCTATTACAGTAATTTTATTGCCGTTTAGTTTTTTAAGGTTACTTCGAATGTTTAATGTTTATTAGCTTACTGGCTTTTGAGTGTTATGTATTTTTTCGAAAAAATTACCTACTGTTAAAAAACCAAGAGATTGTTCCTGCGGCAATTAACAAGAACCCTTTTTTTAACCGACGAAAAAAAAACGGAGCACGCATAACTTTTTACAGAGTTATTCGATTTTGATTAGAAAGGACATACTTCCAAGATGGTCCCATTGTCATCACGTTAGGATCGGATGATGATATCCCGGGGACATTGAAGGAACTCTTCAAATTTTGGAGGCACGCTTACGGCGATTTCGGTTTTTGTGTAAGTATCGGCTTTTTGGCTACTAGTGCCGTATAATATTCTATGACAGTATAGTACGAGCACGTTACGTGGCGATAAATAACTAAAAAGTAAGAAATAAAAATTTTTAACAAAAAATAGAACCGACTCAAAACGCACTAAAAAGTAAAAAATAGCTGTGTCATTAAGTTGCTTTAATTTTCTTAAGCATATCTAGGAGTCGGTGCTAGCCAAGGTTTCTACTTTAAGGACGTTACCTAGAACCCACAAACTGCTTTACTACGTAAAATAAATGTTCCTTAAACTTGGCTGGCACCGACTTCATTGATATGCTAAAGTAAATTAAGGCAATTTAATGACACAGTTATTTTTTACTTTTTAGTGCGTTTTGAGTCGGTTCTATTTTTTGTTAAAAATTTTTGTTACTGTAAATACTTATCTCAATATAAAAATTTCTTATTAATCACAAAATTTACCCTCAAATATTTATCAGGATTTCCCTCCGTAAAGGAGAGGAGGTAGAGTTTAGACTCACTACGATATTCCAATGCCAGTTAAGGGGGTTAGGTTGACAATTTATGAAGGGTGACAACCGAAGGCACAAGGGTATAACACCGCCAACGTTCCAACTCGGGCTTAGACTTCAGTGAATAGTTCTTAGAATAAAGAATGTAAGTAACCTAAAAAACCCAAAACTTTGTATCATTCCACAACCCGTCCCACGACTGTAACCTAGGGTCTCGTAATTCGCTTCTAGACCTGTCAACAATTACAAAAAGTTTCGTTACATTTTTGACGACCTCCGTGGCGCGTGGCGTGGTGCATTTATAAGACGGAGGTCCTGGGCTCGATTCCCAGCGGGGCAGATTGAGATTTTTCTTAATTTGTCTTGGTCTGGCTGGTGGGAGGCTTTCGCCGTGGCTAGTTACCATCCTACCGACAAAGACGCACCGCCAAGTGATTTTGCGTTCCAGTACGATGTCGTGTAGAAACCGATAGGGGTATAAATTTCATCCTACTCCTAACAAGTTAGCCCGCTTCCATCTTAGATTGCATCATCGCTTAACATCAGGTGTGATAGCAGTCAAGGGCCATCTTGTAGTCGATAAAAAAAATCCAATATCTGCAATATGTCAGACCGTAACACATCCCCTACTATTGATTTCCTATCTGCAAAACAACTCGAGTTTCTCTCAACTTACATTACGATAACGATATTTATCCCTTGTTACTTTCTTTTCTTTCCGCTTTATTATGTTTCACTCGTCAAGGAATGCCGTACGGCTTAGGTTAACTTTTTTCATTTGGCTAGGCTAGGCTAAGATTTATTGATATTATAGAATTAAAGGACGTACGGACTATTAAACATCAAGTATCATCATGATCAGTCTGTTACCGGCTCACAACAGGGCCAGACCTTCCTTAATATAGGTAAGAGGATACGAATCATAGAACCACCACGATGGTTTTACATGGGTTCGCGGGTACAGAGCTCGTTCCCATTTGACGAATGTCAGGCCCGGTTTTTAATCAAATGTTCTAATGACGGAACGTTATTTATGTATTTTTTTCTGATAAGTGTGAATTGTCCATCACTTCTTACAACCACTATTTGATGTTAGTGATAATGACGGCCGAGTGGCGCAGTGGGCAGTGACCCTGCTTCTCCGTCTTAGGCTGTGGGTTCGATTCCCACATCTGAAAAATGTTTGTGTGATGAGCATGGATGTCTTCCAGTGTCTGAGTGTTTATCTATATATTATAAGTATTTATGTATAATATATATAAAAATATTCATCAGTTATCATAGCACCCATAACACAAGCTACCTAAGCTTACTTTGGGGCTGTATAGCGATGTGTGTAATTGACCTATAATATTTATTTATTTAATGACCGGGAAGGACGGCTTTTCGTGCTCTTCCAGGTACGGGGTAGCCCTAATACCATTAACTCTGAGCGGAGACTTTTGAGACTGCCTCGTTGGTCTAGTGGTTAGCCTATCTGGCTTCGATCACGAGGTCCTGCGTTGGAATCCTGGGGTCGGGTATCTGAATTATTCTGAGTTTTTCATTCTTCTATGAAATTTTCAGTACATTCCAAGCCCAGAGACGGGATGTTGGTGGTGTTACACCTCCGTGCCTTGGAGAGTACGTTAAGCCGTCGGTCCCGGTCACTGTCATCAACATCTGATAGTGATCGTTAATGAATAAAACATTATCACCCTAAGCCCGCCAACCCGCATTGGAGTGGTGGATGTACGCTTCATATCCCCTCTCCTATAAGGAGGAAGGCCTGGCCATGTAGTGGGCCGTTAATAGGCTGATAATGATGATGATGATGATGATACTTTTTATTGGAAGAAAGAAAAGCTCAGTATTTCTGAACCCAACCTAGGACTCAGACAAAACTTCGTACAAAGCCTAACTAACTACTCGACTAATGAAGCAGCTATAAAATAGTTAAATAAAAGCCATTTCTGGAGCAAAATAAAGGCTTCCATTTATTAAGTTTGCACATACAAAAATTAGTGTTCGACCGAAAGTTCGGTTTCGGTTTCGGCCGAGTTTCGGCGGCAGTTTCGGTTTCGGCCTAAATTGGCCGAAACTTTTGACGAAACCAAAACTGTTTTTGGAAGTAGTCGTGCAGCCTCGCCTAACTTCGTTTCTGGCGGCAACACTATGGCGGACGCTGGCGGCCCTGTTCGGGAATTGTCGTGCGCCGTTCGGATAGCACTGTAGCAACAAAACTTAGTCATTAATGTAAAACTTAGTCGGTTAATGCAGCACAATGTGTAAAATGCATCAAATTTCAGTATTTTAAGGAATTTTATACTTGACTACATGAGCTGTTCGGGAATTGTCGTGCGCCGTTCGGATAGCACGGTAGCAACAAAACTTAGTCATTAATGTAAAACTTAGTCGGTTAATGCAGCACAATGTGTAAAATGCATCAAATTTCAGTATTTTAAGGACTACTCTGTTCGGGAATTGTCGTGCGCCGTTCGGATAGCACGGTAGCAACAAAACTTAGTCATTAATGTAAAACTTAGTCGGTTAATGCAGCATAATGTGAAAAATGCATCAAATTTCAGTATTTTAAGGAATTTTGTACTTGACCACATGAGTTTCGGTTTCGGTTTCGGTTTCAGCCGAAACTGAAGCCAGGGCCGAATATTCAGTTTCGGTTTCGGTTTCGGCCGGAAAACCAGTTTTCGATCGGATTCTAACAAAAATAGATTCCAAAAAAACCCAAGTCCAAGCTAACAAAGCCGTGGGCGTACTCTAATAAGATAAATCCATCACTTTGAACAGAGTTCGTCTAAGAGGCAACCAAAGTTTCCCACTTATAGATGTTAAGATAAGTTCCTATATTTCACCCAACTGGATATTCGGGACTTTAAGCTCGGCTTGACCGGGTGAGGTCATCAAAACAGCCAACAACTACAATAAACTTCACTATATTTCTCGTAACTTACTCAACTGTGATTATATGAAAGGGTTAAACTTTACCGCCCGTTGTTTATGGTGTATTTTGATATATGATTGTCAGGGCCATGTCAGGGACTTTTAACACAAGAAAATAAACTTAAAAGGATTTAACAATTACGCAAGTTTGCATGTCATAATATCCTCTGAACAGTTGTTAATGAAAATTACCAACGTTTAAAGTATTGTTATTTACCACTTTATTTATACCTAAATTAGTAGAGTTCGCCGGGAGAATAACTATAAAAAAATTTCCATATGTATCTATATGTATTTATGTACCATTACACAGGTATATGAGGCTTAACTTAAAGTTTAAAGTAATCGGGACAGAGCAGCACATTAAAAAGGTAACACTAGAGGACGCCCGCTGTTTCGCCCTTATAGTTCTGGTTCTAATAGGAATTACGGGATAAAACGTAGCCTATGTGTTATTCCAATATGTACGCTATATTACTGTGAAGTTTAATCAAAATCCATTGAGTAGTTTCTGCGTGAAAGAGTAACAAATATCCATCCAAACCAAACTTTATAATATTAGCAAGGAAGTAGTTTGTTCATAGCTGTCATACTTCACAAGCTTGGTTTTTTGAATGCCCTGACTCTGATAAATGGAGATATACCCTTAACCGCATTGGAGGTAGATCATTTGTCTTTGTTAAGTTTAACTTGACGTGGAGTGCCTCTGTACCTTTCTGAAAACTTTCTAGTGTGACGTATTATGAAAGTTTATTTTTGATAGTTGGTTCATAGTTATGGTTTTGAGGCCAAATCTTACTTAGAAATTATCCTTAATTGTATTGAATTTTCAATATTTTTTGTAGTTGTAACTACTGGACGCTCGCGGCTTCTCCTACATAGTAGAATACAAAATATTAAAATATTAATGGCTGAAACTTACGTCACTGTTGTCGGGGTATGTCCGACTAGTTTCAAACCCACATGGGGTTCTTAGTCATGAGCTCGCTTGATCATGCAACGCCGCCTAAAGCTAACTGAGAGCCGCGAGCTCTACTGCACATAGCGCGCGTTGAGAGGGGGGCTGAGGTAGGGCGAGCTTAGATGCCGAAAATAATCGCGATAATTTTAATTCTAATATAGAATACAAAATTGACGGCCGAGTGGTGCAGTGGGTAGTCATCCTGCTTCTGCGTCCGTGTGGGTTCGATTCCCACATCTGGGAAATGTTTGTGTGATGAGCATGGATATTTTAAAAGTATTTATGTATAATATATATATATATATATATATATATATATATATAGCGGGCTAGCTTCTTAGGAGTAGGATGAAATTCACACCCATCTATGGCTTCTACACGACCACGTACCGGAACGCTAAATCGCTTAGCGGTACATCTTTGCCAGCGGGGTAGTAACTAGCCAAAGTTTCCACCAGCTAGACCAATTAAGAAAATCTCAATCGGCCCCGCCGGGAATCGAACACAGGACCTCGGTTTTATAAATCGACTGCACATACCACTGTGCCACGAAAGTCATCATTGCATCATCACTAACCGTCGCGGACAGAGTTGTAGATTAACAAAAAAAACCAACCAAAATGTTTTTAGTCTAGAATGCCACGAGCATCGCCGTAAGGTATAAGCATCCAGTTCATCTAAGATTCTATCCATTTAAGCTTATTGGAGCCAGTATCAACTGAGTGACCATTCCTTACATTAGATTGTATCCTCCGAGGAATACCACTGAGTATCCTCCAAATTGATGTACACCTCCTGAGAGATGAGATCCGATTGTAGTTTCTTGTTCAAATCAGATGCTATAAAATGATCTTACTTTCTGATGAGTAAATGATTTTTCATACACTCATTTATTTATTTACAATTATTTTTAAAATTTTTACCAATATTTATAAAATTATATAAAAAAAAAACACTTTTAAAAATTTATAAAAAAATCCATTCCGCCTGCTGCGGGGCCCGGGGGTCCAAGCAACCGGTGGTCAGGACTCCAGAGTGAGGAACCTCCTCACAATGCGCGCCGTTTCGAGAATTACTGCCTTCTGTATCCGACCCTTGATCCAACAATTAAGCGAAAGCTTTTTAAGATGTTCGTCAAAGCTTTTCGCTATAAGACCGTTGACTGAAACGACTATAGGAACAATCATCGTTGAATCAACATTCCACATGGCGGTAATCTCATGAGCAACTATAATTGCACGGCGCGTTAATTGATCAATTATCACTATATCAGGTCTATTGGCTACAATATACCTATCAGTGATAATTGTTCGATCCCAGTAGAGCAACGCACTGTTATTTTCAAGAACTGACGCTAGGTCGTACCTATAGTAAGGCACCTCAAAATCGACAAGGCCATACTGAAGAGCAAGTTGTTGGTGGATTATCTTGGCTACTTGATTATGTCTGTGCAAGTATTCGCCATTAGCAAGATGAGAACAACCCGGGAACTATATGTCTGAGGGATTCCCCAGGATGGTGATTTATTATTAGTATTTATTACTAGAGGGCGCCCGTGGTTTCACCCGTGTAGTTCTCGTTCCCGTGGGAATTTTGGTATAATATATGGCCTACGTGTTATTCTGTTATGTAAGCTATATTATTGTGAAATTTCATCAAAAGCCATTCAGTATTTTTCCATTCATGCATTACGCTGTCAAGAGTTCTTCAAAAGCTTTGGAACAATGTAAAAAATCAATGAATCTAAGCTCTTATATTACCCAAACTTGACAAAAATCCTTGACTAATGTTTCACTGTGACTTCTTCGGTTTGGAATCGAATACAAGAGGGGTTGCCTGTATATTGTGACATTGTAGAGCCAATATCGTTAGATATGTTGCTTTTTTTAGTAAGGACAGCCATTTTTTTGTAGTTGGAAGGCATTCAAGTGAACGCACCATTCTGCTCTAGACCTAACAATCTCAACAGATAACGTTAGTCGACAAAATCATAAGGATGAACGAAGCCAGGACCAACAGCTTCCGACCTAACGAGGATTTATAAATTGATGTCACTATAGTGCTCAGTCCAAGGTAGTTTTATTCCTTGACTGTATTCACACCTGGTGGTTAGTGTTGATGCAATCTATAGAAGCGTTATCGTAAGCTATAGTAGTGCCGGCTTCTATAGATTGCAGGATATCGTGTTAGGAATAGGATGAAATACTTTTCGGTTTCTACCGAAACGCTGAAACAAAAACTTTGTTAGCAGGGTTGTAACTAACCACTACTAAAGCCTTCCCTCAGGATCTGGACCAATTAAGCAAAACACAAACCGTCCAGCCGAAAATTGAACCCAGGACCACCGTCTTATAAATCTAACACGCATAGCGCTGTGCCACGGAGGTCGTTAAGAGCTTAATTTTATTAAGCTCGTGTAAATTGTAGAAAGTATAACTTATTTTATTTCTTGGTAACGGTCTCTTAGACTATAAAAGCCAGGCTTCGCTGTAATCGAATCCGATCCTTCGGGACGGCGTTAAAGTGAAGAAACGGTCTGCGTTGCCATAAACTTAGTTAAACCTTTTAAACTTCCTTCTGATGCAGAACAGAACTATTACAGGAACTTGTTCGCAGATTACTATTTAATGAATATCTTGTTTTCAACCTAATTCTACAAAATTGTTTATTCTTTGTAATTTACGGTAGTATAAACAATTTTTTTTCTGTCTGTATTTCTGTATGTATTTTTACGTCCCACGGAATATCTTCTTTATATTTATGGTACATATATTATGTAAAAAATTGGTTCTCTGTAAAGTCGGTTTACTGACGATAGTTGAACGTGACAACGTCTTAAGAAAATACTGATGGAGTGTTCAAAGAAAAATTTGTAATTTTGTGAAAAAAATAAAACATGTAAATGTACTATTGTATAGCAACTGACCACGCAGACGCATCGCCCACTCAAGTAGGAGAGAGACAAACAAAGGCCGATTGTGCTTCTTTGTCGCTCGTTCCGCGCTCTCGCTTGCACTTCAAGCCTTACATGGAACGCCTCAAAGCGAGGTAACGTCATGTTTTTTCGTGCGTGCAGCCGGCTCTATCGAATTATAAGACGTTGTCACGTCAAAATTCTTAAGTTCTCGTTCTTGTAAAAATTCGTGATAAAATGTGGCGAATATGTTATTTTGATATGTAAGCTATATTATTGTAATGTTTCATCAAAATCCATTTAGTATTTTTTGCGTGAAGGAGTAATAAACATCCATTCATCTGTACAACTTACGTTCACGACAGAACCTCTATCAATAAATACTTAATTATGTAATACTGATACACCGAATTTGTTTATCAGATATGATTTCTAAATTCATTAACAGAAAAGTTATAAATAATTTCGTTCCCTATTAAATTTCAGAAAAATCGTTAAAGCTTTTAAAATGATTTGGGAATCTTAACCTCAAGTCTTCAAAATAAACATCATCATCATCATCATTATCAGCCTATTAACGGCCACTACAGGCCTGGCCTTATAGGAGAGGGGATACAGGTTGTTAGATGAAGTTTATATTTATTACAGGGATAGTTTATAGTCCGAAATAGTACATAAGCTACTATTTAAGTCTAGATATTTCCAAAAGAACAGCGTCAAAGCGAGTGGAGGCAAATACATATTTTATGATATTTCCAGTTATTTTCTAATAATAACAGTCATGTTCTCAAGTCTCACAATATGAATGCTTGAAAATAAATATATCTTTCTCTTATATAACCCAACAGAATAAAGAAAGTTGAAGATTGAATGGTTAATGGCTGACACAACAAACGCCTTATACATATTATTATGAAAAATGAGGGTAGAATAAAATATTACGCGAAGCTTTACGCGGAATTTGTCCCATACGTCTCTAATGACTCAACGGGGTAACGTGACACAAAGGGGTACGCGGTTGACATATTGCCTATTTCACTGTTCTTGGAAGCACCTATTGTATTTATATAAATATTAAATTCAATTGATTCACCCATCGAACGATCGATGGGTGAGTGGGTAACCATCGGCTATTTTGAACTGATTTTTAAGAATGAGGTCATGACTTAGTGCGCCTATTTTTACTCCAGTGTCTGAAGGAGAGTGCTGTTTGTAAGAAGTTCAGATTATATTTTTATAAGACAAAGGATTATCACGTGATAGGTGAATCAATTGAATACTTTTAAACGTCAGTAAAAATATTACGCGAAGTTTTACGCGGAATTTGTCATATGTCTGTAATGACTCAACGGGGTAACATGACAAAGGTCTACGCGGCTGACATACTGCCTATTTTACTGTTCTTGAGATTATTTTTATTGATCATCTAAAATGGTTTCAATTATTTTACTTGTCGAACCATGTCTTAGCTTTTTTTTTATTAAAAATTTTACCCCTCTACATCAGAAGGTGGGTAATGTTTGTAAGAAGTCCAGATTGTTGTTGTAATTTAGATTTTATTTTTATAAGACAAAGGATTATCTCGGATATAAAATATTACGCGTTGTAATTGTCTTATAAAAATATGAGGCGGTCATACGAGGTAACATGCGGGGGAGGCGCTATTTTACTGTTTTTGGATTATTTTTTATTGATTATCAAAAAATGGTTTCAAGTTGTAAGAGCATATCTAAGAGGCGGTGCCAGCCAAGGTTTCTACTTTCAAAAACGTTACCTAGAACCCACAAACTGCTTTACTACGTAAAATAAATGTTCCTTAAACTTGGCTGGCACCGACTTCATAGATATGCTTAAGTAAATTAAAGCAACTAAATGACACGGTTATTTTTTACTTTTTAGTGCATTTTGAGTCGGTTCTATTTTTTGTTAAAAATTTTTATTGGATTATTTTTTATTGATCATCAAAAAATGGTTTCAATTTATTTTACGCATCGTTATAGTAGTAAAATAGTAAAAATCGATGGATTGATTTTTACCATTTTATCACTCGACAGAAAGCTCAATTATCAGGAACTAACATTAGCTATTATTTAATTTAAAAAATATTGGGCCGTGAAAAAATGCAATTCTGTAATCCTATATATAAGAAGGCCAATCTTTTTTGGCGTGTGTTGCAAAAACTGCTACTAATTAATACGATAAAAGAATAATTAAACGTAAAATATATCACTCGCTCACTAAGCAATCTTTCATTCAATTCAATCCATTCAATCCGATACCGTTTTCATTCAGCCCACGTCCAGTCAGTATTTAAGGGGCAAATAAATTAAGAAAAAAGTTTTTGTTCACCGTATTCTCGAAATAACCAATATATTTGCGGTCCAAGAGAGTAATTTTATAAATAAACTTAAAAGTTTCCAGTAATTAAGACTTTGGAAAGTTAAAGCTGTGATTAAATATTTGATTCTGTTGACAGCTCTAAAAAGCTTAGTGACTAAATTTCTGTACTTAAAAAAATTTTTAACAAAAAATAGAACCGACTCAAAACGCTCTAAAAAGTGAAAAATAACTGTGTCATTTAGTTGCTTTAATTTACTTAAAGGGGCCTGACTTTGGGGCCAAGGAGTCCGGTTCGTGCTTTATTTGACGATATTTCAATAAGTTATCGAGTCTACGGGTGACCAAACAGCTCGCAGCTACTTTGGCCATCGAATTAGTTTGGCCATTCAAAGGGGGAACGATGGCAGAGTCTTATTCTTAGTTCTCTTTGCAGTAGAGCCGAGGTTTGAGATTTAATGCACTCTTAATTAGCAGTGCTTATCTTCTAATATATAAAATTTCCCTGTCACAAAGTTAGTTACCGTACTCCGGCTTTACCGATTTTTAGCAAATTTTGTATTCTTATATTCAGCAGGTCTGAGAATCGGCTACTATCTAATTTTCATCTAATTTTTTTTTTTAATTTTTAATGCAAAACAACGTTTGCCGGGTCAGCTAGTATAATATTATTAAAAAATAACTTCCATCTTGATTTGTGTACATTATTTTACTAATCAATTTAGGTATTTTCTTATATATTTTTTATTAAACCGTGAAACTATTGTTTCTAAATAAAAAATCACAAAGCTCCTCTTTTTTAAATTCGGTTAAAACATATTAGTACACAAATGTTTTAACAAACATAAAATTAAGGTTTTAATAAGAAAATATTAAATTCAGAAACATTCAATTGGAAACATCTGCTTCAAAATTCAATTTTATTAATAACAGATGTCTTCGAGTAACTTCTGAACTGTCCTCGTCTGGCTACTGACTTCACCGAACTTTATAAAGTCCTTAAGTTTTACTATTGTCATCGAGAATTTACTTATAGTTTGTTTTGCTTTAACTCGATTTATACATTTCATTTATTATGATTTCTATTGAAATTGTATGAAAGTCACAGATAATACTATTAAAATAGACGTGTTGTTTATGCTCTTCAAGTTTTTCTAATTTCAATAAAAATAAAGTTTTCCAGTCTACGGCCACCAATGAACTGGCAGCTGCCATGCCTAACGAATTAGTTTGGCCAATCAAAGAGGAAATGCTGCCAGTATCTTAGCTATTACGCTTCGTTGGAGTGGAGTTGAGGAGGTTTCAGATTTAATTTAATTATTAGCAGTGCTTTATTATATAGATTTATGTATTATTTAAAAATAACTATGTATTATTAAACTCTATTTATGTTAGTCAAGTTTAAATGTTACTCTATTTATTTTAAGTGAACTTTTTCAAATTCAAACAACTATCAATGAAACTACATGTTAGACTATTTGTAGTGACTCTACCACCATTTTGCAAGGTGAGAACAGCCGGCAAGAAACTAAATAGTTTATGCAAACACTTCTGAAATATCAAGTCTATCAGTGCATAGTGACGATTACTGGTCTTCAAAACAGCTCTTCGATGTCTGCCAGTCCTATGACAGATTAAAGAGTTCCTGAGCACACTAGCCGAAATATATCTAGTAAAAAACCGACAGACAGGTAACCTTTCGGCGATGCTGTAAACTTTGGAATTTAATGCTGGTTAACGCGTCATTGCTAATGAGTCTTCTAGCCCAGTGATCAACTGAGTCTAGTGCGAGCTGGTGTTTGGCAGAGCCATTCCATAAGTGAGAACAGTACTCCATGCACGATTGAACCAGTGCTTGGTATAAAGTGAGAAGCTGTTCTGGCGTGGGTGAAGTACCGCCACACCTTATTGAGGATGCCAAGTATTTGGCAGCTGCTTTTCTTGAATATTCGGTTTTTAATTTTATCTTAAACGTATTTTTTAGCTTTTTATTTTACTGGGAAAGAATTAAATAAGGACGTGAAGCTAAATTAACTTGTAATACCGTCAAGATTTCTCCAATTACCTTTTCTATGTATTGTGTTCATTGTTTTAATGTTGAAAGAATAAATAAAATATATTTTACGCGATTGTGTGCTTTCAAATACAAGTAGATACATATGTATAATCTATGCCCTTGCTTTAAGAACTATCTAGTTCTTTTGACTTAAGTAAAGAGTACCTACCTATCTTGGCATTATTAGTGTAAGAGCTCAGTTAAAAGATTGAGTTGGATACTTTCCATCATAATTATACAAAGTGCTTTGACCTAAGACATTTGTATGAATATTAGATTTTTACTATAACAAAATTATTTAGAATTTTGTACAGATATAGTGATCCTTGTTTTTCTCTTTCCAGTTCATAGCTTCTAAGCAGTCTGGTTTTTTGTTTTTATAATAATAATTTTATTTGAAACTTTTTAGAGTTTATGGTATAGAAATGAGACGGTACACTTAGTACACTTTTTGCCATTTTTTGTTAAAAAAGTAATATGAACATGATATGATATTATTATATACGACCTTTCAATTGGTACCCATATTGCTAAGATAAGAGAAAGAAATACACCCCCCCCCCCCTTTTCCCCCCATTTACAGCCGCCATTTTGAAAATTTATATAGCCTATGTCACTACCACAATTTTGACAAATTCAACGACACCTCACATGTCAAAATCCGTTCAGCCGTTTAGGCTGTAGCGCGTGCCGAAGAAATGGACATACATACATACATACGCTCGAAAAACATAACCCTGCTTCTGACGCAGACGGGTAAAAAAATAATTTGAAAAGGGTAAAAATTTACATTCAGTTTTCCCACTTGGCGTTCATTCAGCGTTTTCCAATATAAAGATAAGTTCATACGTTACTTCGACATCTCATTATCCGACAGACCCCGCGTATGACGTGGAACATCACATTAATGGTAATCAACTTGTCGAAGTTTTATTATGATTTATATAATGTTATTATTTTGTGGTTAATTAATAATTAATTTTTATTGTACTATTGGCATATCTAAATTTGTTTATTAAATTAACTTAATTTGTTTCTAAATATGTTTTTATTACATACTTGATTATTTGGTGTAATTATTTTAAAAAAAAGGGAGTGTGAGTATTAATGTAAATTTTATTTTTTTTTAAAAGGGGAAAGATGTGAGTGTATGTAAAATAATAAATATGACGTAGTATAATGACAAATGAATAAAGTCAGTACAAGCCTAACGCTTGTTTCATTATACACGTCCTTACAAACATTCATCTTCTTCGATCGCTTCTCCATTACTGAAGGTTGGCGGTCAGCTTCTTGTCCATGGCTAGGCGGAATAGTTGTTCAACAGACTTTATGCCTGTCCACTCCCTAATGTTTCTTAGCCAGGACATCTTCCTCCTTCCCACACCTCTTTTTCCTGAGATCTTGCCCATCATGATAGTCTGCAGCAAGCGGTACCTATCCTGTCGTAAAATATGTCCTAGGTACGAGATCTTCCGCTGCTTGATGGTCTTGATTATCTCCGTCCTTTTCTGCATTCTGGCAAGAACCTCAGTGTTAGACACTTTAGCTGTGCAGCTTATGCGGAGCATCCTACCCCATGTATGTCCGTGTATGTCCACATCTCAAAGGCTTCAAGCTTTTTTCGAAGGTCTTCCACTAGGATCCATGCTTCACAACCATATGTAGTACTGTTAATAACATTACATAATTATGTTAATCAATAGTTGGCGCATAATAATAAAAACTATTTATGATTATTAGAGGCCGGTGGGAAGCCTCAGCCGTGGCTAGTTACCACCCTATCGACAAAGAAGATTTAGCGTACCGTTACGATGTTGCGTAGAATATGAATATGTTTATGTATTTACACGACATGGACGAAAAACCACACCCCTTTTGGTTTCTACACGACATCGTACCAGAACGCTAAATCGCTTGGCGATACGTCTTTGTCGGTAGGGTGGTAACTAGCCACGGCGAAAGCCTCCCACCAGCCAGACCTAGACAAATGTTTATGTTCTTACACGACATCGTACTGGAACGCTAAATCACTTGGTAGGGAGGTAACTAGCCACGGCCGAAAGCTGGACCAATTAAAAAGACCTTAATCAGCCCAGCCAGGGATCGAACTCCGGATCCTCGTATAACAAAGCCTCTGCGCATACCATTGCGCCACGGAAGCCGTCACATAAAGGTATGGTTGAGTTTATACTCCGAAAGACACTGGGCGAGTAACAGCGAATGACTTCATAAGGCCCCGATCCCACTGGCGCTTTGCAGCGTTAGCATTTCTTTAACGTGTGCGTAGCGATAACGTCGCGTTGACGCGTCAAATGTAGTTTCTGACATTCGCAAATATTTATAAAATTCGTTATTTTAATACCATTAGAGTAAATGTCTCTTGTAATAGATTGGACCATATAAGGGTTTTCCAAAACTGACGATGACAATTTCTTTTTTTTTTACGTAATTTTCGTTGAAGTAACAAAGCCAACAGTAGTTTTTCTTTGTCGTAACCCATTTCGTCTCTGATTGTTCGCCTGAAGTCGCAGAGATGACGCGACGTTGACGTTGCGTTTAACGAATACACAACGTAGACGTCGCGTTAACGCAACGTTGTTGTTGCGCAGACGTTGAAGAAACGCTAATGCTCGCAAAACGCCAGTGGGATAGGGGCCTAAGTCACAACCAAGGCAATCCAAATTGCTTCTGAGACTGTCAAAAGACGATAACGTTAATGTCAAATTAGCTCCAGGCGTTCAAATCAAATCTCTTATTCAAGTCTGTTGAACAATAAAATCATTGAATACCCATTCAACTGAATGAACATCAATGAAACAATGAATGACCAATTTAACTCAATTTGATCAAAGCAACAATCATATTGTTAAACATTTTATATTATTCAGTTATTCATTTGGTAAATGAAATACATAAAATTAATATAATGAATTATTATTAAATGATGGACATAATATATTATTAATTATGTTGTGGCCAAAATAGTAGATCATTTATAAATGTATAATAATGATATACATTATTGTGGCAAATAATATTAATTTGCTTATTTTACTATTTTCTAAACGATAGTTACCCAGATCCGACACAATACTGGAGCATTTTTAGCTAGGAGGCTGAGGCATAGATTAAAGACTAATAGATGGAGTCATAACGCGGCTGTAGGTTCAAGAGCGTGACAGACTTATTTCATTCGGCCTTTATTAGAAAGTGATACAAGATTATTTTTTGTCCCTTTCAGCGTCTTCGTTTTTATCGTTTGTCAAGAGTGGAGTTTGTGACAGACAAGAGACATATCTGAGCAATTATTAGCTTTTTATTAAATTTGCTGATAAATAATATAACTTTGCGGTTACTATATTAATTTAAACGTTATCGTGCTATGGTGGGTTGTAATATTTTCGGCTGCAACAGTCGCAGCGAACAGAAAATCGAAGGAATTACGTTTCATACGTAAATAGGCATAGACTTCATTGATTGATGATTTAAAGCTTAGATATGTTATTTTTTAGCAAATTTCATGTATTATGCGTTTACTAAACTATCTTATATAAAGTAATATTTCGTATTTTACGATATTTTAAAACATAACGTTTTATGATGTACTTTAAATGTTGACATGTCATGTCAATAAGGATGATTTGCTGTCTCACGAGTGGACACGCTATGGGTTCTATCTAGTAGTCTTTAATCTATGCCGTGGCTAGTTCATTTCGACAAAGACGTGTCATGATTTTTAAAAAGTACTCGAAGTTTTTACTCTATGGCATGTTAGTTTATGAAAATAAATGACTGGTCGCGTGCGATTGGTTATGGCGGATCACACCACTTATTGTTAAACCAATAGTAACGATTCCCTCCAAGAATGAATTTTAATGGAGGAATCGGAGTCGAGATGAAAATAAATAAATTAGGAGGACATTAATTCTGTCCTGGGTGTTGAAGAAAGTAGATCCTAGAATATTAGTATAACACGAGACCTGTATTGTGACAAATAGTAATTGTATTGTAAAAATAGTAATAGAAGGAGGAAATAAAGTGATTGTTCTGGCCGTTGGAATATTATTTACAATAGACGTATTAATAATAAAGTTTTATTTAATTCTACATAAAAAAGTAATACAAAATGATTAAGTTTTTCATTGTTTCTTTTTATATGGATCCCCTAAGGGTAAAAGCCTCCTCCAAGGATTTCCACCTATCCCTGTTTCTGGCCACAGCTGGCCACTCCTTTCCCGCATTCGCCTCTATGTCATCTATCCATCTAGCAGCTGGACGACCTCTCGCTCTTGTGCCACTTGGTCCAGCCCAATTCAGCACTCTTACAGTCCATCTGCTGTCCTTGCACCTGGCCACGTGACCTGCCCATTGCCACTTTCTTTTCAGGGAGTATATTAAGGCATCGGTAACTTTCGTTTTTACCCGACTGCGTCAGAAGGAGGGTTATATTTTTCGAGCGTATGTATGTATGTATGTATGTATGTCCATTCCTTCGGCACACACTACAGCCTAAACGACTAAACGGATTTTGACCTGTGAGGTGTCGTTGAATTTGTTAAAATTATGGTAGTGACATAGGCTATATAAATTTTCAAAATGGTGGCTGTAAATGGGGGAAAAAGGAAAAAGAAAGATCTACCAAAATTACGTTTGTCCCCGCCTGCAGCACCATAAAGTATTTAAAATTTTATATAGATATAGTGATCCTTGTTTTTCTCTTTTCAGTTCATAACTTCTATGCAGTCGGGTTTTTGTTTTTATAATAATAATTTGTTTGCGTATTTCCTTGTTTCACACTTTGTTATGACACGTCGTAACGTCACGCAATTTCAACAGGCTTTCCGATACGATATCATGTAGAATCCGCAAGAGATGTGAATTTCATCCTACTCCTAACAACTCCCGTTTCCATCTTAAATTGCATAATCACTTACCATCAGGTGTGTTTGCAATGAAGGGCTAACTTGCAACCAATTAAAAAAAACAAAGAGCTGTAAAGACGAGAAAATAACGCTACGCGCGTACCCTTACTTGTCGTTAAATAATAAAAAATGTGTTCGTGTACTAGCGTACACTCGTAAAAAGTGAAACTAACTAACTAACTTATCAACATTCAAGTATTAGAAAAAATTGATAGCATAATTACACCCACGTGTTAGTGTATTGAAAAATACAATCAAAAACTGAGGTTAATTTTAAATAACGTGGAAAAATAAATATCATAATTACAGTATTAGAAAAAGAGATGTAATTACTTACTTTTTTTAGAAATTCACTGGAATTAGAATTAAAATAAACCCTTTGATTTTGCTGATTACTTTAATATAACATATATATATATTATATTAAAGTAATCAATTTATCACGTCACTTCCATAAGTCAAAGATGGCGCGTAACGGAAAAATGTGACGCGTAACGAAAAAATGTTACACTAAATTTTTTTCCAACCCCGATAAAGAAGTTTCACTTCAATGAAAATTCAACAGAACCAAATTTTCCAGTTTGGAAAAATTCTTAATTGCTTCCTTTGCTTACCCCTCATTAATGCAATTAAAATGTATGAAAACTTTTCGTAAAGTTTGGATACAAGTAGCTTTGTTAAATGATACTTTGTCAAAATTTTCCTTTGTGTTTTATGGAATAACCTCATTATTCTTCATCATCATTATCAGCCAATTAGCGGCCCACTACAGGGCCAGGCCTCCCTCCTTATAGGAGAGGGGGTATGGAGCGTACACCCACCACGCTGCTCCAATGCGGGTTGGCGGGCTTAGGGTGATAATGTTTCATTTATTAACGTTCACTATCAGATGTTGATAATAGTGACCGGGACCGACGGCTTAACGTGCTCTCCGAGGCACGGGGGTGTACCACCACCAACTTCCAAACACCGGGCTTGGAATGTACTGAACATAGAAAGAATGAAAAAGCTCAGAATTATTCCATGTCCCGACCCAGGAATCAAACCTAGGACCTCGTGATCGAAGCCACATAGGCTAATCACTAGACCAACGAGGCAGCACCTTCATTATTATCAGCCTATTAATGGCCCAATATGGCCAGGCCTTCTCCCTAGTAGGAGAGGGAATGTAGAGTATAAACCCACCACGCGGCTCCAATACGGTCAGGGTGATAACGTTTAATTCATTAACGATCACTATCAAATGTTAATGATAGTGATAGGGATTGACGGCTTAACGTGCTCTTAGAGGAAAAAACAACTTTCCTGGCTTAGAATTTTACTAAAAATTTTTTTGCAGATTCAAAAACTCAGAACCACCGACACTATTAGAGCAACGAGATAGTCTACAAATATATATTCTTACTTGGGAGCGATGATTCAAAAGTGCTTTCATATGAATAATTTCTACTCCAATTTATTTATTGATTAAAAATCACCCCTTGACTACAAACACATCTGATCGTAAGTGATGATGCAAATAAAATGGATTGCGAATTAACTTGTTAAGCGTAGGACAGAGAGACGAATATCTTAGCATTCCATGGATTCACCGTACGGGTGCCGGGTCCATCGCGTGGCTGAGAGAAAAACTCCGAACAGAGCCCGAGACTTGTGACACGGGTGTAGGTTTAAAAGAGATCTCTTAGTGACGCGCGTCAACACTCGCCTCTTCTGTTCAAGTTATTCTCCCTGCCCAGACAAATTCGGAAGGACCCCGCTAGAGCAGCTTTGGACATTCCTTCCAATATGGAGCTTACTGCACTTCTTGTAAGGTTATAGAGAGACTTCGCTGGTATACCTCTCGCACCTACTTCTACCGCGTATAAACTAACCACATAGGAATTTTTAGTTAGTTCATTAGTAAGGTCATAATATTTATTCACTTTGAATACATGGTCTTTAGTGATGTTTGTTTCCCACGGCACTGTAAGCTCAACAAGTACCATACGTTTGATTTGTTTGGAAAAAAGAAACATGTCCGGTCTAGATGTCGAAATAGCTAAGTCTTCCGGGATTTTATAGTGCTTTTCATACATGTCCATTAATATAGTCCAGGAGCACCTTGCATCCTACCGATAAGTGCCTTGCAGTGCCCACTGCCTTGCCACAGGTATAGTAAGATTTTTCCGAGGCTTTTCCCCATCTTACTAAGTTACACTGATCTGGGAGAGTCAGTTGAAAGGCATTAAGATAAAATTTTAATAAGGCAGGAGACCAATGAACAAATGTTTAAATTACCGAAAGATTTAAAAATAATACTACGAAAGCCTTAACTAAAAAACAAACAAAAACATAACATTATGAAAATACCACCTTTTCTCCGTAATTAATAAGAGTTTAAAAAATAATTGGATTAATTAATAAGTGGCACATAATAATTAAAAGTTCTTTCGATGTTGAAAGCAATTATGTCGGTACTTCGCGCGGCCGTGTAAGAGTTTAAGTAAGTTGACTTTACGAATAATTAATTGAACCATCCAATAGGGAAATTACTTTGAGAGGTACCACTAAAAATTATATTATTAAAACAGGTAGCGTTACGTGCAGCAGTGTATGCGCGGTGGATTTATAAGACGGAGGTCCTGGGTTCGATTCCCGGCGGGACTGATTGAGATTTTCTTAAGAGACTTTGGTCGTGGCTAGTTATCACCTTGCCGTCAAAGACGTCCCGCCAAGCGATTTAGCGTTCCGGTACGATATCGTGTAGAAACTGAATTGGGTGTGGATTTCATCCTACTTCTAACAAGTTAGCCCACTTTCATCTTAGATTGCATCATCACTTAACATCAAGTGTTATAGCAGTCTAGAGCCTACTTGTAGAGTATATTTTCTTTGACGTGATAACGTTTTATTAATCGATGAACGTCAGCTGCACGCATGAAAAAGCATGACTCATTGTCACGTTCCGACTGAGCCGAGCGAGCGGAACTAGCTATAGATAGTCACGATCGGCCTAAGCGCTCGGTTGATCTCTAGGGTTAAAGGTATGGTTCTGAGGTTAATAAATGGAATAAACTAATAGGTATTCCTCGTTGGTCTAGTGGTTAGCCTATGTGGCTTCGATCACGAGATCCTGGGTTCGATTCCTGGGTCGGGTCACGGAATAACTCTGAGCTTTTTCATTCTTCTATGAAATGTTCAGTGCATTCCAAGCCCGGTGTCTGGAAGTTGGAAGTGTTACACCCCCGCGCCTCAGAGAGCACATTAAGCCGTCGGTCCCGGTCACTATCATCAACATCTGATAGTGATCGTTAATAAATGAAACATTATCACCCTAAGCCCGCCAACCCGCATTGGAGCAGCGTGGTGGGTCTATGCTCCATATCCCCTCTCCTATAAGGAGGGAGGCGTGGCCCTGTAGTGGGCCGTTAATGGGCTGATTATGATGATGAATAGGTATTTTTCTCGGACGAGCTCTGTCACATAGAGTTTCATAGCTCGTCCAAGGAAGTAAGCCTTGGAACTCATGATGCAGTCTAACAATTGAACCAGTTAACTAACGAAATGGTTACTGTTCCAGTAGTAAACTTGTGAAGTATTTTATAGTAACAAGTTACTAAACTCAGTAGTACATCGCCTCTCCCGGCTAAGATAGTCTTCCTTAAGTAACAAGTTAAGTAAAGTTAAGGATTAACGTGGTGTTCTCACGCTGTTACTCAATATTTAAACTTATCCTTAACGACAACCTATATTATAAAATACCAGTATTATACAAGTATTCATACAAAGTACCTATTTTATGTTATTATAGTCTCGAAAAGGCATTTAAATACCCCAGCAGCATAATATTGTTTGACGGCAGAAATAAGCTTGACCGTAGTATCCAGAGGCACAATATTAGAAAAAGGGTTTGAAAAAAATTCGTTATTAGTTGAATTGAGCCAGAAAGTATGGGGAATCCCCAAAACTTATCGGTTTTATCTATTTTTAACCGACAAAAAAAACGGAGGAGGTTTTTTTTTACGTATGACCACGCATAACTTTTAACAGAGTTGTCCGATTTTGATAATTCTTTTTTTATTAGAAAGGGCACACTTCCAAGGTGGTCCCATTGTCATCATGTTAGGATCTGATGATAATATCCTGGGGAAATTGAAGGAACTCTTTTCGGTTTTTAGCGATTTCGGTTTTTATCTCGGTATCGGTAGCTTTTTGGCTACTAGTGCCGTATAATATACTATGACAGTATAGTACGAGTATGGTACGTGGCGATAAATCCCTGAAAAGTAAAAAATGAAAATTTTCAACAAAAAATAGAACTGACTCAAAACGCACTAAAAAGTAAAAAATAACTGTGTCATTTAGTTGCTTTAATTTACTTAAGCATATCTAGGAGTCGGTGCCAGCCCAGGTTTCTACTTTAAGGACGTTATCTAAAACCCACAAACTACTTTACTACGTAAAATAAATGTTCCTTAAACTTGCTGGCACCGACTTCATAGATATGCTTAGCTATTTTATGTTATTATTCTCTCGAAAAGGCATTTAAATACGGCTTGTATTTAAATTCCTACCAGAAATCCACTTGTATTACTTCCAATAAATTCGCAATACCTGCCAAAAATAATAAATGCTCACCAAATTGTGTTTCATGGATTATTATACAAATGAAGCTAATTTCCTTTTTATTGCATGCCATAAAAGTATGCAAGCACCATTAAAGTTAATTACAGACTAAATATTTTATATTATCGCTAAATAGATATTACCAATATTGTATTTTATGACATTCTTTTTAGTAATCTTTGCTGAGAGAAAAAAACTAACGGTCGATCGAATTCTTTTTTTTAAACAAAAAATAATATTGATTTCCCCAAACACAAGTTACTTGTTTATTGCTTTATTAATTTAATAAAAATATTATGATAAAATATAATAAGGAAATATACAGAAACAAAAATAAAAGAGAAATGGTAAAAGTAGTTAAATAAATATTTAATTTATAGGTTGCATTAGCGTGAATAATTTTACAATTGCATGCAAGGCTCAATAGATATTTAGTTGATACCATAAAACGAAAGTAAGGGTTTCTGTCATCATCAGAAACATCGAAGGAAACCACAAAGGCAGTATGCCCATCTTCAGGAATTTGTGAGTGAGATACAAACCATGTTTTCAGTTCTCCTAAGCTAATAGTAGGGGGTCCGTACTCTTTTTGACGAATTTTTGCCAGCTAATTATTCAATTGCGTCTTAGATGGTACTTTTATTCCTTCTTTTTTTTGATAAGGCATTCATAATTGCCTTTGGTTTCAGTTTGAGTTCAAATAGTTTATCTATTTCATTACGGGTTTCCACGGACATACCACGGCCATTTTACTTTATTGCGACGATAATATCTTTTTACGCCTTCTTGAGTGTTATGTACCTTTTGGAAAGACCACACGCTTTCGTTTTTAATAAAAATTTCGGCATCTCGAATGTTTCAAAATTTCTTGACAAACACCCAAGATCTTCCTTGTTTGCGTCTTCGTTTCGGTCGTAATTGATTATTTTCTTGGTCAGAATCAGGTTTCGAACTAAGCAGAGGCGCTTCAACTATACTTGGCCCAGTCAGTGTGGCTAGTGTGAGATTTTACCGCGTCGATACCGAAAACAGTAAACGAAAATTTTATATGGAATTGGAGTAGCGCCATCTAGTTGTAGTGAGAGTAAACGCTTTTTTTTTTATATAATTTGACGTTACGAGTGAGTACGTTTTTATGCAGTAGCTCGGTAAAATATTCGCACTCCCTCTACTGGTAGTGGCCGTGCACGTTGCGGGGTAAAAAATAGGAATACGAAAGTTATCTTAGTTTGACAATAATATATTTTGGGTTTACTTTGAATAATTTGATTACACTAAGAGAAATTAGATCTGTAGTATTTGGCATTAATGTTAATGTTTCAGTAAAACAATATTTGGTGAGCATTTATTAATTTTGGTCAGCAAATATAATATTTGATCAAAACATAAAATTATTCCGATGTATGTATACTTATTTTGGAACATGAAATGTTATATTTAAGAAACCTCGGTATAGTGTGTGTTTAATTTATGTGGAGGCAATTTATAATACTCGGTACTTAGTCTTAGGGTATAAAAATTATTTTGGTGAGCACTTAAATTGTTCCCTTTAAATACCCAGCAGCATTATATTGTTTGACGGAAGAAATATGCTTGACCGTAGTATCTAGAGGCCCAATATTACAAAAAGGGTTTGAAAAAAAAAAATTAAGTTTTAGTTGAATTGAGTCAGATAGTATGGGGAATCTCCAATACTTATCAGTTTTTTTCTGTTTTTAACCGACGAAAAAAAACGGAGGAGATTCTCAATTCGACACACATATTTTTTTTGTGTAAAAATCTTAATGCGGTTCACAGAATACATCTACTTATGTACAACAGTAAGGATGTGACAAGGACGGACAGACAGGAAGGGTTCCTTTTTTGCCATTTGGCAACGGAAACCTTTCTTTTATTCGCTGGGAAATTCATTTACGTATCCCTCCCAGAAAATAGAGGGTATGTAGGACTCACCGGACTGAAATACCCGCTAAAACCCAGCGCACCCTTCCGCGTCTTAATAAAAGCGAAAACAGTGGGGCATTCTTAGTTGCCGAATGGCAACGGAACCCTAAAAAAACATTACTAGGCACTATTTATTTCTCATCCATTTCAATGTATAGCAGAGATTATTTTAACCAATCCCCAATTGTATAAAGATGAATCTGTTTGTATAAGCTCTGTCCCTAAACGCAGCGAGATAAATTACACTTCCCAGTTTTGTTTCGGAATAAATATTTAAAGCAATTTGAACCTTAAAATTGTAGGAATACGATACACAATGTGTTGAGATAGTAGTTTAAGTTGTGGTTAAATTTATTTGCGTTTAATTTTCTGTATTTTATCTATTTTAGTGTATGGAGCTGGTATAATTAATGTTAATGTTTTACGTACTACTTACGTTTAGGAGGCAGCTAGGGGCTCGGAATGAAATGCAGATACTTCCTCCCCTGGCCGCGGTTGCTCCCGTAGGTTCGATATAGTCGACAACTCTAATCTAGCTATTCGACTAATCACTAGACTGCGCCACTTACGTTTAGGGGGTAGCTAGGGGCTCGGAAAGAAATGCAACGATACGTAATAATTATTTAATTAATAATTAATTACAATATAATTAAACTACATGACTAAAGATCAACGATTGATCTTCTACATACTAAAGATCACGATTGATCTTCTACATCCTAGCTAAGCCTAAGGTGACTACCAATCGGCGATCGATCAAGAAGTGATTCTCGTAGGCTCCTAACTTTAGAGGTAGCAGCGGTTCACGTGAGACTTGCATGTACATCTTGCTGTGTCAGCGCCTCGTGCGACTGGTTCAGTGTGCAGGTTTTTAGGCCATCGCTTACACGGCAGCGTCCTTGACTTGGCTGCACGTAACATACTTATAAGTCACGGATGCTTTGGTATATACCTGAAAAAAATAGCGAGGAATTTACTCTGGGATGTTGGGAGTGTGATGCTCGCGAAGACTTTGCACATTGTACACTAGGAGACGCCCACGACTATGTCAACCCTTTTCTTAAGGCAACGGTACTGATTTTCTATATACACAGTATTCTATATCCTTCCGCGTAGTATGATCTCTAACCGTGCCAAGTTTCATTTGAATTCATGCTGTACTTTCGTTGCGGCTACGTCCTTAGTGAAATTCAGCTTTTTTTAATAACATTTGTTTCTTACGTCCGAATGTCGTATGAAAATCGGTCCAGTTGCTAGTTTAAAGTGATGCGCGAACAGACAAACAGACAAAAATTTTAACTAACGTTATTATTGGTCTGTATCGAGTATGTAATATATTACACACCACTTACATTTTTCCAAAAATATATTTTATGTATAGAATTGATTTCGTTCTATTTTATTATATGTATAGATTAGACTGCCTCGTTGGTCTAGTGGTTAGCCTCTGTGGCTTCGATCACGAGGTCCTGGATTCGATTCCTGGGTCGGGACACGGAATAATTCTGAGCTTTTTCATTCTTCTATGAAATATTCAGTACATTCCAAGCTCGGAGTCTGGAAGTTGGTGGTGTTACACCCCCGTACCTCGGAGAGCACGTTAAGCCGTAGGTCCCGGTCACTATCATCAACATCTGATAGTGATCGTTAATAAATGAAACATTATCACCCTAAGCCCGCCAACCCGCATTGGTGGGTGTACGCACCATATCTCCTCTCATATAAGGAGGGAGGCCTGGCCCTGTAGTGGGCCGTTAATTGGCTGATAATGATGATGATAGATTAGAGTTCGCTGCTTGGGCTCTACAGCGATATTCATCGCTGGCTTCGTTTAATGCTTAAACTCCATACGAGACCACAGTGGCGTCATTAGGAGTTGAAATAAATACCTTGGCTGGCACCGACTCCTAGATATGCTGAAATAAATTAAAGCAACTAAATGACACAGTTATTTTTTACTTTTTGTGCGTTTTGAGTCGGTTCTATTTTTTGTTAAAAATTTTTATTTCTTACTTTTTAGTGATTTATCGCCACGTAACGTACTCCTACTATTACTGTCAACAAGTGCCGTATAATATAGTATATTATACGGCACGCGGGTTGGCGGGCTTAGGGTGATAATGTTTCATTTATTAACAATCACTATCAGATGTTGATGATAGTGACCGGGACCTACGGCTTAACGTGCTCTCCGAGGTACGGGGGTGTAACACCACCAACTTCCAGACTCCGAGCTTGGAATGTACTGAATATTTCATAGAAGAATGAAAAAGCTCAGAATTATTCCGTGTCCCGACCCAGTAATCGAATCCAGGACCTCGTGATCGAAGCCACAGAGGCTAACCACTAGACCAACGAGGCAGTCTAATCTATACATATAATAAAATAGAACGAAATCAATTCTATACATAAAATATATTTTTGGAAAAATGTAAGTGGTGTGTAATATATTACATACTCGATACAGACCAATAATAACGTTAGTTAAAATTTTTGTCTGTTTGTCTGTTCGCGCATCACTTTAAACTAGCAACTGGACCGATTTTCATACGACATTCGGACGTAAGAAACAAATGTTATTAAAAAAAGCTGAATTTCACTAAGGACGTAGCCGCAACGAAAGTACAGCATGAATTCAAATGAAACTTGGCACGGTTAGAGATCATACTACGCGGAAGAATATACGGCACTTGTAGCCAAAAAGCTACCGATACTTACACAAAAATCAAAATTGCTGCAAGTGTACTTATAAAATTTGAAGAGTTCCTTAAATTTTTCCAGGATATCATCATCAGATCCTAACATGATGACAATGGCACCATCTTGGAAGTGTGCCCTTTTTAATAAAAAAATGATCAAAATCGGACAACTCTGTAAAAAGTTATGCGTGGTCATACATAAAAAAAAAATAAACGTGTCGAATTGAGATTTTTTTTTGTCGGTTAAAATATGAACTCAAACACTATTGAACGGATTTTCATGCGGTTTCAAACCTTCTCAAGGGATATTAAGATTTATAGGCGCTTTCAAATTTTCGAACAAGTCGTGCATTCTTTGAGTTTGGGTCTTAGCCGTTTTTTGCCAGTATTCTTACATTTTTATTATTACGTGCACGTTTCTAATATTTTTACCGTTGATAGGCTATCTGGCTGGATGCCCGCGCCATGGTTTGGCTGAGCAGGATTTATGCCCAACTATTACATGGATGGATTTGCTGACTTGGTAACGGTCCAACGGATTCGTGCTTTTGATTTACTGACCAATTCTTGTCTGTGCTTTTTTCTTGTTAACTTATGGTTGTTCTATAATGGACACCTTTTTATTCAAATTAGTTGCTTTGAGCTTAATGATATTTGGCACAGATACAAATTCATTCAGAGATATACGACACACGTTAATCCTGTATCTGTTAATTAATTCTTAATAATATTTTAAAGTTTGTATGTATGTGTGGATATTTGTTACTCTTCAACGCAATAAATACCCATTGAATCGATTTGGATGAAACTTCACGATAATGCAGGTATTTTTTCTTTCTTTGGGGAGGAAAAAAATTCCTACGGACTTCTGCCGGCTGGTCAGCAGGGCATGTCCGACTTGCACGGACTAAAAATAACCTTCTCCTTCTCCACGGAAAGCACGGAACCGTTTAACATTTCTTCGTGCTGACCTTCCTATTACTGTGTAACCTTTATTTTTCTCTGTTCTTCTCTCTCTTTTTCCTCCCTCCTTTTTATTGTGGCTCTAAGCATATGGGCGCATTTTTGCCACTCTTCTTCACTTGAGATCATGCCGGTAAAAAGGTTGCCTGCATCCACCCCGTCACTCGTTCCTACGGCAGCTGCTCTCAAGTCTGTGCAGCCGTGCCACTCGAAGAGCGCGTGCCTTGGGATATCTTCTTTGTCGCAGAAGTAGCAAACCTCGTCTTGTGACTTACCAACAGCAAAGAGGTAAGTTTTAAACAATCGATGACCGCTTAGAGCCTCGATAATACAGGTTATATATCAGAATACCACAGAATATCACAATTTTACGGGAACGGTTACCACGCAGGTGAAATTGCCGGCGACCTCTAGAGCTATGTAAACATAACCTTTTCAATTAAATTAGCGTTTGAGTTTGACGAAAAGCATTGCATTCTAAAGACGAACATGAGTTCCTGCAGAATGTTTTAAGCACCTATAATCCACATGAATGAAATCTCATTGATTTTTTTTATCGACTACAAGTTGGCCCTTGACTGCTATAACACCTGATGTTAAGTGATGATGCAGTCTTCGATGGAAGCGGGCTAACTTGTTAGGAGTGGGACGGAAATCCACACATCTTTCGGTTTCTATACGACGTACCGTAACGCTAAATCGCTTGGCGATACATCTTTGTCGGTAGGGTGGTAACTAGCCACGGCGAAAGCCTCCCACCAGCCAGACCAAGATAAATTTAGAAAAATCTCAATCTGCTCCGCCGGGAATCGAACCCGGGACCTCCGTGTTATAAATCCACCGCACATACCACTGTGCCACGGAGGTCGTCAATTATACACGATCTTGAGCCTCTTCCCGATAGACGATGCAATTTTAAGCCGAGATTATAGTACTACTTCTTATATCTATATTTTATATACTTTGGTCCCACTGGAGGATTTCTTGGAAATAAAATTGTGTGTTTTCGGTAACGCATAAATGAACAGTTTGTACTATAAGGGGAAAGAATGGGTGTGTATCAAACCCTAGATAGACCTCTTATATGAGTTAACGTTAACTTCAGAGCTACTACGAATTAAAACTTGATTTTAAAGTTAATTGAACGCATACTAATTAATCAAAAATAACAATATTTACTGAAAATGTTTACTTCATGTATTGTACATCAAGATGATAACAATTTTTGCCAAGTAAAGAATGAGTAAATATAATATATAAACTATCAAATTTTCCTACGAGCCAATTAGACTCCTTCAAATAACAAACTGCTTGAAGTCTCAAATATTCATGTTACTAAATTTTGGATGGTACTTAAAACTGTCTAGAAAATATAGTGGGTGTTTTATTTTATTTGTACACAATTTAACTATTATCCGTTTTCCAGTGAAACGAATATTTGCTGAAATAATATTTTTTTTTATTGACTACAAGTTGGACTGCACTCACACCTGATGTTAAGTGATGATGCAGTGTAAGATGGAAGCGGGCTATCTTGTTAGGAGTGGGACGGAAATCCACACCCATTTCCGTTTCTACACGACATGGTACCGGAACGCTGAATCGTTTGGCGAATTGGCGATACGTCTTTGTCGGTATTATTATAAATGCAAAGGTTTTTGACTAGCCCTGCTGCTTGCTTGCTAGCAAACGATTTAGCGTTCTGGTACAATGTCGTATAGAAAACGAAGTGTATGGATGTAATCCTACTCCTAACATTCCATTCTATCTTTGATCACATCGTCACTTACCATTAGGTGAGATTGCTTGCAATTTGTAGTGACTAAAAAAATACAATACATAGATCAACAAGCGGGGATAGAACCTATGACCTTTTTAAGTCTGCCCCTAGACCATGCTATTACAGTAAAGCTATTTCAGGCTTCAATTATTTTTAACCCCTTCCCAAGCTGAGGTATCGATTGTACCCACCGTGCGGATAATTACGTCATCTATTAGAACACAGAACTGTATCGGTCTGTAACGAGCCCATTACAAGACAAATTCCGTCACCAAATTGCCCGTTTCCACACTACACCCGTTATTTATTGCCGCTATTTCGAAGGGTTCTTTCTGTTGCTTTTGTTTCGAGGGTCCAGGTTTCATAATGGTGTTGTAATGTCGTAATTATGTTATATTAGTAGTGGTCCCGGCAGACGTTTTACGGGTCTAACTTTTGCGTTTTGTTAAGGGGGTCTATTTATGCGATCCTAACACAATGGTGCAATGCTAGAAGCTGTTCTTTTTCTTGTGCTCATCATGCGTCATCATTAACAGTCGACTGATGTCCACAGCTGGACATACCTTTAGGGACTTCCAAACACAAATATCCTGAGCCATCTGTGTGCTCTCTGCGACACGTTTGATGTCGTCAGCCCATCTAGTGTGGGGTCTGTGTGTGTGATTCCAATCATCACCATCATTCACAGCCGAAGGATGCCCGCTGCTGGACTTACACGTTTAGGGACTTCCAAACACGTAGATCCTGAGCCGCTTATGGCCAGCGACTGCCTGCGACAAGTATGATATTGCCAGTCCATCTAGTGTGGGGGCTAACACTGCGCATTCCGGTGCAGGGTCACCATTCTAGGATCTAGGCGTAGGTTCAACATCAAAGTTGGATCAACAACTTATCCCTGAGCTCATAACTTGAACAGTATTAGGTATTCGTAAAATGAAACGTACAAAAATCTATCGGGAACGCGTAAAATTTCAGGTAACGACAGATAAATCACTCATGTAGGTAGCTTTGACCCCGTGTAAGTAATTAAGTGTTAACAAACTAGACTGCCTCGTTGGTCTAGTGGTTAGTCTACGTGGATTCGATCACGAGGTCCTGGGTTCGATTCCTGGGTCGGGTCACGGAATAATTCAGAGCTTTTTTATTCTTCTATGAAATGTTCAGTTCAGGAAGTTGGCGGTGTTATACACCCGTGCCTCGGAGAGCACGTTAAGCCGTCGGTCCCGGTCACTATCATCAACATCTGATAGTGATCGTTAGTAAATGAAACATTATCACCCTAAGCCCGCCAACCCGCATTGGAGCATCGTGGTGGGTGTACGCTCCATATCCCCTCTCCTATAAAGGAGGGAGTCCTGGCCCTGTAGTGGGCCGTTAACAGGCTAATAATGATGATGATGAAGCTAGATCAAGGAGACTTAAAATATTTTTACACGTGTAAAACTTTGTTACAACACACAAAATTAAAACAAACTTTCCCTTGTTTGAATTCATAATTAAACAAACACTTTATATGGCGTCTTTTCAAAGCCAATCAGCGTGTATTCAAGGCTATCGATCGAAACAGGCTTCGAAGGAAAAATGGCGCCTCGTTAGGTAAATGTGTTTGTTGATTGAGACTCTTTACATTGCCTTTTATGGGGATGTGCTGATCGGAATATAATATTTATGTTATTTTATGTATTACTGCCTTGTTGGTCTGGTGGTTAATGATTATGTGGTTTCGAATAGGAGTTCCTGGGTTTAAATCCAAGGTCGTGTTGAACTATTTTAGATTTTCTTTCTTTTAAGAAATTCTGAGTACATTTCTAAGCTCAGAGAAGAAAATCGCTTCTCCTACAAGGAGAGCCTTATGTACCAACCATACATGAGAAGTTATTATCTGCTCAAACTTCTGATGGCCTTTACATAATAGTAATTATTTATTAAAAAAAAAATTGGTTGTCTGTAAAGTCGGTTTACTGACGATAGTTGAACGTGACAATGTCTTAAGAAAATACTGATGGAATGGTAGCATTTAATTGGTTATTAAAATTTTTAATTTAAGTATATTTTTATAAATATTAATTTAAATTAATAAAATAATTGATTTTGATTTTATAAATTTAAAATATATTAATTTTTAATTTAAAATTAATATATTTAATAACTAATAAAGTCGAACGCTGCCGAACGCAAAGGCCTATTGTGCTTCTTTGTCGCCCGTTCTGCGCTCTCGCTTGCACTTCAAGCCTTACATAGAACGCCTCAAAGCTAGGTAACGCCGCATGAGTCATGTTTTTTCGTGCGTGCAGCCGGCTCTATCGAATTATAAGACGTTGTCACGTCAAAAAAATACCTAGACTAAGAAGTGAAGTGAATCTGAAGAATGGAAATTGATGATGCAATCTAAAATGGTCTGCCTCGTTGGTCTAGTGGCTAGCCTATGTGGCTTCGATCACAAGGTCCTGGGTTCGATCCCTCGGTCGGGTTATGGAATAATTCTGAGCTTTTTCATTCTTCTATGAAATATTCAGTACATTCCAAGCCCGGAGTCTGAAAGTTGGTGTTGTTACACCCCCGTACCCCGGAGAGCACTTTAAGCCGTCGGTCCCGGTCACTATCATCAACATCTGATGTGATCGTTAATAAATGAAACGTTATCACCCTAAGCCCGCCAACCCGCATTGGAACAGCGTGGTGGGTGTACGCGCCATATCCCCTCTCCTATAAGGAGGGAGGCCTGGCCCTGTAGTGGGCTGTTGATAGGCTGATAATGATGATGATGATGAATCTAAAATGGAAGCGGGCTAACTTGTTAGGACTAGGATGAAAGTCCACACCCCTTCGGTTTCTGCACGACATCGTACCGGAACGCTAAATCACTTTGCTGGCAGGGTGGTAACTAGCCAGGGCCAAACTCTTCTATCAGCCAGAGCAGGTTCAAATCGGCCATTCCGGTAATCGAACCCAGGACCTCCGTGTTACAAATCCACTGCGCCACGGAGGCCGTTAAATCATTCGGCATGATATCATTCGGCATTCTATTAAACTAATCCGTTGTAGACTGGATAACTGGATTACAGGATATATTTCGGAGAGTGCTCTCAGGAGTTGTTTGATCTCGTACCTCCTTCACCCTTTTATCACCGCAATGCAAGACACCGGCTGGGTTTTTACCCGACTGCGTCAGAAGGAGGGTTATGTTTTTCGAGCGTATGTATGTATGTATGTATGTCCATTTCTTCGGCACGCGCTAGAGCCTAAACGGCTGAACGGATTTTGACATGTGAGGTGTCGTTGAATTTGTCAAAATTGTAGTAGTAACATAGGCTATATAAATTTACAAAATGGCGCCTGTAAATGGGGGAAAAAAGGGGGGATGTGTGTATTTTTTTCTCTTATCTTAGCAATATGGGAACCAATTGAAAGGTCGTAAAAAGACCATTTCAAAAATATAAATATCATATCATATTACTTTTTTAACAAAAAATGGCAAAAAGTGTACTAAGTGCACCGTCTCATTTCTACACCATAAACTAAAACTAAAAAATCTCAAATAAAATTATTATTAAAAAACTGAAAAGAGAAAAACAAGAATCACTATATCTGTATAAAATTCTAAATACTTTATGGTGCTGCAGGCGGGGACAAACGTAGTTTTGGTAGATCTTTCCCCGCAGGTTAAAGTATTTTGTCCCTGTTTGCAGCACCATAAAGTATTTAGAATTTTATACAGATATAGTGATACTTGTTTTTCTCTTTTCAGTTCATAACTTCTAAGCAGTCGGGTTTTTTTTGTTTTTATAATAATAATTTTTCATCCCTATGTCGTTAATGTTCCCAGAACTCGTACAAAGCGTTTTGCGTCATCATTTATTATACGCATTGCAAAGGTATAGAATGCCCTTCCGATATCAGTTTTTCCTAATTCATATAACTTGGGTATCTTTACAACAAGAGTGAATAAGCATCTTTTAAGCAAGCGCGCCCCACCTTAGACTGCATCTACACTTACCATGAGGTGAGATCGTGGCCAAGCGCTAGCTTATTAGAGATAAAAAAAAAATAGCAAGACTTTTTTTTTTATCGACTACAAGTTGGCCCTTGACTGCTATCACACTTGATGTTAAGTGATGATGCAGTCTAAGATGGAAGCGGACTAACTTGTTAGGAGGAGGATGAAATCCGCACCGGAACGCTAAATCGCTTGGCGATACGTCTTTGTCGGTAGGGTGGTAACTAGCCACGGCGAAAGCCTCCCACCAGCCAGACCAAGACAAATTAAGAAAAATCTCAATCTGCCCCGCCGAGAATCGAACCCAGGACCTCCGCCTTATAAATCCACCGCGCATACCACTGCGCTACGGAGGTCGTCAAACGTAAACAAAGCCTATCAGCAGGTAGCAACAAACAGAACCCAGGAACCTGGATCTGAAGCCAAGCATACGCAACTGCATTTGAAAGTGTCTCGTATAGGTAAACAAAAGTTCTTCATTTTCTTTCGTCTTTCATCTTCTTGTGACACCACACACTTGCATGTTCTTATAAAAGCGTTGGTTTTACGATAATTTCACCCTAACCGGCGCAGTCGGCGGTTATTGCCGTCCATTTCTTTCATAGGCAATAACCCAAAGTTAGGAAGTTGCGCGTAAAACTTGCGGGGACATAAAAATGTTTTATGATAGCTTCGAGTTTAGGTCGGCCGTAAATAATGCGCCCCCAAACTTTGTAACGTATGATCTCCGCCTTGGGGATTGTGGAACCCTATATGACAACTGCGACACTTTTGATGGCTACACAGAAAAAACGGTATAATCCTAACTAATATTATAAATGCGAAAGTAACTCTGTCTGTCTTGCTTTCACTCTACATCTACTGAACCAATTTAAATGAAATTTGGTACACAGTAAGTCTAGAACCTGAAAAAGGACATAGGCTACTTTTAATTGCGAATAAAGGGTTGTAAGGGGTTAAAGGGGGGATGAAATGTTGTATGAAAGTGTCGTCATTTTGAAAGCTTAAGATCTATTTCTTAGGCAGTTGATTAGATATTAATCAATATGACATTCAAAGCTTAGAAAAATTAGGCTGCCGTAATAACTATTTCCACGCGGACGAAGTCGCGGGCAAAAGCTAGTATTATATAAGGCGAGATAGAATGAATGGAAGGGGAGACTAAGGCGAACGTTCCTGCAACAAATCCTGGACAGTCTGATTAAAGGACAGGTCAAGAGTACCCGAAATCAAAGTACTTATATGAAAAACTTAATGAAATTGGAAGAATCAAGATAGATATGCAAGGCTGGAAAGTGGAAGGACGTGGTCTCTGACCACCCTCTATGGAAATGGGGCGTGATGGTATGTATATACTCGTATGTATGTAACTAGCGGACGCCCGCGACTTCGTCCGCGTGAAATTTGGTGTAGAATTAAACTCTTGTTTGATCCCTTAAGGAGGTGAGCATTAGATAAAACGTTTCTTAGCGCTCGCCTACGTCATTATAGCTATATAGCAGTCGCCTGCGACTTCGTCCGCGCGAAAACCTCTAAGATACCCTTTTAATTTCAAAGACAGACTTTCATATAAAGTGTGCTCTTTCCCCGCTAGCCCTCTCAATTTAATTTTTTTATAGTTTCCCGTCAACCAATATGGTTAGCCTATGTGGCTTCGATCACGAGGTCCTGGATTCGATTCCTGGGTCGGGTCATGGAATAGTTCTGAGCTTTTCCATTCTTCTATGAAATGTTCAGTACATTCCAAGCCTGAAGTTTGGAAGTTGGTGGTGTTACTAACATCAACAACTGATAGTGATCGTTAATAAATGATATCCCGTACCTCGGAGCATGCGTGTGTATTTTTAAAGCATGAATTAAGCTGTCGGTCCCGGTCACTTGATGAAAAAACTAGCTGCTGCGGTACTTGGAAGTTTTCTATTCACATTCATGAATTGGTCCAGATCTGGCTGGTGGAAGGCTTCGGCCGTCGGTAGTTACCACCTTACCGGCAAATACGTACCGCCAAGCGAATTATCGTTCTGATACGACGTCGTGTAGAAACCGAAAGGAGTGTGGATTTCATATACTCCTAACAAGTTAACCCGCTTCCATCTTAGATTGCATCATCACTTACCGCCAGGTGTGATTGCAACTTGTGTTGAACCGACTCAAAACGCACTAAAAAGTAAAAAATTACTGTGTCATTTAGTTGCTTTAATTTACTTAAGCATATCTATGAAATCGGTGCTGTATAAAATTTGAAGAGTTCTATTTTCCCAGGATATCAGCATCAGATCCCAACATGATGACAATGGGACCATCTCAAAAGTGTGCCCTTTCTAATGAAAAACGAATTATCAAAATCAGACGACTCTGTAAAAAGTTATGCGTGGTCACACATAAATAATATACATGTCGAATTAAGAACCTCCTCCGTTTTTTTTCGTCGGTTAAAAAAAAGTTAATCAGTCAGTTACATAATGGGGATAATAGTTACCACCAAATTTCCATTACACAATTGAATAAAGAAACAAAAGAAACCACATTGAATTAGAAACTACATGATCGGAACACATACACTATCGTAGATTAACGAGTGAGTCACTTAACGTTAATGATAGTTAGCTCCAATACATAACGGCCACAGTGTCGACATAAGCTGTTTGCAGTTTGGTTGCCGTATTTGTCCTGAACAGCCTAATTAGAGGCCGGCATTTATGGCTCGGTTTGGGAAGGGTCCGAATGGCTACCATAGATTAGTACAACAATGGACGGTATTAACTACTGCTACGACATAAGGGCCCTATTCGATTTTGGTTTATTACATTAGTTACGCGATATGTTTTTATGAAAATCGTCACAATAATATGCAGTATTTTAATGCTATAATACAGTCATAATTTTTTGCTTCAGTATCGACTATATAGTGCCCTTAAATAAAAATTTCAAAAATATTTTCAATGTACACAATTAGACCTATTACAGTTTTATTATAATTATAGATACATAACACAATTTCATGATTTGTGAATTATAAAAATCAGCCCAAGCGTTTGGTCTGTATTGTGCTTCAAAGAAATATAAAAACATACATACACAGCTGATAAACACATTACAACTCCTTTGCATCGCGTAGGAAAATAAAGAAACAAAAAAATAAATATTAAATTAGAAACTACATGATCGAAACACATACACTATCGTAGATTAACGAGTGAGTCACTTAACGGTAATGATAGTTAGCTCCAATACATTACGGCCACAGTGTCGACATAAGCTGTTTGCAGTTTGGTTGCCGTATTTGTCCTGAACAGCCTAATTAGAGGCCGGTATTTATGGCTCGGTTTGGGAAGGGTCCGAATGGGTACCATAGATTAGTACAACAATGGACGGTTTTAACTACTGCTACGACATTAAGGCCCTGTTCGATTTTGGTTTATTACATTAGTTACCAGATGCGTCTTCATAGAAACCATCATCGCTATACTAATCTTCGTCAATGGTTTAATAGTAGCAAAGGTTTTTTTGTCAAAAAATGACTAGACGGAAAAAAATCTCACCAAAAGTTGTAACGACACTTTTTGTAGTAAGCTATTGTATCGCTTGGGAAGGAAAAGCCACCTGCGTTGTGTTGCTGCTCTGTGCTGTCGTCGTCACAACAGCACTCCCAAAACACACACACCGCGGGAAGACAAACAACAAACACGTACGTCTCCCCGAACACGAACAAAATATATAAATACAACAAATCCAATAATTTTTATCAAATTTAAAAGAAAAATTAAAGACTACCTTTTAACAAACTACTCTTCTGGATAGTTTAGAATTATAATAATTATATAATAAGGTTAGAATTTTTATAATATAAGAATTAGTTTATGTACTTTATACTATTTATACTATATTCGCTATAGTTAAAATTGGTTTGTCTTGGTTATAATTATAATTGTGTTTGCTAGTTTATTGTTAGTTTGTGTTTGCTTTTTATTTGTCTTTTCTGCTGTAGTATTTTTAAGTTAGCATGTTGTGTTTACTAATAAGTAGGTTTACAATTAAACATTTAGTTTTTAAGATCTTAATATTGTTATACTTATGCCAATTGTAACCTGTTGGTAACCTTAATAAAATAAATAAATAAATAAATAATAAAGAAGAGAAAGAGAGAGATGGATCATAATACCATTTTAACTAAAAAAACGGCGTTGCAGCCTACAGAATCGCATTCGCTGCGTTCCACCGTGTATGTCTGCATGTATTTAGCAAGCCGTGCATGTTCTAACCTATGCGCTGTTGTGTTTACGAAGTCGAGAGAGTATATATATCGCACCTTCGGTGAGACAAGGGCCGAAGTGCTAAAATTTCTGAAAATGAGTTAAATATGCCAAAGTGCCTTAAAAACTATTTTCTACCTGTAACAGGAAGGAACAAAGCCTAACCTGTAGGAACAAAGACATTCAAGAGATTCAGTTTATTTTCGCCAGGGGGCAGCAGTGCCTTTGTACCATTCGTTCGTTTTTTTAATGACATTGGCGCGACAAAATCGCATTGGTCAGTTGCGGCACTGCCAGCGTAAATAGTGGTTGTGTACTGGAGTGTCAAGGTCATTAAGGTAAATATGCTCTTTTTTGTTTTATATCTTGGAAAGACATGGTCACATTTTGTGTACTTATGCCTAATTTGAGAGCACATATTTGACGGGACAAAGTCGTTCGGGTAGTTGTGCCTTTGTGAGTCCAATACGTAAACATTACTCCTAGTCTTTAAACCAAATCTGACTTTGTCATTCCAACCGCTTTATTTTTTATGTAAAATTGATAACATTTCCGCCATTTTATTAACATTATGTTGTAGCTATTTATTGATCTGTAACATAATTCCTATACCATTTTTTGCCATTTATTAGCCCCCAATTCAAAAAGCGTTCAAAAATAAATACAAGTCACTATTGTCGTATTTATTTTTGTTCTGGTAACTAATAAACCGAACTAAACGACTTATTATATTCGTTTTAGGCATTGACATATTAATACTATGGACTTCGGGTCTAATGCAAAATTTACGTCAAAAGTGTCCCAAGATATTTTATACACACTAGGATGTATTTATGTTTTTGTACACACAATAACATTGTAATGTATGTCTTATCGTATTGTTATACAGTCTAATTTGCAACGGTCTAATTGCATGCAATAAGTAATCATCTTCGATTGACGGTTACCATGGCAGCCTTTTTTTGACATGACGGCTTCTCGTGAAAATAGGACAACATAAATGGTGTGGAGTCGGTAGCTTTCAAAATTTTTTGGCATCTTATATTTATATATTATATTTACAGCAAATTTTAATTTATATTTACATATCCCTGACCTCTATATGCTGGGATAAATCTTGTACCAAATAATATTTGTTGTAATTATCTTGTATAAAATAATAATTAGTTATAATAATAATTAATTACAAACCAAATCCACTAATGTACAAATTTATATGCCACTCGACATAGTTCTTTACTTTGAAATTTTAAGTTCTCGATATTTTCCTCTTTTTAATTAAACTGAAAATAATTATTGTTATCAAATTAATATACCATTATGGTAAAAGTTATTTGATTAATATTCATGACATAAAAAATAAAAGTTGACTTAAAAAATAAAAATTTTTGAATTGAAAATAATCAAATTATTTTTATTCAAAAATTAAGTAATTAAATAATTCAAATGTTAAACAACAAAATAACTCTATGCAGTCGTTGTTCTAAAACATTCTATTGCTCACGGCAGATCCGAACTAAATGTGGTTAATTAGATAAACATATTGCACTCCTTCTATCCTATACGCGGGTAGCGTATGGGAAAAGGACAGATAGATACTTTTGTTCATTTTGGTTGGTTATGCAATTCGTTTCTATAGTTTATTAAAATTTTAATAAAATAACCTGTTTCTAAGCAAAATAATACTTTAAAATCATCAGTAAATATTTACTTACTGAAAATATGGTACACTCACCTTACTCGGGTAGTTCTTACAAGTTTTTTATAACACATTACGCCATTATTGACGTGTATTCTGTCAGTCAGCTAATATGAGACTGAATTGCGATTGGATCTCATTTCGCGTTTTGGCTTACTTTTGGTTCGGACACTTTTTATCGCTGACCCGAAGTCCATAGTATTAATATGTCAATGGTTTTAGGGAATAAAAATGGACAGTTGTGTGTAGAGGCTCAGTGGAGCGTGGCGGTCAAAGGCCATACCGCCACGCCAAACCTATTGTTCGCCATAGTGCTATAGTGAGTTAGTGATTAAAGCGTACTGTAGTGTTTAATGTGTGCCAATAAATTGTGTAATCAGTTTTCTCGTGTTTATTTGCCCAAGTACCCACAACATGCAGTCGGATCGATAAAGAACATGCCCATAAAGACGAAGCAGCTAATCTGCCTTCGACATATATATATTTATAACTTCGTTCCATCCGGGTGTCCTTTGACACCTCTCAATTTTTTTTTTCTTAGAGTAATAATTTTGAGTAAGGGTCCTAATGGATACCATAGATAAGTCAAACAATGATTCAAAAATTTTCATTATTTTATTATAGGCTAGAATAAAAGTAATTTCGTTCGGTGAAAACATAATTAAAATACGACAAAGATATACAAAGTAATAGGCCCTGCTTTAACCTTAGAGTAGGGGTCTACTGTCCATCTCGGAAGCGGCTTTTCGTTCCCGTGGTCCAATTTTCAAGTATTTATTCAAGTGACGAGTAGGAACACCATGGGGTTTTAGTCGGTAAGAGTCCGACATAACCCTCCTCCTAGCGAGAGGGTATCCATGACATTTCCCAACAAAAAAAAGGGGTATACTGTCCCATTCGCGCAAATTGCCGGTATTATCTACCTATTGTTGTATGCTATTTGATTTCATTTCAGTTTTTAATTTATCATTGTAAAATTATGAGGCAATTTTCCATGCATATAATCATCATCGACGTCACTTTTTTATTGCAGGAAACTAAATTACTGCAGGAAAAGGCATTTTCTCTCTTAGAGGTCCATGTTTATGGCTCGGTTTGGGTCCGAATGGGTACCATAGATTAGTACAACAATGGCCGGTATCAACTACTGCTACGACATTAGAGCCTCGTTCGATTTTATTACTGCACTATTACAAGATGCGTCGTTCGATGTATGTATGTACGATGATCGATCGTTAATGTATGAAACATTATCAACCCGCCCGCCAACCTCAATTAGAGCACCATGGTGGGTCTTCGCTCCATATCACCTCTCCTATAGAGGCCAAGCCCTGTAGTGGGCCGCTATTAGGCTGATAATGATATATTTTTTTAGGAGGTACGAATAAAGCAACCTACTTGCACATGCCATAACCAACTATCAATAATACTTGTTTTTTTTTTTATTGTATTTTATGCTGCTCTTAATTTATCACCGTGTAATATTAAGTTTTAAATAATTTTGACGACCTCCGTGGCGCAGTGGTATGCGCGGTGTTTGGTCTATATGTATCGTTTTATTCGTTACAATAATAAAATAAAAAAAAGTCAACCTGATAGTAAGTGTCGATGCAATCTAAGATGCAAGCGAGCTAATTTGTTAGGAGTAGGATAATATTCACATCTCTCTCATCATCGGATTTATAAGGCGGAGGTGGTGGTCCTGGGTTCGATTCCCGGCGGGGTGGATTGAGTCAGATTTTTCATAAAAAAAATCTTATCTGGCTGTGGAACACCAAAGGCAAACTTATTACCACCCTACCGACAAAGACGTATCAAATATGATCAAAATGAAACATTATTACAGTAATTATTTAATTAAACAGCCAAGCGATTTACCGTTCCGGTACGATCACGTCGGTAAGGGAAACACAATTACGAAAGGGGTGTGGATACTTTATACGTCACCCACATTTTCCTAACAAGTTAGCCCGCTTCCATCTTAGACTGTATCATCACTTAACATCAGGTGTGATAGCAGTCAAGGGCCAATTAGTAGTCGATAAAAAAAATCTCATTGTACAGATATTTTCGTTAAACATGTCATCTAAATATTGATATAAATTGAATATCTGATTTTCAGCTGCTTTATAGGTATAGGTACAAAGCTAGGTTCATCAAGAGATGTTACACAATACAATGTACGACTATGAGGAATATGTCAGCAAATTATTGCATATCAAATGATATCAAAGCTTCAAGTCATGTACTTGCGTTCCCACGTCAAACGTAGATTAATACAATCTTATTCGCTATGTCGGTGTGGTTAGGTTTGACATTTTAGTTGACGCCCGTTTGGTGGAGTCACGCTGTCTACTACATAGCAGGTTTGAATCCCACAAGTTGGAAATATTTATGGTGAAAGATGTAACACATAACCTTTGGGAAACAATGCGACTGTATGTACCGTACCGGTACATCTGAGAGAGACGCTTAAATGTATTTCTTAGCGGAAAAAAGGGTATTTTGTGTGCATAAATATTAAAAGTTTATTTGTTTAATTTACAAGCCCACCTGATGTATTCAGAAGAAAAACGTCAGTACACTTTTCACAATGTATTATTTACTACAAGATAGCCCTTGACTGCAATCACAGCTGGTGGTAAATGATGATGCAATTTACGATGGAAGCGGACTTACTTGTGTCAAAAAGGAAATCCATACCCCTTTCAGTTTCTACATGATATTATACTAATCACTTGGCGATTCATCTTTGCCGGTATGGTGGTATCTAGCCATGGTTAAATCCTCCTACTAGCAAGATCTTTTAACTAAGAAAAGTCGTGAATCGAACCTGAGATCTCCGTCTTATAAATCCAACTCGCATACCGCTGCGTCGATATGGTGGTATATAGCCACGGTTAAAGCCTCCCACAAGCAAGACCATGTCCAACTAAGAAAAGTCGTGAATCGAACCACGGACCCCGTTTTATAAATCCAATAAGCATACCGCTGAACCACGGTGACCGTCAACAAAGTACATGGTAGTAGTATCCTAAAACAAAATTATGATTAATTTCATTCAGCATGGCATTGTAAATAAAAAAATCGAGACGCAAATGGGCATTTAGACTTAATTAAACAACAAAAAGCAAAAAAATGTATAAGATAAGTAAATATCTCATCAAATTGCTTTGTCAAATCGTTGTTAACGAATCCCTAATTTTAACATCGGGGAAGATAATTGAAAATAATTTGAGGGAAATTGAAAATTACGAGAGCGGGCGGCGCCTAACCAACTGTTACGGTATAGTAATCATACAGATGTTTTACCACCTGTCGTTATGAGAATCTAAAGACTACATTGAAAATTTTTAACAAAAGTCAAGTTTAAGGAACAAGCGTAGTAAGTTGTGGGTTCTAGGTAACGTCCTTAAAGTAGAAACCTTGGCTGGCACCGACTCCTAGATATACTTAGGTAAATTAAAGCAACTAAATGACACAGTTATTTTTTACTTTTTAGTGAATTATCGCCACGTAATGTACTCGTACTATACTGTATATATATATATATATATATATATATATATATATATATATATATATATAATAGTATATTACACAGCACTTGTAGCCAAAAGTTACCGATACTTACACAAAAAAGTAAATCAAATAAAATAATCTCAAATAAAAAACCGATTTATCAAAATCTGACAACTCTGTAAAAAGTTATGCGTGGTCATACATTAAAAAATATATATACGTGTCGAATTGAGAACCTCCTCTGTTCTTTTCGTCGGTTAAAAACTACTTTATATTTATTTCGAAACTATAGACACAGACAGACACGTCTTAGAAACTGCAGATACAAACTAAAATCACGCACTCCTCTTTTTTACATTGGATGTAAAAAGGTGTGTGTCCAATAGCAAAAGTTAGTTAATAAATAAATAAACTTTAATTCAACGTTGGTTTAATAAAGAGCGTGTAGCAAACTAAACAAAATATTTACCCTCAAAGGTAAATTACAGGGAGAGGTAATAAATTACTAATATTGGTAATAGTTAGGTGGATGTAATTTAATTAACTGTACGAGTTAAGGTTGAAACATTGCCTATAACTTATATAACATATTTCAATATGTATGAAGTTAATTTTAGATCCAATTAAGTTATCAATAATTAATTCGTGCCAATTATTGGATTTGCCTTTTGCTTGTTAATTAATTGTATGTATTGATTAATGATATTAGAAACTAAGTATGGCCTGCGGTTGCGTTTATGTTAAGTAGGTTTAATACACAGCACACATCTGATGTCAATTGTGGATGGAGACGTATCCTTGTCAGCCTTAATGACATGATCGGCAGCGAGACGTGTTGGACAGCCGTGGTGGATTACTGTCAGGCGGTGGTGGGCCTTGAAGAAGCAGAAGAGCGGATACGGGAACCAGATACTGTTGCTTCTGTAATACGCAGAGGAAGACGGGGTAGAAGGAGGCATCGCTACGTCCAGCTACTCACGTCGTACAAACATAAGCGTATAGAGTCAAATCCGCGTAAAGGCGTCACAGTAGCTTGAGTTGTTTTGGGTTTAATTCCCGGCAGATTTACCAATGCAGAGTGAGGACCTTTTAGGGATCACATCCTGCATAGCGAGCTATTTCATTACATTTTATTTTTTATTAGTGTTGTTTTTCCAAAATAAACCTAGTAGTTAGTAAATAAACCTAGTAGTTAATATAGTTCAACTCTGAGTGGTGGAAGGCCGGCAAAGCGATTTAGAGCTTTTGTATGATGTCGTGTAGAAACCGAAAGGGGGTGAATTTCATCTTTCTCAACTGCTTCCATCTTTGATTGCATAGTATCAAAAGAGATTGGACTCAAGGGCTAAGTGAAAGAAAAAACATTTTAAACTATTGCATAGCTTTTATCGCGAGCCTTGAGCGTGGAGACCGAATTCAGAAATTCCATAACGAAAAAACCTAACACCCGCTGGATATCAAAAACATAATTTCGGCGCCGACGTCATTGGGAGCGTGGCCTAACGGTAAGGCACTCTAAGTGCCCGAATTGCCAGAGAAACGCGGGTTCAAATCCCGTCGGCTCCGCAATTTTTTTTTTCAAGCGTGATATTTCAAAAAGTCATTAAAAGTTCTGGTATTTATCGATAGATGGAAAAACTAAAAAGTAACCGTTTAGTTTTTCCATCTATATCTTATTAAAAAAATGCGGAACCGATGGGATTCGAACCCGCGTATCTCTGGCAATCCGGGCACTTAGAGCGCCTTACTGTTCGACCACGGTCCCGGTGACGTCGGAAGGTAAACATAAGTTGATAAAAAGTGCTATGCAATAGCTTTACCGCGGCAGTCTCCGAGTGCCACACGTCTTTTTTTAAATAAGTTATATTGAATACAGACGTAATGGTTACCTAACTACTTGATAAATGTACTGTCTAAAGAAATTACAATCCACGCTTGTTTTATAATGCCAATTGAGCTAATTTGCCTCAACAAAGTTGCGACGCTCATTTAGCGCATTCTCACATTACTTACGGTTTGCGGAAATAAGGATTGATGAGAGGCCTTATAGACATCACGTGTTGACGTTGATGGGGGATTAACTAAATGTCGTGTCATGTGTTTAATTTTTCGATTAAGTGCTCCAATTTAATCTTGACGATATTTTTATTCCTTACTAACCTAACTACTTCGTAAATGTACTGTCTAAGGAAATTACAATCAACGCTTGTCTTATGCATGCTAATTTAGCTAATTTGTTTTAAACAGAGTTGCGACGCTCATTTAGCGCATTCTCACATTACTTACGGTTTGCGGAAATAAGGATTGATGAGAGGCCTTATAGACATCACGTGTTTACGTTGATTGTGGATTAACTAAATGTCGTGACTTGTTTTTAATTTTTCGATTAAGCGGTCCAATTTAATCTTGACGATATTTTTATTCCTTACTAAAAAACGAAAGTTTGTTTATATGGATGGATAGATGTTTGTTACTCTATCCCACAAAAACTACTGAATGGATTTTGATGAAATTTCACAATATTATAGCTTAAATATCAGAATAACACTTAGGCTACATTTTATTCCGAATTTCTCACGGGAACGAGAACTATGCAGGTGAAACAGCGGGCGTCCTCTGGCATAATATATATCTATTAATTTGTATATATCTTAGCCTATACTTATAATATATTATACTAATACATAGTCTTATTTCTACTTAATTTAATCGTTCCTCTTTCACGAACAGATTTTTTTTCTTTTTATATACACAGTATGATGTACCGTTAGGTAAGTAAGTATAAAGACTTGTTGTCTAAGGAAATTACAATCCACGCTTGTCTTATACATGCCAATTAGGCTAATTTGTCTCAACAGAGTTGCGACGCTCATTTAGCGCATTCTCCCATTAGTTACGGTTTGCGGAAATAAGGATTTATTAGAGGCCTTATAGACCTCACGCGTTGACGTTGATGGTGGATTAACTTAATTTCGTGATGTCTTTTTAAATTCTCGATTTAGTGCTTGAATTGAAACTTGACTATGCTATGCTTAACTAAAGGACGACCGCGGTTTCGTCCGCACAGTTCTCGTTCCTGTGGGAATTTCGGGCCTATGTGTTATTCTGATATATAACCTAACTTATTGTGGAGTTTCATCAAAATCCATTCAGTAGTTTTTGCGTGAGAGAGTAACAAACATCCGTCCATACATACAAATCTTCGTCTTTATTATTAGGTCTATATCTTAGCCTATACTTGTAATATATTCTACTAACAGGTAGTCTTATCTCCATTTATTCATACTTCTTTCATGAAAAGAAATGTTTTCTTTTTATTAACAGACGAAAAAAAACGAAGAAGGTTCTCAATTCGACACGTATATATTTTTAATTTTTTTTTATGTATAACCACGCATAACTTTTTACAGTGTTGTCCGATTTTGATATTTCTTTTTTTATTAGAAAGGGCACACTTCCAAGGTGGTCCCATTGTCATTATGTTAAGATCTGATTATGATATCCTGGGAAAATTTAAAGAACTATTCCAATTTTTTAGGCACACTTGCAGCGATTTCGGTTTTTGTGTAAGTATCGGTAGTTTGTTGGCTATAAGTGACGTATCATAAATATGTACTATGAGAGTATAGTACGAGTAGATTACATGTCGATAAATACCTAAAAAAGTATGAAATAAAATTTTTTATCAAAAAACCGACTCAAAACGCAATAAAAATTAAAAAATAACTGTCATTTAGTGCGATTTGAGTTGGTTCTATTTTTTGTTATTTTTTTTTATATACACAGTATGATGTACAGTTAGGTAGGTAGATGTGAGCATTATAAAGACTTATTGTCTAAGGAAATTATAATCCACGCTTGTCTTATACATGCTAATTAAGCTAATTTGTCTCAACAGAGTTGCGACGCTCATTTAGCGCATTCTCCCATTACTTACGGTTTGCGGAAAGAAGGATTTATTAGAGGCCTTATAGACCTCACGCGTTGACGTTGATGGTGGGTTAATTATATGTTGTGTCGTTTTTATGTACATGATACAATCTTAGATGGAAGCGAGCTAATTTGTTAGGAGTAGGATGAAATCCATACCACCTTCGGTTTCTACGATATTCTCGTACAGAATATCGTATCGGAACACTAAATCGCTTGGCTGTGTGTCTTTGTTCTCGTGTGGTAGGGTGGTAACTAGCCACGGTCAAAACCTCCCATTAGCCAGACCTCGACCAATTAAGAAAATATCTACCAGCACAACCGTGAATCGAACCCAGAACACCCCTCATATAATCCCACCGCGCATATTACTGTGCCAGAGGCTGACAAAAATTATCCTTTGGATGTAGTCTAAAGATAATAATAATAATATTGTGTATCCCCCGAATATTTTTAATTAGTATGAGGTTTTTGGTTTTCCTTGCTATAAAAGTACCTAAATAAAGACGTATTCACGTCAAAAGATACCCAAAAGTCAACATCGTGAAATCGTCAGCAATTAGGTGAAAAAAAGAACTTTCTTTTTTGTATCCCTCTTTAAAAGGTAACATCAAACGCGTTTCTTTCGCCTTTCAAAGTACCAGGGCCGCAGAAATACTTGGCAACTAGCGGCTTTTCAGAATTGAACCGCATTCAGATGTACGTGGAATATTAATTCATAAGACCACGTTACAGTGGTATGAAAGAGCGCTATTTTGTGCGAAGAAAAATTTACCTCTTAAGTCTTACTAGGAAAACGTCATGTTTTCCTAGTACCTATACTTTTTATATTTGAGACTTCTGGTGTCAAGGTTTAATGTTAGTTGGATTATGAATGGCTTGCAGGCTTGCACACGTGGTACTATTTGATACTAGAGGATGCCCGCGGTTTCATCCGCATGGATTTCGTTCCCGTGAGAATTTTGGGTTAAAATGTGGCGTTTGACATATTTTGATATGTAAGCTATATTATTGTGAAGTTTCATCAAAACCCATACAAAAACATACAAACTTTCGTCCTTATATTAGTAAGGAAAAGATTTCTAAGACCATATTTTACGTACCACATTTTGAAAAAAAAATAAATAATGTTTTGTGATTACTTCGGCTTATAAAAAACGCTGAGTCTTAGCATAAGTTAAAAAAAGCAGTATTAAAAATTTACAAAAAAAAATCTGCTCCTCCACTTGCGGGGCCTTTGCGGGCCCAAGCAACCGGTGGTCAGGACTCCAGAGTGAGGAACCTCCTCACAATACGCGCCGTTTCAAGAATTACTGCCTTCTGTATCCGACTCTTGATCCAACAATTAAGCGAAAGCTTCTTAAGGTGTTAGTCGAAGCTTTTCGCAAAAAGACCACTGACTGAAATGACGATCGGAACAATAATAGTTGACTCGACATTCCACATGGCGGTAATCTCGTGAGCAAGGTCCAAGTATTTTGATTTTATTATTATGAATACATGATATTTCTAATAAAAGTCAGAGCAAAATAAATTGCGGCAGAAGAAAATTATCAAAAACCAAACGTTCATCCTCATTAAATTCCTTTGTAACACTGCGATGAAAACAATCCGTAGGATTTTCTGTACAAAAATGTTATTTCAGATAAGGTCGAACATTTTTATTTGAAGAAATATTCCGAGAACCTGCTATTTGAGGTTATGATTGCAGATTTAGGCTGACTTATAATATCGGTTTGCTTTAGAAATCGGGCCACTTTTAAAGCCAGATATTACTGATCAAATCAACTCCAAACCTTTGACTTTGACGACCTCCGTGGTGCAGTGGTATGCGCGGTGGATTTATAAGACGGAGGTCCTGGGTTCGATTCCCGGCGGGGCAGATTGAGATTTGTCTTAATTTGTCTTGGTCTGGCTGGTGGGAGGCTTTCGCCGCGTCTAGTTACCACCCTACCGACAAAGACGTATCGCCAAGCGATTTAGCGTTGCGGTACGATGTCGTATAGAAACCGAAAGGGGTGTGGATTTTCGTCCCACTCCTAACAAGTGAGTCCGCTTCCATCTTAGACTGCATCATCACTTAACATCAGGTGTGATAGCAGTCAAGGGCAAATTTGTAGTCCATATAAAAAAAACTCCACTCCAAGTATAAGGCAATAGCAGGCGAAATATCGCAACGACACTACTGGTTCGTATTAATTTATAGGAACTACAAGCGGTTACCTGCGGTTTCACTCGCGTAGTTCTGTTCCTGTGGGAACTGCATTACCCTATGCTACTTCTCATGAGTCTGGCTGGCTTTCATATACAAAAGATACTTTTACAATCCGACTGGTAATTTCAGAGATTATCCGGAATAGACAGGCAGACAAACATTATAAAAAATGTTGTTTTGGTGTATGCAGCGTATATATTCATACGCATGTATATATATTAATAAACAGTTATATCAATATTACGAACAGACACTCCAATTTTATTAAAATGCACAGAATGTAGATGGTGATGATCTCTTAGCTAACGATATGTCGTTTTTAACCGGCGAAAAAAAACGGAGGAGGCTCTCAATTCGACACGTATATTTATTTTTATGTATGACCACGCATAACTTTTTACAGAGTTGTCCGATTTTGATGATTCTTTTTTTTATTAGGCACATTACCAAGGAGATCCCATTGTCATCATGTTAGGATCTGATGATGATACCCTGGTAAAATTGAAGGAACTCTTCAAATTTTATAAGGACACTTGCAGCGATTTCGGTTTTAGTGCTTTTATCGGTAGCTTTTAGGCTACAAGTGCCGTATAATATACTAAGATAGTATAGTATGAGAACGTTACGTGGCAATAAATCACTAAAAAGTAAGAAATAATTTTTTTTAACAAATTAATTACGTTAAATAAATGTTCCTTAAACTTGTTGGCACCGACTTCATAGATATGCTTAAGTAAATTAAAGCAACTAAAGGACACAGTTATTTTTTACTTTTTAGTGCGTTTTTAGTCGGTTCTATTTTTTGTTAATTTTTTTTTTAAAACCACATACAAATCAGTAGTATTATACGACACGTAGCCTGCTGCGGTCGTCTGTCGTTCGCACTGTGTTACTATTGAAAGAAATATCAATGCAGCCAGTAACTTTCACAAATAAAAACCTTGCCTGATTTTAGTTATATTTCGCAAATCCGTTTAAATTCCAGATTTGCTAATATGCTGGCAAATATTTAATCAGTTAAATAAACGAAGCAACTTCTAGCTCAGGCATTTTGCATAATGCAGATAGATAAATGTGGAACTTTATTTCTAGTTTAACAAATATGAAACTTGAATCCTGGGAGACTTGGAAAATAAGTATTTAAGAATTATTGAGCAACGCAAGTATAAGGCACCGTTCGGAATGAAGTCAGAAATTTATCGCGCGTTTTCTAGTCGCACATCTTGATAAATTCACAAGTTTTTTTTTTTTACAGAAAATATATATATTACGTAAAGTTATGTGATCGCCACACTAGGATACCCTGTCTCGTGGTGATCACTTCTTATCAAAGTACATGCATAGTAGGACAAAACAGAAAGAGTGTATGTAACAAACAAAGTTAAAGTTAAAAACAAAGTTAATATTACTTAAATATATTATAATATCATATTTGATCTAAGATTAAATAATTCAATGTTTGTGTCTGTGTGCGCGTGCGTGTGCGTGTGTGTATGTGTGTGTGTGTGCGTGCGTGTGTGTGGGCGTGCCTGTGTGTGTGGATGTCTGCTTGTGAATTGTTGTATTCATGTGTATATAATAATGGTATAGTCAATCATGTATAAATTAACAAATTTAAAAAATAAATTTTATTGAAGCATTTTTTCTGTATCTTCATAGCCAGAATGCAGCAGCCAATTGTTAATAGTTCTCTTTAATTTTTGTCGGGACATTTTTATGATGTTAAGTTCTTTATTCACTTTTGTGTAAAGAAATGGCCCGACAAAAAGGTAACTTCTGCGTCCGAATTGTGTTCTTAAATAGGGACATATATATATAGTAGACATATATAGATAACAATACTGTATTTTCATATCCAAAGCGCAATGTCAGTAAAACTGTGCTCTTCCGCTCCTGCGTAAGCGACAAACGCGACGCGGTGCAACACGATGTTATACGACACGACACAGGTAATGGACACCTGTGTCACCTGCCGCCGCAAACTGCTACGTAAGACTCAAGTAAATTTTGTCGTATTAGACTGACAGGTCGGATGATCGACGAGATGTTCGTACGATATTATTTTCGACGACCTCCGTGACGCAGTAGTATGCGCGGTGGATTTATAAGATGGAGGTCCTGGGTTCGATTCCCGGCGGGGCAGATTGAGATTTTCTTAATTTGTCTTGGTCTAGCTGGTGAGAGGCTTTCGCCTCGGCTAGTTACCACCCTACCGACAAAGACATACTGCCATGCGATTCAGTGTTCCGGTAGGATGTCGTGTAGAAACCGAAAGGGGTGTGGATTTCTTCCTACTCCTAACAAGTTAGTCCGCTTCCATCTTAGATTGCATCATCACTTAACATAAGTCAAGGGCCAGTTTGTAGTAGATACAATAAAGTATTTAGAATTTTATACAGATATAGTGATCCTTGTTTTTCTCTTTTCAGTTCATAACTTCTAAGCAGTCAGGTTTTTTGTTTTTATAATAATAATTTTATTTGAGACTTTTTAGTTTTAGTTTATGATATAGAAATAAGACGGTACACTTAGTACACTTTTTGCCATTTTTAGTTAAAAAAGTAATATGAATATGATACGATATTTATATTTTTGAAATGGTCTTTTTATGACCTTTCAATTGGTACCCATATTGCTAAGATAAGAGAAAAAAATACACACATCCCCCTTTTTTCCCCCATTTACAGCCGCCATTTTGAAAATTTATATAGCCTATGTCACTACCACAATTTTGAAAAATTCAACGACACCTCACATGTCAAAATCCGTTCAGCCATTTAGGCCGTAGCGCGTGCCGAAGAAATGGGCATACATACATACATACATATATACATAAATACATACATACGCTCGAAAAACATAACCCTCCTGACGCAGTCGGGTAAAAACATGTTTTTTAAGAATACAGTTCAAAATGCGTCGGCGTGTAATAACATTCGCCTAGGGCTCGGCTATCTGAACCTAGCCTAAGTTGCTATGATCCAATTTATCCACGCCAGTGTGACGGGCTGGCCCTAATAACCGGCAAACTGAGTCGCCCTGTCCGTCCGGAATAATACCCGCTATTTGTTCCACCCAGAGGGTATTATAAAACTTTTTTCATTAAAATAATGTGTATGAAAGGTTTTTTTGCTATGTTATATATACTGCTGATTACTGGATTGCGAAATACTTGATAAAATAAGTAATATAAGCTGCTGCGTGAGCAAGTATTAGTTTAAGTATGAATTGCTCCATCGTTAAGAATCTCTTAAAAATATTTGCAAAAGAGCAACTGTCGAGTTTCTTGCCGGCTCTTCAAATCACTCACAACAATTAGTCTTTCAGGACGTTTCAATAGTGCCTGTAAACTAAGCCTACAAATAAATACTAATAAAATAAGTAATAAACAATTTTGTTTCATTTTAATTTTTTTTATCGACCACAAGTTAGCCCTTGACTGGTAAGTAATGTTAAGTGATGATGCAGTCTAAGATGGAAGCGGGCTAACTTCTTAGGAGTAGGATGAAATCCACACACCTTTCGGTTTTTACACGACATCGTACCAGAACGCTAAAACGCTTGGCGGTACGTCTTCATCAGTAGGGTGGTAACTTGCCACGGCGAAAACCTCCCACCAGCCAGACCAAGACAAATTAAGAAAAATCTCAATCTGCCCCGCCGGGAATCGAACCCAGGACCTCCGTGTTATAAATTCACCGCGCATACCACAGCGCCACGGAGGTCGTCATTTTGGACTTAACACCAAGATGAATATTAGCAAAAACTACAGCATGGATTTTGATTAAACTTCATAATACTTGTAGCTTATGAGAATAAGACAACTCCATAAGACACCTGAAGGAGCTCTACCAGACACGGATTTTTTTCTCATCTGATGGTAAGTGTAGGTGTGGTCTAAAACGGACGCGTTTGCTTAGAAAATGCCTATTCACTCTTTAAAGATAAACTCCGTAGAATTTTAATAACTTTTTAATTTATTTTACATCACAATGTGTTACCCAAAAATCGGCTTATGCTAACATCCTTCAATGTTTTTATAGTAAAAAAAAAACCTTTTTTGCTGCTGCTACCTAAGATAAAATCCATTGTAAACGTTTACTTGGATAAAACTTAATAGCAATAAATAAAAATAGAACCGACTCAAAACGCACTAAAAATAAAAAATAACTGTGTCATTTAGTTGCTTTAATTTACTTAAGCATATCTATGAAGTCGGTGTCAGCGAAGTTTAAAGAACATTTATTTTACGTATTAAAGCAGTTTGTGGGTTTTAGGTAACGTCCTTAAAGTAGAAACCTTGGCTGGCACCGACTCCTAGATATGCTTAAGTAAATTAAAGTAACTAAATGACACAGTTTTTTTTTACTTTTTAGTCGGTTCTATTTTTATTTAAAAATTTTTATTTCTTACTTTTTAGTGATTTATCGCCACGTATCGTACTCGTACTATACTTTCATAGTATATTATACAGCACTAGTAGCCAAAAAGTTACCGATACCGAGACAAAACCGAAATCGCTGTAAGCGTGCCTCCAAAATTTGAAGAGTTCCTTCAATTTCCCCAGGATATCATAATCAGGTCCTAACATGATGACAATGGGACCACCTTGGAAGTATGCCCTTTCTAATAAAAAAAGAATTATCAAAATCGGACAACTCTGTAAAAAGTTATGCGTGGTCATACATATAAAAAAAAAATATACGTGTCGAATTGAGAACCTCCTCCGCTTTTTTTCGTCGGTTAAAAATCAACATCATTTGAATTCCTAGACCTTACTACACGTGTTAGAATCTGAATATCAAAATATTAAGACCTGTATGCCATAACTTCTCAAAGATCCTTCATTTAATTCAAAATGGCGGCGATATATTGCCTTTTGTGCTGTTCATTCAATTCTTCAATATTCTCTATATTGTGCTTATTTGACGAGACGTGGGTGTAATATATCATTTTGGAAAGAGTTACACATAATATTATGTGAAGTTTGTGGCTTAAGTGATGAATACGCAAGACAGCATCTATGATAATAAGTGTTATAGATGTCCTTACGTAAAAAATTGAGGGCCTCCGTGGCGCAGTGGTACGCGCGGTGGATTTGTAAGACGGAGGTCCTGGGTTCGATTCTTGGCAGGGCAGATTGAGACTTTTCTTAATTTGTCTTGGTCTGGCTGGTGGGAGGCTTTCGCCGTGGCTAGTTACCACCCTACCGACAAAGACGTACCGCCAAGCGATTTAGCGTTCCGGTACGATGTCGTGTAGAAATCGAAAGGGGTGTGGATTTTCATCCTACCCCTAACAAGTTAGCCCGCTTCCATCTTAGATTGCATCATTACTTAACATCAGGTGTGATAGCAGGCAGTAGTTGATAAAAAAAAAAACTCTATTGCTAAAACTCCACTGGCTTTCTATCTGTCTGTCTGTTTGTCTGTCACCGGGCTTGAACCGTGAAAGTTTGGGGGTTGCGTGAGCCAAATAATATTACTCACAGGGGATAATGATATAATGATCACTTTAGTGTTGAGTTAACGATGATTGTTCCTATAGTCGTTTCAGTCAATGGTCTTATAGCGAAAAGCTTCGACCAACAAAACTTAAACTTAAAAAGCTTTCGCTTTGTTGTTAGATCAAGGGTCGGATACACAAGGCGGTAATTCTTGAGACGGCGCGTATTGTGAGGAGGTTCCTCACTCTGGTACGGGTTGCTTGAGCTCCAGCTCCCCAACAGGATTGGATTTTTTTTATAAATTTTTAATAGGTTTTTTTTTATTATTTTCGTAAGCATTGCTGAAAATTATAAAAAAATAGAAATAAATAAATTAAAGATTAATACTTAACTATTGTTAACAAACAGCCAGAAGGGAATAAAACTCAAAACACCAACCCAAACCAAAGACAAACTTAATCGGAACAATTTATTTACAAAGACATTAAAATGAAACATAATTACTTAATTAAGTATTACACACACAGATTTTTACAATAGTTAAGCAGCATGACTGCACAGGACTCGGACACTAACGTGAATGACCACAATTTTCCACAGGGACATATTTTATAGCCTACCGCCCGCCATTTTTGTTCGACAAGTACCGTCCCTAGCATATTATCTATAGTTTAAACGCGGTACCACAATACAGCAAATAAGACCACTATATTGTCTATAGTCTTTTCAAACAGTATACAATGCTGCCAACACTATTGCATGTAAAATGCTAACAATTCAAAAATATAGAGGACCACTGCCGGCGGTCATAGATTAAAGACTACTAGATAGAGCCCATAGCGTGTCCACTCGTGAGACAGCAAATCAGCCTTATTGACATGACATGTCAACATTTAAAGTACATCATAAAACGTTATGTTTTAAAATATCGTAAAATACGAAATATTACTTTATATAATATAGTTTAGTAAACGTATAATACATGAAATTTGCTAAAAAATAACATATCTAAGCTTTAAATCATCAATCAATGAAGTTTATGCCTACTTACGTATGAAACGTAATTCCTTCGATTTTCTGTTCGCTGCGACTGTTGCAGCCGAAAATATTACAACCCACCATAGCACGATAACGTTTAAATTAATATAGTAACCGCAAAGTTATATTATTTATCAGCAAATTTAATAAAAAGCTAATAATTGCTCAGATATGTCCCTTGTCTGTCACAAATTCCACTCTTGACAAATAATAAAAACGAACACGCTGAAAGGGACAAAAAATAATCTTGTATCACTTTCTAATAAAGGCTGAATGAAATAAGTCTGTCACGCTCTTGAACCTACAGCCGCGTTATGACTCCATCTAGTAGTCTTTAATCTATGCCGGCGGTGGTCGCGTCTGATATAAAATAAGTGACCAGATCTAAAACAAATGTCTCAGGCCCCTCGTATCTACTATTATAAAGACGAAAGTTTGTGAGTTTGTTACTTCTTTACAACTAAACGGCTCCAGCGATTTTAATAAAATTTGGTATGGAGTTAGTTGACACCCTGGATTAACACACAGGCTAATTTTTATTCCGAAATTTTCACGGGAGCGGGAACTAGATGGGCGAAATCGAGGGCGTTCCCGGCTAATACGAAATACTCAAAGGTCAAGATACCTACGTAGTGTAACATTTGTTAATCTTTGTCTCTTCTGTTTTAATTTAAATTACTTACTTTACTCCAACTAGGTATCTTCTGTACATTAATCAATATCTAGAACAATATTTTGTCGCGCAAGCTGTTTCTCGGCGTCGTTACCACTGAGTTACGGTGTTTTGAGTTATGTGTCGGGTAAATGGATTTTGCCGCCGTTATAAGGAGTCCCGATAACGTTTTATTTATTGGAGACTGCTTTATGGTGTTCTGCGACGATATTTACTATAATTTAGGATTTATTGATCCTCAAATCAGACTTTGAATGGTTAAGCTATGTTGGTAACTGTCTCGGTCTGATTTTTTTATTTATTTAATAATTAGCCTTTAACTGCAATCACATGTGACAGTAAGTGACAATGCTATTTTTTAACCGACGAAAAAAAACGGAGGAGGTTCTCAATTCGACACGTATATATATATATATATATATATATATATATATTTTTATATGTATGACCACGCATAACTTTTTACAGAGTTCTCCGATTTTGATAATTCTTTTTTTATTAGAAAGGGCATACTTCCAAGGTGGTCCCATTGTCACCATGTTAGGATCTGATGATGATATCCTGGGGAAATTAATGGAACTCTTCGAATTTTGGAGGCACGCTTACAGCGATTTCAGTTTTTGTCTCGTTATCGGTAGCTTTTTGGCTACTGTTGCCGTATAATATACTATGACAGTATAGTACGAGTACGTTACGTGGCGATAAATCACTAAAAAGTAAGAAATAAAAATTTTTAACAAAAAATAGAACCGACTCAAAACGCACTAAAAAGTAATAAAAATTTTTAACAAAAAATAGAACCGACTCAAAACGCACTAAAAAGTAAAAAATTTTTTAACAAAAAATAGAACCGACTCAAAGCGCACTAAAAAGTAAAAAATAACTGTGTCATTTAGTTGCTTTAATTTACTTAAGCATATCTATGAAGTCGGTGCCAGCAAGTTTAAGGAACATTTATTTTACGTATTAAAGAAGTTTGTGGGTTCTAGGTAACGTCCTTGAAAGTAGAAACCTTGGCTGGCACCGACTCCTAGATATGCTTAAGTAAATTAAAGCAACTAAATGACACAGTTATTTTTTACTTTTTAGTGCGCTTTGAGTCGGTTTTATTTTTTGTTAAAAAAATTTATTTCTTACTTTTTAGTGATTTATCGCCACGTAACGTACTCGTGATATACTGCCATAGTATATTATACGGCACTAGTAGTCAAAAAGCTACTGATACCGAGACAAAAACCGAAATCGCTGTAAGCGTGCCTCCAAAATTTGAAGAGTTCCTTCAATTTCCCCAGGATATCGTCATCAGATCCTAACATGCGGACAATGGGACCACCTTGGATGTATGTCCTTTCTAATAAAAAAAGAATTATCAAAATCGGACAACACTGTAAAAAGTTATGCGTGGTCATACATATAAAATAAAAAAAATAAAAAAATATACGTGTCGAATTGAGAACCTCCTCCGTTTTTTTTCGTCGGTTAAAAAATAATTGTGTCATTTACTTGGTTTAATTTACTTAAGCATATCTAGGAGTCGGTGCCAGCCAAGGTTTCTACTTTAAGGACGTTACCTAGAACCCACAAACTTCTTTACTACGTAAAATAAATGTTCCTTAAACTTGGCTGGCATCGACTTCATAGATATGCTTAAGTAAATTAAAGCAAGTAAATGACACAATTATTTTTTACTTTTTAGTGCGTTTTGAGTTGGTTCTATTTTTTGTTAAAATTTTTATTTTATCGAATACAAGTTGGCCATTCTCTACTATCACACCTGATGTTAAGTGATGATGCAATCTTCAATGGAAGCGGGCAACTTGTTAGGAGTAGCATAAATACAACGTACATACCACTGCGCCACGGAGGTCGTCAAAAAGATCTATCTAATACTTCGGATATTACTACTGAATCAATTCAGTAAATCCCAGCCGGGATCGTTGTGTTTGGAAGTTCCTTAAATAGGCCAGTAAGATATTAAGGATCATGATAATGATGATAAGAAAATAAACAAAACAAAGGTAAATATCTTATATTATATTAATACTACTATACTACAACTCACAATGATAAAAGAGGTAAAACAACTACAATAATAAAAAAACAAAAGCATTTAAAAACGCATCTCAGAACCGCTGATAGTAAATGAAAATGTAATCCACGTAATGTAGTGGCCTACATCTGAAATGTAAAGTATAAACAACGAACACAAAACGCAGTTCATTACGAGCTATTACAATGTCTACAACGGCCTGCTTTCAACTGCTCGCCCCTAGTCTGAGAGACAGTGACATAATCACATCAAAACATAAATGTGAAGTGAAAGCCAAGTTCAATATGCCTTTTGTTGACTTCAACGACTGAAGTAGATCGATGCCAAATTCAATGGTCATTCCAGAAATTTATTTTTTGAAGTGAAACTTCTTTATCGGGGTTGGAAAAAAATTTAGTGTAACATTTTTTCGTTACGTGTCACATTTTTCCGTTACGCGCCATCTTTGACTTATGGAAGTGACGTGATAAATATATGTATATGTTATATTGAAGTGATCAGCAAAATCAAAGTGTTTATTTTTATTCTAATTCCAGTGAATTTCTAAAAAAAGTAAGTAATTACATCTCTTTTCTAATACTTAGGTGTAATTATGGCATTTATTTTTCCAAGTTATTTAAAATTAACCTCAGTTTTTGATTGTATTTTTCAATACACTAACACGTGTATGTAATTATGGTATCAACTTTTTCTAATACTTGAATGTTGATAAGTTAGTTAGTTTCACTTCTTACGAGTGTACGCTAGTACACGCACACATTTTTTTTTAACATCATTGGCTGTCCTAAGAAACGTTGTTTTGGCATTATATTATTTCTACATTCTTGCCAAAAAAATTAAAGATATTAATTAACAAATAAAAAACTCTTACCTAAATTAGGGTTGTATCAAAAAGTTGTCTAAAAAATTAATAGAAATTAGGGGTGGACCACCTTTAACATTTAGGGGGATCAAATATAGATGTCAGATTCGCAGACCTTACCAAAATTTCTCAAAAATCGGTCGAGCCATTTCGGAGGAGTTTAATTACAAACATCCCCATTAACATTAATGAGACAATGTAATAATGCTGGAACTTTTAGCGATAAATTTAAAAATTTGCAATTGAATTTCTAAAGTTAATTAGCATCTTAGCCAAGTCTGTCAAGTTTATTTAATCACCCTTCATGTGGCATCTACATGGCACTGTAGCGAAATGTTTAAATTCACTTTTTCGTTAATAATACAGAGCCAGGCCTCGCTCCTTATAGGAGAGAGGGGATATGGAGCGTAGACTCACCACGCTGATCCAATGCGGGTTGGCGGGCTTAGGGTGATAATGTTTCATTTATTAACTCCGGGCTTGGTTCTAAAAATTTCATAGACGAATGAACAACTCAGAATTATTCCGTGCCCCAATCCAGGATTTAAACCCAGGACCTTGTGATCGAAGCCACATAGACTAACTACTAGACCAACGAGGCAGTCAAAGACAAATAAATACGAATATTTAAAATAGTTTCGATATGAACCATTTAAAAACAAAAATAATTTTTTTTTATCGACTACAAGTCGGCCCTTAACTGCTATCTCACCTTATGTTAAGTGATGATGCAGTCTAAGATGGAAACGGGCTAACTTGTTAGGAGTGGGACGAAAATCCACACCCCTATCGGTTTCTACACGACATCGTACCGGAACGCTAAGTAGCTTGGCGGTACGCCTTTGTCGGTAGGGTGGTAACTAGCCACGGCGAAAGCCTCCCACCAGCCAGACCAAGACAAATTAAGAAAAATCTCAATCTGCCCCGCCGGGAATCGAACCCAGGACCTCCGTCTTATCAATCCACCGCGCATACCACTACGCCACGGAGGTCGTCATAATATTAAAAATGTAAAAAATACACAATTTGTACTCCCTAATTACTGAAATGGTAATCTTAAAATTAGCTTACAGATTGTCAGAGATAGAAAAAACAATATGGAGTAAGTATCTTTCCAACAAAAAACCACTAGAAATAAGCTCAACCATGTTATAATGATCTATCATCAACATCTGATAGTGATCGTTAATAAATGAAACATTATCTTCCTAAGCCCGCCAACCCGTATTGGAGGAGCGTGGTGGGTGTACGCTCCATATCCCCTCTCCTGTAAGGAGGGAGGCCTGGCCCTGTTGTGGGCCGTTAATAGGCTGATGATAATGATGATGATGTTAAAAATAGAACCAACTCAAAACGCACTAAAAAGTAAAAAAAAAATTTATTTCTTACTTTTTAGTGATTTATCACGTAACGTACTCGTACTATACAGTCATAATATATTATACGGCACTAGTAGCCAAAAAGCTACTGATACCGAGACAAAAACCGAAATCGCTGTAAGCGTGCCTCCAAAATTTGAAGGGTTTCTTCAATTTCCCCAGGATATCATCATCAGATCCTAACATGATAATAATGGGACCACCATGGATGTATGCCCTTTCTAAAAAAAAAGAATTATCAAAATCGGACAACACAGTAAAAAGTTATGCGTGGTCATACATATAAAAAAAAATGTATACGTGTCGAATTGAGAACCTCCTCCGTTTTGTTTTCGTCGGTTAAAAATGGCGAAAGTTTCTATGTATGGATGGGTGGATGTTTGTTGTTTGTCTTTCACGCAAAAACTGCTGAATGGATTTTGATGATACTTAACGACAAGTATATCCGAATAACGCGTAGGCTACATTTTGTCCCGAAATTTCCACGACAAAGAGAACTACACGGGTGAAATTACATGCGTCCTCTAGTGCAAATAATTTTACAGCCTGTTCAAGAAAATTTTTAACAAAAAATAGAACCGACTCAAAACGCACTGAAAAGTAAGAAATAACTGTGTCATATAGTTGCTTTAATTTACTTAAGCATATCTATGAATTCGGTGCCAGCCAAGTTTAGGGAACATTTATTTAACGTAAAGTAAAGCAGTTTGTGGGTTCTAGGTAACGTCCTTAAAGTAGAAACCTTGGCTGGCACCGACTCATAGATATGCTTAAGTAAATTAAAGCAACTAAATAACGCAGTTATTTCTTACTTTTCAGTGCGTTTTGAGTCGGTTCTATTTTTTGTTAAAAAAATTTCATTTCTTACTTTTTAGTGATTTATCGACACGTAACCTACTCGTACTATACTGTCATACTATATTATACGGCACTAGTAGCCAAAAAGCTACCGATACTTACACAAAAAGCGACTGCAAGTGTCCCTATAAAATTTGAAGAGTTCCTTCAATTTTCCCAGGATACAACGATCAGATCCTAACATGATGATAATGAGACCATATTGGAAGAGTGCCCTTTCTTATAAAAAAAGAAATGTCAAAAACTAATGTCAAAATCAGGCAACTCTGTAAAAAGTTATGCGTGGTCACACATAAAAAAAATATACGTGTCGAATTGAGAACCTCCTCCGATTTTTTCGGCGGTTTAAAATCTCAGGGCATTCGTTTGTGTAGCCTTTAAAGTACTTGTTAATACGTACGTACCTACCAGTGCACATTTTTATCTGTCGGCTCCTATACTATCCGCTTCGTTACCGCTTAAATTGAAAAGACTCATTTAATTCTGCTGCCGGCTGTTTTTATATCATAATGTTTGCAAACGCTTCTTAATTATTGTTTTATACAACGTTATTATTAAAGGGTCCAGGGTTCAATCTAAGATGGAAGCGGGCTAACTTGTTATTAGTAGGGTGAAATCCCCTTTGGATTCTACACGACATCGTACCGGACCGCTAAATCGTTTGGTGGCACGTGTTTGTCGGTAAAGTGGCAACCCTGGATCAATAAAAAAACCTGCCCAACCGGGAATCGAACCTAGTACTTCACTGCGCATACCACTGGGCCACGGAGACCGTGTTTGTTAGACTTTCAGGTTATACTTTGAGTTGATTATCATGACCCTACAATGTAATGACAAAGCTTTCAGTGTGTACTGATATCCAAACAACATTGCTTGCACCATCTGTATATTGTACTGTGGTATCCAACGTCCAACGTACCTTCAAACCTCTTTTAGCTTAATTGCCTCTTTAACTATCCCTCCTTCTGCAATTAATTATACTACCTATCTACCTCGGTTTTGATAAGGCCGGCCGAGGTAGGTAGGTGTGCATTTCTTAAACTTTATTACCCAAGAAATCTTCATATATACTCGTAAGACATAAACCTTACGAATGCCTTTTAGATTCGATTAATTCATACACTTTGTCCATTTATAGTGTATTGAAGAGAGATATCTTTACTTCTTAAGATGAGCTGAATTTAACTGGCTAAATTTGACTTCTGAATGCGCCAAACCTTACTATGAAGCTGCCATGCCATAAAGGAGCTTACAGAAACAAACCACTAAGCAAAAACACAAAGTAACAAAACTGCTTATACAAAACAAAAAAGAATTTCCTTTCTACGGACCGCAAAAGAATTTATTTTCTCTAAAAAAATCTAGGCTAACAGAAAGCTAGAATGTTCGTTTCATTAACACATATCTACGAGGGAGCGAGTTCGGTATCAAAGATACGGAATATTCCGAACGCTGAGTGTTTTGCAATTCAATTCCTTTCCGTTATTCAACGGTGTGCGGGTAGATGTAGAAGATTTGAAAAAGGCAAACTTTTAGCGCTTGACTGGTCTCGGTTCATCAAGGTGCCAGCTGAAAATCAGTGTTGCTTTTCAGGATTTTCAGTTTTTCCATGGTGCACATGGACAGAATAATGCTGAGCAAGTGCTTTTTTTCTGATTGTGCTTAACAGGACATGAGAAAGTGTTTGGGCTCTTGAACTTGATTTGACTAAGTAGTCAGAAAAAATATCGTGCTAAGTTTTTTTTTTTATTAAGCTATTGCATAGCTTTTATCGCGGGCCTTGAGCGTGGAGACCGAATCGAGAAGTTCCGTAAAGAAAAAACCTAACACACTCTACGTACGCTCCATATCCCCTCTCCTATAAGAAGGGAGACCTGGCCTAGTAGTGGGCCGTTAATAGACTGATAATGATATAATATTAACTGCTAGTATAAATATATAAGATCAGATTAGTTATATAATATATCTGTATAGGTACTATGAGATTAGCATGTCAATCGTAAGTCACACACATCTATTAGCGATACAGTAAACGATAGCAATTACACGGTGCCCTCGAGGCGCAATTAACATGAAAGTGGTGTAGTAATGGATTAATTAGCAATCGCATTATTTGAGAAACATAACTTAGTGCCTTCATCTTCTGTCGAGACTGCTTCCGCGATCCTTTGATCCTTAGATTCCAAATAGGACGAGGCTTGGCTGGATTTTAGTAATTATTCTAGCTGCTTCACAGTCCCACATACTACTGGGTATTAGTTTTCAAAAAGCGCGGGTCACTATTAGTTTTCAAAATTAAAAAGAAATTCCAATATTCTCTGTTAACCCCAACTATACTGTGCTAGAAGTTGGTTTGACAACAGCCCAACTGGTGGATTTAACCCACCCAATTCTAATAGATATGGAGCTATCATCATTATCATCATCATCATTTTCAGCCTATTAACGGCCCACTACAGGGCCAGGCCTCCCTCCTTACAGGAGAGGGAATATGGAGCGTTCATCCACCACGCTGCTCCAATGCGGGTTGGCGGGCTTAAGGTGATAATGTTTCATTTATTAACGATCACTATCAGATGTTGATGATAGTGACCGGGACCGACGGCTTAACGTGCTCTCCGAGGCACGAGGGTGTAACATCACCAACTTTCAGACTCCGGGCTTGGAATGTACTGAACATTTCATAGAAGAATGAAAAAGCTCAGAATTATTCCATAACCCGACCCAGGGATCGAACCCAGGACCTCGTGAACGAAGCTACATAGGCTAACCACTAGACCAACGAGGCGGTCTGTGGAGCCATATTAGAATTTAAATTATCGCGAGTATTTTAGATATTATTAAAATAAAATAAAAACGGCTAAAAGTCACGTCACTGTTGTCGGACTATACCCGATAAGTTTGAAACCCATACGGGGTCCTTAGTCATTGGCTTGCTTGTTTATGCAACGTGGCTTGAAGCGAACGGCAACGTGAGTTTTTATTTTTACCCCACTGCGTCAGAAGGAGAGTAATGTTTTTCGAGCGTATGTATGTATGTATCAATGTGGGTATGTGTGTATGTATATAATTTTTTAAAATGGCGGCTGTAAGTAAGAAAAAATTGGGGGGGGTGTATATTTTTTACTTATCTTAACAATATGGGTATCAAATGAAAGGTCGTAAAAAGACCATTTCAAAAATATATACATCATATCATGTTTATATTACTGTTTTAACAAAAAACGTAGTTTTAGTAGATCTTTCTTTGCCCGTAGTAAAAAGTATTGTTTGTTCCCGCCTGCAGCACCATAAAGTATATAAAATTTTATATAGACAGAGTTGATACTTGTTTTTCTCTTTTCAGTTCATTACTTCTAAGCAGTCGGGTTTTTGTTTTTACAATAATATTTTTAATTTTAATAAGATGTGGAGATATTGTAGCCAACTACATTCTAGGTAGTTCCTGGTAAATCACAATATCGGGAGTTGAATAACAAATATCCGTATTTCTGAAATGTTCGGGAAAGTTCCGGTGGCGCATTGCGCGGTTTTTCCATTTTTAAGATGCAAACCATCTCAGCGGTCTAGTTGCGTGATTGCAGATCCAAAACGAAAATAACTAGTAAAAAGAGCTTTTTTCCACTCGTCCACACTCGGATTTTTTTGCAATTGTGTTTTGGATTTAGCAGCCACGGACAATCTAAGCAAGGTGTCGTTTGATAAGTGCTATATGTAGATTACTTTTGAGAAAAATTAATTACAGCAATTACTCGTTCCAGACGTATTTCGGTATAAAATGTGCATGTTGCATAAAGAAACAAGCTCATGAATAAGGGCACCGTATGGGTTTGATAGTAGTCGGCCATACTCCGATTATAAGAACGTGAGTTTTCTATTTAAATAAAATAGAAAACATTTGCGACAATTTAAATTCTAATATTTATAATTTTTGGTACTTGACATAAAATTATTATTATAAAAACAAATAACCCGACTGCTTAGAAGTTAACAACTGAAAAAGGATCACTATGTTTATATAAAACTTTAAATACTTTATTTATTTTTTTATTATTATTACTACCAAGGAAAGAAAAATCTACCAAAACTACGTTTGTCCACGCCTGCAATACCATAAAGTATTTATAATTTTATATAGATATAGTGATCCTTGTTTTTCTTTTTTCAGTTGTTAACTTCTAAGCAGTCGGGTTATTTGTTTTTATAATAACAATTTTATTTGAGACTTTTTAGTTTTAATTTGTGGAATAGAAATGAGACTTGGTACACTTTTTGACATTTTTTGTTAAAACAGTAATACAAACAAGATATGATATTCATATTTTTGAAATGGTCATTTTACGATCTTTCATTTGATACCCATATTGCTAAGATAAAAGAAAAAAATATACACATCCCCCCTTTTTTCCCCCGTTTACAGCCGCCATTTTGAAAATTCACATAGCCTATGTCACTTCCACAATTTTGCCAAAGTCAACGACACCTCACCCGTCAAAATCTGTTCCGCCGTTTAGGCTGTAGCGCGTGCCGAAGAAATGGACATACATACATACATATATGCATACATACATACATACATACGCTCGAAAAAAATTACCCTCCTTCTGACTCAGTCGGGTTAAAATAGCACTATTTAGTATTAGCAGTACAAATAACATCTAAAGGCCTGGAGGGGTAATTATCATGTGTGTGGTGTTTCTGACAAGGCGTCAAGTCGGGACAAAGTTGCCCGTCTCGTACAAATCACAAGTTAATTAAGGGCTTAATTTCGAATTACGATTCTAGGCTTTCAACATCACAGAGGAAATTACAACCTTAACTACCTATTTATATACATAACTGCCGTAAATATTCTAATAAAACATCATACTACTATTGTAAAGGCGAAACTAAAAGGGGTGTGGATTACATCCTACTCCTAAAAAGTTAACCCTGCTTCCATCTTAGATTGCATCATCACTTAACATCAGGTGTAAAAGCAGTCAAGGGCCAACTTGTAGTCGTAGAGTTATTCTGATACAGCATGAGTGTGTATGTTTGTTACTTCTTCACTACTAAACGGCTGGAGCGATTTTAATAAAACTTGGTATGGAGCTAGCTGACACCCTAGATTAACACAAAGGCTATATGTTATGCTAAGATTCTTATGGGAACGAGGACTACGAGGGAAGTCCACTAGTAACTGATATAAACACACTAGTTTTATATATTCAGATAGTCCTTTGGTACCGGAAACTATGCGACTGAACCGCATAGGTCCGCTGGCCACACGAATATTATAAAAGCCAAAGTTGTAAAGTACTATCGAACCGGGTTGCCTTAAATTTGAAATCTTGATCCTAGTTTAAAACGTGGACTGCTTGTCCCAAAAAAGTTAAAAGTTCCCACTGGATAGTGCTGAAATGGGGATAATATGTTATATCTTGGATTGACACAGAACCTGTGTCGAGAATAGCTAAAGACATCCCGGGGTTAGTGAAAATTTTAAATTCATAGATTTTATAAAGACCATCTTTAATTTTGACAAATTTTGACGATTTTGTATCTTTCCATTTTTTTGTATGCCTTTCTCATGTCTGTCTATGTCTCTTGCATTTGTTTAAAAACAAACGAACCGATTATAATGCGGTTTTTGATTTTAATGCTGATGTGATCAAGATAATTGGCCAGTGAAATGTTTCTTTGTTTTAGGTTTTCCACCTGAAATCAGGTGATTAATATTATGTCTCCGATCATCTTTTACTAAAAAACAAAAAGAAACATCTTTTAATCATCATCATCATTATCAGCCAATAGACGTCCACTGCTGGACATAGGCCTTTTTTAGGGACTTCCAAACACAACGATCCCGAGCCGCCTGTGCCCAGCGGCTCCCTGCGACCCGTTTGATGTCGTCAGTCCACCTGGTGGTGGGTCGACCAACACTGCGCTTTCCAGTGCGGGGTCGCCATTCTAGCACCTTCGGCCCCCAACGTCCATCAGCTGTTCGAACCACGTGCCCCGCCCATTGCCACTTCAGTTCTGCGACTCGCTGAGCTATGTCGGTTAATTTGGTTCTTCTGCGGATCTCCTCATTTCTGATTCGATCACGCAGAGATACTCCAAGCATTGCTCTTTCCATCGCCCGCTGAGTGACTCTGAGCCTTCTTATGAAGCCCGAAGTTAGCGACCAAGTCTCGGATCCGTATGTCATCACTGGCAACACGCACTGTTCGAAGACCTTCGTCTTCAGGCACTGAGGAATTTTGGACGAAAAGATGTCACGCAGTTTCCCGAACGCTGCCCAACCGAGTTGGATTCGGCGGTTCACCTCTTTCTCGAAATTGGACCTACCTAACTGGACCATATGCCCTAGGTATATATACTCGTCTACAATTTCGAATGCAGAATTTTCAACAATAACTGGGTGGAGCGAAACATGAGCATTACACATGATCTTTGTCTTGCCCATGTTCATTTTAAGGCCCACCTGTTGAGAAACTCTGCTGAGGTCATTGAGCATATTATTAAGGTTAAAAGATGAGCATAATAATATGCTCATCTTTTAATAAATAATTATTATTTTACAGAAAAAATACTTGGAACATTAAATATTCAATCACAATATACTAAAATAAATATATTACATTATCACGAGTGTACAGATAAGGCACCGTACGGACAATAAAGCGCGTATCTATCTCCAATATTCAAATATCGCGAGTCGTTGCCAAGAACGGCGCGGAATCAGCTCGATGGCTCTTGGCAGTGTTTCCGCGTTACAAAGCGTTATTGCGACGCCGATTTGTTTGTTTTAACGCCGATTTCAATACTTATTTCGAACTCTGCAACAGATATAGCTATCAGAAAACCTTGCACTACATAATATTATAATCTTCCCAGAACGTTGTTTTATACGTTTTTCTATAACGCAATAACTAATAAGTTGCTATAAAATTGCCTTCATAAGTATTCAATTTATTTTTGTAATCAAGTTCAAATTTGAATGAAATGATAAAATATTTAAGAAATAAGGTACCTAATCAATCTACGGTTGGAATAACCTATTTCTGGCTAATATATTTTTATCAACTTTTACTTAAGCTTATCTTTCAATAAAAATAATAATAATATTTACAAAAATTACTTCGAACATTACATATTCAGTTGCAATGTAATAAACTAAATGTATTTCATTCGCACGAGTGTACAGATAAGGCAACGAACAATAAAGCGCGTATCTATCTCCAATATTCAAATATCGCGAGTTGTTGCCAAGAACGGCGCGGAATCAGCTCGATGGCTCTTGGCAGTGTTTCCGCGTTACAAAGCGTTATTGCGACGTCGATTTGTTTGTTTTAACGCCGATTTCAATACTTAATTCGAACTCTGCATCAGATAAAATATATTAAATGTATTTTATCTGATAAATGTATTTTATCTACATATAATAGGTATATATTATACCTATTATATGTAGGTAAATTATGAATTATCTAGTCAAAGGATAGGGCAATAAATGTGCGCGATTATTATCTAGCATTACTCGATCTAGTACATATAATATAATATAGTGTGTATATAGTATAGATTTTTTAACTTAGAAAAAGAAATACCTGTCTACTTTAAAAAAAAATCGATTGCGGTTTTCGTTTTCTACTTGAAAATGAGACAGATAAATAATTATTGTTAAATAATGAATGATGATAAATAACAGCAAGTAAAGTAAAAACATTTTGTAATAGTTTTCCCCATAAGAAAACTAACCTGATTTCGTATGCCGAACAGTTTCCCGGCATCGCTACACCACTCGCCCACTTTCGTAAGAATACCCATTTACCACGCATTGATACACTATTGGCCAGAAAAATTGAATATTTTTAGTAGTAGTATACTAATAGAAAAATATTTTATGAAAAGCTTTTATCTTCTTTTTATAAAATATCCTAGATGTTAGAATTCCACCGCAGGGTGTTTTGCACGAAAACCGGTTGACAAATTAGAGGATCCAAAATCAGTTTCACTCTAAAATCGAACACACAATGTTCCAATACATGAACGCTTATCATTTTAGAAACATGTAACCAAGTTAGTAGTGTACCAGTGTTTCTAAAAGTGTAATTTACGTTCATATTTTGAGTAATATTGTTGTATAGTAGGGAATGCTATTTAGTATCAACCCACAAATACTGTATTTCGTTTGTATCCTTTACACTGTATGTCGAAAGGTGCTATTATCACTAAAATGACAGGAATCCTTTAAATATTATAAGATTTTATAAGACATAAATGAACAGTTAATATTTCGTGCACGTTTGCATAGAAGACATGCACCTAAAATATAAGATTGAAAATTTTTCTTTTCTCCACAATTTTGTCAAATCGACACCTTTTATAACTAGCAACTATGCAAAATATTATCAATCTTGGTTGAGCCGGAAAATTGCGACCACAACCGCCATGGCACGAGTATTATTATGTAATTAATTTTATGAAACTCTGCATCAATTCAAATAAAAATAATATTTATTATGTGTACGTTTTTTGTGGCTTACAGTGTACGCGTATTGTATGTAAGTTTCGGTTGCTCGATAATGGTAAAAGTTTAGGCTATTGTCAAGTGATGCGCAAGACTTCGCTTTAGGTATTTTCTTTAACTGTAAAGATATGGGAAAATTAGCAACCACTTTTTATAGTATGAACTAAATGTACAACATAAAAAAAGTTAATTAATATCTGATTGAAGAAGTTTGGAGATACACGTGGTAAGGGTTTGATTACGTCATTTGTTCAGTGATTAGCACCAGATCACGAGGTCCTGGGTTCGAATCCTGGTTGTCATCATCATCATCATCATCAGGTGCCTTCTTCAAAGTAAAGTTAGGCAGTCAGGTGGAGAAAATTCTTCCGGTCCTGCGAAACAGCTTTAAGCTTCGTGTAATTAAGCTTGGTCCACTCTTTTACATCATCAAACCACTTTCTTCGCCGTCTCCCAGGAGCGCGTTTTCCGGGTACCTTGCCTACTAGAATCAACCTTGGAAATTCGTAAAGGGATCCTCTTTGTAGATGCCCGAAAAACTTTTCTTTTCATTATAGCTGTCATCAGCTGGCGTTTGCATTTGGCTCGTTCGAAAACTTCCGCAATTGAGACGAAGTCCCTCCATGGAATTTTGAGCATTTTTCTGGTTGTGGCTATGGAAAAATACTGACGTTTTCTTTCTCCTAAAAATACACTTTTTTTTTTTAATACCTACAAGTTGGCCCTTGACTGCTATCACACCTGATATTAAGTGATGATGCAATCTAAGATGGAAGCGGGCTAACTTGTTAGGAGTAGGATGAAAATCCACACCCCTATCGGTTTCTACACGACATCGTACCGGAACGCTAAATCGCTTGGCGGTACGTCTTTGTCGGTAGGGTGGTAACTAGCCACGGCGAAAGCCTCCCACCAGCCAGACCAAGACAAATTAAGAAAAATCTCAATCTGCCCCGCCGGCAATCGAACCCAGGACCTCCGTCCTATAAATCCACCGCGCAGACCACTGCGCCACGGAGGTCGTCAAAACTGCTATCGAAAGGCCTCTTACTTACGTACTTTAAAACTTCACAGTTGTAAGCCGCCTGCATCCAGCAGCTCTCTACAAACCGCTTGACGTCGTCGGTCCACATAATGGGGGATCAACATCACTGCGTTTTCACTTCTTACAATAATTACGAGTATTTCATTTGTTAGTATCGCGATCGTTGCTTATAAAAGTATGTTACAGATTTCTTAATATATATTTTATTAAAATTAGGTTCTAAAGTTTTGTAAAGTTCAGAACTCAAAGAAACTTTCCTTATATCCAGAACGGAGTTTGTATTTTTATACAAAAACTTTGCATATACCTAGACCAAAATTCGTAAAGTAAGTTTGAAAACTTAGAACAGATATAGCCCGAGAGCCGACTGACGAAAGTACATAACATGAAGATAACACGTATATAGAATAATGTAGGTATTTTAATTTTGGTTAATATTTTGCTAAGGATTTAAGTAAGCTTTTCTATTAGTTGGTGTAAGGCTTGTGTATAAATAGGCTAAGTTTTGACAATAAACTCGTTCCAAAACGTGATCTCCATCTCGGGTAATGGTGTAAGTAATGTTAGGTTGATACCTGTATCGCCTTTGTATCATATGTATGGAAAGTAAAGTCAACACGTTATTTTGGCTAACTTACAAACGTGCCCTTGACTTACAAGTACATTCAAAGTAAAATCCCCGAATAGATTGTTCCAACATTATGTAGTATTAAAAATAAAAAAGTTAAAAACTTTTTTTTTTATTAATATAACTAAGTTTTATTTCAGAATCGGATTCTTGAATATAAAAGCACACAATGACATTTTGATGGCAGATTACATTCCCTGAATAAGTTATTTTCTAAATGATGGGGTATTAAGAACAAAAAAGAAAAGTACTATCTAGTACTACGGAGTTTTATTTCGAAATCGGATGCTTGATTGGTAAGCGCACAATGTCAATTAGTGACAATGGCAGGTGCCAGGAACAAAGAGACCGATTGACGGCTGGATGTCCCTGTAGGCTGAGACAGTTATATAGAAAATATTACTTTTAGGCTTTGTTCACTTTAGCCTACGGATAAATATAGGTAGTTTAAAACAAATATAATTAGGTATGTCAAAATCTCTCCAACTGCCGATTTGGTTTACCGGATAGTTTGTGATGCTAACGGAACATGATCTAATGATCAATAGCTGGTTCTGTGTATATAAAAAAAAAATGTTGGTTTTGGGATATCAAGTAAAAACTTATTGCCTTAAGTCAAAGCTTAGACGTATCCTGTACTTTAAAGAAGGCTTGAATCTTGTTGAGAGCCTTTAAAATTTTTGCACTGGCTCCTAGACTAGCAGTACCTCTGACATTTAAGCCATCCGAAGTTAATTACTTTAGGCCCTCCGGCTTGTTTGAGTTTGAAATTTGAATTCTCCTGCTAGAAACAGACATGACTGTCTTACAGTTTGAGTGAATTAAGGGCCTTCTGTTGATACTTAATACTGGTGTTTATATTCTTTATTATTTAGCTTAACCATAAAATAAAATAACCTGTAATAAAAAGCAAGGAAACTAAAGTATGAAATATAAATCGACAAGAGGTCAAATATAAACCATGCATCTAGAGACAAATATCTTATCATTCCGTGGATAGACCACGCGGGTGTCGGTTCCATAGTGTGGCTGAGAGAAAAACGCCAAACAAAGTCCGAGGCTTGCGGCACTGTTTGTAGGCTTAAGGGTACTGCTTGAGTTATTCTCCCTGCCCAACGGAATCTGGTAGAGCAGCTTTGGACTCATTCTAGAATGGAGCCCATTGATTATTATATTATTTGTACTAACTTGTTTTATTTACATTTAAATATGTACATTAAATTAAATATTTACAATTAAATAAGTAAAAGCTTAAACATTACAATAACCTTTGTACTAACTTAAATATTATGTACTTTAGGACTGATAAAAGTATTAAATACAAAAATGAAATTACGCAGTTATTATAAAAAATCTAACAAATCACTAAATAGTATAAATAATTTTTTCTAACTAATAACAATAGCCTTCAAACTATAACATACAAACATACAGATAAAACGATAAAGCTCCTTTTTATAGTCGGTTAAAATACCAAATTTTCTTCCTAAGTGTAAAAAATACTTTTTGAAAACCGCATGATAATCAATTAAGCCAAACGCAAGTTCATCGCAGACAATATACATGTCATTACTGTAGTTAATCAAACCTAAAGTATATAATGAGAACACGGTCGGGATTCAAACCCAGATCTCTTAGTTACAACACCGCAATACACCGTCACATCAGCAGCCAACCAGGGACATAAAGATCACAGAAACTTCAGCTTATTTACAAGAACCTAAACATATTTGTTTAGGATTGATTATGTAAAGGTCACTTAGGCCCAAGGGTCCCAACATGATAGATATTTTTTGTTAACTGTAGCAATGTCGATGTCATAAAGGGTGATTTTGTTTGACATGCCTAGTCTTGAATCGGATTAATATTTATATGAGCAGGGTCCTTTGAATGGAAATAAGATAACTCAACTTATTAGGTACTTTTTCCTACAAAAGTAGAAATTTTTAATACAAGCTTTTTTTATTTTTAAGCTATTGCATAGCTTCTATCGCGGGCCTTGAGCGTGGAGACCGAATTCAGAAATACCGTAATCGGCGCCATATTTCGTCGCCAACGTCATTGGGAGCGTGGCCTAGCGGTAAGGCGGATATTAAGCTCGGCCACGGTCCCGATGACGTCGGTAGGTAAACGATAAAAAATGCTATGCAATAGCTTTACCGCGGCAGTCTCCGAGTGCCACACGTCTTTTTTTTTTTACAAGCGTGATATTTCAAAAAGTCATTAAAAGTTCTGGTATTTATCGATACATGGAAAAACTAAAAAATCTATCAGTAAATACCAGAACTTTTAGTGACTTTTTGAAATATCACGCTTGTAAAAAAATGACTTTGAAATATCACGCTTGAAAAAAAAAATTGCAGAACCAACGGGATTCGAACCCGCGTCTCTCTGGCGATCCGGGCATTTAGAGCGCCTTACCGCTCGGCCACTGTCCCTATGACGTCGGTAGGTAAACATAAGTTGATAAAAATGCTATGCAATAGCTTTACCGCGGCAGTCTCCGAGTGCCACGCGTCTTTTTTTTTATTCATTACAAGTTAAGCATTGAGTGCAATCACACCTAATGGTAAGTGATGATGTATGAGAAGGATATTATCCACCACTTTCGGTTCCTGTACGACGTCGTACCGGAACGCTGAATTGTCTTTGTCACAAGGGCGGTAACTAGCCACAGCTAAAACCTCCCAACAGATATGACGAAAGAAAAAAAAAATAAGCTTTTATTTAGTTTATCATGTCCTGGTTAGTCTGTGATTGACAGTAATAAAATCTTGCAGATATTTGACCCATACCCCGGTTTTATGATGAACTGAAATTTTGTATGCGTATGTATTATATATCGCGTGACAATTAAATCATTATCATTTTTAGTCTATTTACGGCGCGCTACAGGACAAAGCCTCCCTCCTTTTAGGATAACAGATATGGAGCATAGATCCACCACGCTGCTCCATTGGGTGTTGGAAGAACGAAAAGCTAAGAATTAATCCGTGACCCGATTCGAACCCAGGACCTCGTGATTGAAGCCACATAGGCTAACCACTAGACCAACGAGGCAGCCTCACTTCATACAGTGCTTGTTATTTTTTGTGAAACTAAAAATAAAACGCACGGCAAATGATGTTATCGAAACGATGTAGGTAACTTTTCACAAAATGGCGGATGAATTATTTATGAATCAAATATTTTCTTGCCGAGCCAAACGCATTAAGTCAACCTTTCTGGATTTTATTTTAATACTTGAAGGCAGAAATCATTACAAGGTATGGAAAACATGATTTTCGTTTTTATTTTACTACAAAATTTATTTGCAACAAAACTGACTTCTTTCAGAAAATAGAAAAAAAATTGACAAAAAATAAAACCGACTTCAAGACTTACTAAAAAGTAAAAAATAATTGCGTCATTTAGTTACTTTAATTTACTTCACTATACGTCGGTGCCACCTGTAAGCTTTCTACATTACTTACATCTAAATGTAAAGTTCTCATGGAGGCAAATTAATCAAGCCCAATCACAAGGTAGCTACTGTAAACCGTTAATCGTTATGTGAGTGACGAATAAATCACCTTTATCAGAGTTACGAGGTACCCGGGTACCTTCATACAGTTTATACGTAATGTCTTTTTTTTTATCGACTACAAGTTGGCCCTTGACTGCTATCACACCTGATGTTAAGTGATGATGCAGTCTAAGATGGAAGCGGGCTTACTTGTTAGGAGTGGGACGAAAATCCACACCCCTTTCGGTTTCTACACGACATCATACCGGAACGCTATATCGCTTGGCGATACGTCTTTGTCGGTAGGGTGGTAACTAGCCACGGCGAAAGCCTCCCACCAGCCAGACCAAGTCAAATTAAGAAAAATCTCAATCTGCCCCGCCGGGAATCGAACCCAGGAACTCCGTCTTATAAATCTACTGCGCATACCACTGCGCCACGAAGGTCGTCGTCTTGTAGGCCCTTGACTGCTATCAGACCTCATCTTATGTGATGTTGCAGTCTAAGATTGAAGCGGGCTAACTTGTTAGGCGTAGGATGAAATCCACACTGCTTCCGGTTTCTACACGACTTTCTTGGAAGGAGTTAGATCGGTAATTAACTTTACACAGGAAATAAATTGACATTTATTAAAAACTAGCTTTTGCCCGCGACTTCGTCCGCGTGGAATTAGTTATTACGGCAGCCTAATTTTTCTAAGCTTTGAATGTCATATTTATTAATATCTAATCAACTGCCTGAGAAATAGGTCTTAAGCTTTCAAAATGACGACACTTTCATACAACATTTCATCTCCCCCTTTGACCCCTTACAACCCTTTATTCGCAATTAAAAGTAACCTATGTCCTTTTTCAGGCTCTAGACTTACTGTGTACCAAATTTCATTTAAATCGGTTCAATAGTTGTAGAGTGAAAGCAAGACAGACAGACAGACAGACAGAGTTACTTTCGAATTTATAATATTAGTTAGGATTAATTAATTGATTTTATAAGTTTACGACTCTTCAAAGCAGCAATCTGCCTTCCAAGTCAGTGGTAGAGTCATTACAAACAGTTAAACTTGACGTTTCAAAAGAGCTTGTAAACAGAGCCTACTTGAAATAAACAAATTTCGATTTTAATTTTTAATTTGATTGACTCTAACTCTATAAAACGGATATTTTGATACTCCCATAAGAATGGGTCACGCGGAAAATCGCCGTGTGCTCAGCGATGCAAGTACCTGTAATATAAAACAAAATAGTCCCGTCGTACATTAATTATGAGTTTTTGACCTAAAACGCAAGCGTTTGGGTAAAAGATAGTCTGAAAGCGAGTGGCTCTCCAGACCCACGGCGTAGCATCACTCGGCGCGACCTACTTGCTGGCTCACATCACTGGGAATATATACTAATATCATTATTTTACTACTATTTTAATATTCAGCGTTTAATATATATTACTAGAAGTCACCTGCGAATTCTTTTGCTGCAAAAATAGCAAACAATTAGTGTATTTTAAATACGCAAGAACACCAAAAAAGGAATAATTCGTGACCCATTTTTAACCGACGAAAAAAAACGGAGGAGGTTCTCAATTCGACACGTATATATATATATATTTTTTTTATGTATGACCACGCATAACTTTTTACAGTGTTGTCCGATTTTGATAATTCTTTTTTTATTAGAAAGGGCAAACATCCAAGGTGGTCCCATTGTCCTCATGTTAGGATCTGCTGATGATATCCTGGGGAAATTGAAGGAACTCTTCAAATTTTGGAGGCACGCTTACAGCGATTTCGGTTTTTGACTCGGTATCGGTAGCTTTTTGGCTACTAGTGCCATACAATATACTATGACAGTATAGTACGAGTAGCATATCTAGGAGTCAGTGCCAGCCAAGGTTTCTACTTTAAGGACTTTACCTAAAACCCACAAACTACTTTACTACGTAAAATAAATGTTCCTTAAACTTGGCTGGCACCGACTTCATAGATATGTTTAAGTAAATTAAAGCAACTAAATGACACCGTTATTTTTTATTTTTTAGTGCGTTTTAAGTCGGCTCTATTTTTTGTTAAAATTTTTTATTATTATTTATTCCCACTTTTTAAGGAAAGGACCGAGTATAGTAAGATTTTCTTAAAATATATTCAAATTCGTTTATTTCAAGTAGGCTTCGTATGCAACCCATTTAGTGACGTCATGTTTGACTATTCGTAGTAACTCTATCACCGGCTTGGAAGGCAGGTAGGTACTGCTGAGAAGAGCCGATATTCACAGGTATTGATATGTGTACCTATCTCAATGAACAGTGTGAAAATAAATGACTGTGAGCCAAAAGCGACTCTCGAGAGAAGCTACAAGGGTTTCGGTTTTTTATTCAGTCGTACGGAAAGCTATAAAATGATTAGATCGTCTACTTGTTCCTACAACTCGACCACAAAGGCGTTGAACCGAATAACAGCATTTGTCTCACAACTTGAACGTTTGGAATTGGCACTCTGAATAATTGGCAATGAAGTTCGCGCTATAACTTCATGAACTTATGCGGGTGGTGAGGTACATTTGTGCAACTCAACTGGGGCGGTTACTTGCAACTTGCAACTTGCTAGTTGCCAGTTGCAACTGGCATTGTAGCGTATCTTAACGACTATCTACTTGGAGATAGTTGAACAATACTACATTAATGGCGACGCCTGGAATATGAAGTGAATTCAAGGAGAAAGGTAACAACTGTGCACTAAACTTCATAGAAGAATGAAAAACTCAGAATTATTCAGGCGACCCCACCCAGGGTTCAAACCCAGGATCCCAACGCGCTAATAATTATACGAGGTATGTGACGGCCTCCACCTCAGTGGTATGGGCGGTGGATTTGTATGACGGAGGTCCCGAGTTCGATTCCCGGTGGGGCAGATTGAGATTGTTCTTAATTTGTCTTGGTCTGGCTGGTGGGACGCTTTTCGTTGTGGCTAGTTACCACCCGACAAAGAAGTACCGCCAAGCGATTTAGCGTTCCGGTACGATGTCGTGTAGAAACCGCAAGGGGTGTGGATTTCCATCCTATTCCTAATAAGTTAGTCCGCTTCCATCTTAGATTGCATTATCACTTAACATCAGGTGTGATAGCAGTCAAGGGCCAACTTGTAGTCAATAAACGATAAATAATATATAGAATGAATTTGTTATATAAGTTGCGACTATGTGCCTAGAAGATTAATATAATATACTCACTAATATTATATATATATACACACACACATATATATATATATATATATATATATTCAAAATCTATTTAATGGTTTGCAAGCGTGAAAGAGTAACATAAATCCATCCATCCACGCATTACAAATTTATGCCTATATATATATATATATATATATATATATTTAAATATGGCCTATCTGTTATTCTGATAAGTACCTAATCTTTATTATTGCAAATCTTCATCAAAATCTATTTAATGGTTTGCAAGCGTGAAAGAGTGTTACTCTTTCACGCTTGCAAACCATTAAATAGATTTTGATGAAGCTTTGCAATAATAAAGATTAGGTACTTATTAGAATAACAGATAGGCCATATTTAATTCCGAAACTCTCACGGGAACAAGAACTAACCGCGGGCGTCCTCTAATAAAATATAAAAACAGAAAACAATGTGTACGCGACGCGAATTCCATAATATTTTTTTTTTCACACCTGATGTCAAGTGATGATGCAGTCTAAGATAGAAGCGGGCTATCTTGTTAGAAGTGGGATGAAAATCCACACCCCTTTCGGTTTCTACACGACATCGTACTGGAACGCGAAATCGCTTGGCGATACGTCTTTCGTCGGTAGGGTGGTAACTAGCCACGGCGAAAGCCTCCCACCAGCCAGACCAAGACAAATTAAGAAAAATCTCAATCTGCCCCGCCGGGAATCGAACCCAGGATCTCCGTCTTATAAATCCACAGCGCATAGCACTGCGCCATATCGTCGTCGATATTGTTAATTTTATTTATTTAGATCAATAAAGGGCGAAAACGGACCTAGCTGATGACAGGCTTGGCAAACGTCAAACTCATTTGACACTTATTCAAAAGAAATCGACTCCGAAGCCAACCGCCGAAGCGTCACCAGCTACTTTCCAGAATAAGACGAAACCTGTGGTTTTATTGCTCAAGACTCCAACACAATATGACATGGGCAAAAGTAGCCCACAGTACTTTCCCGTCCAATCTCTAACATAAAAAAGCTCTCAAATAAAATCCTCAATATCCGTTTTAACTAATCACTGTACCAAAGAGGCTCACACAAAAATAAACAAACTACATAATTAATGCTAAGCATCGTAACCCAAGATAATCCGGAACTTGTATAAAGGAACTCGGAACAAATTCGTTTTGGAGCAACATTATCGCCGGGAGATTTGGAGCCGCTACATAATCCACTTGAGCAATATTCGTTAGCACTTAAACAAAGCTGTGCTGACTTTAATGATGATCCCGGAGAAGTTCTAGCGCGACCAGAATAATAAAAGAAAAACAGTAGAAAACAAAAATCTGCTTAAAACGGAGGAGGTTCTCAATTCGACACATATATTTTTTTATGTCGACAGAGTCGTCCGATTTTGATAATTCATTTTTTTTATTGTTTTTTTCATTAGAAAGGGCGCACATCCACAACCATAGTCATCATGTTAGGCTCTGATGATGATATTCTGGGAAAATTGAAGGAACTCTACAAATTTTATAGGCACACTTGCAGTGATTTCGGTTTTTGTGTAAGTGTTGGTAGCTTTTTGGCTACTAGTGCCGTATAATGTACTATAATAGTACGAGTAGGTTACGTATCGATAAAACACTAAAAAGTAAGAAAAATAATTTTTTCAGCCAAGGTTTCTACTTTAAGGACGTTACCAAGAACCCACAAACTGCTTTCCTACGTTAAATAAATGTTCCTTAAACTTGAACTGGTCACCGTATAAACGCGTGGAGAAGTGCATTCCGTGAATTACATAACCAAGGGCATGAGGTGGTGGTTCTATTTTTTGTTAAAAATTTTTATTAGTGCGTTTTGAGTCGGTTCAGTTTTTTTGCAAAAAATTTTTTGTAACTAGCGGATGCCCACTGTTTTCTCCGCGTAGTTTCCGTTAGAATATCGAGATAAAAATTGGTCTCTCATTCCGCATGAGTTTGGGTAGTACTTGTAGTTTCAGAGATTAGCAGAAATAATAATAACACAGACAATAACTTTACTTTTCTTTAAATAAACACAGACAATAACTAAAAAAGTTTTTTAATTTGGAATTACAGAGACACTTCTATTTTATTTATTTGTATACATTGATAGATTAAGGTAATGGCTCACCAAATGAAAAGGGGACAATTATAATTTACAGATAGAGTGAATCGCGGAGCAGCCAAGAACACTTCCTATGAAGTGCTGCCCTGGGACGTAGATTTTTTTTTATCTACTAAAAGTTGGCCCTTGACTGCTATCACACCTGATATTAAGTGATGATGCAATCTAAGATGAAAGCGGACTAACTTGTTACGAATAGGATGAAATTCCACACCCCCTTTCGGTTTCTACATTACTTCGTACCGGAACGCTAAATCGCTTGGCGGTACGTCTTTGTCGGTAGGATGGTAACTAACCAAGGCGAAAGCCTCCTAACAGCGAGACCAAGACAAATTAACAAAATTCTCAATCTGCCCCGCCGGGAATTGAACTCACGACCTTCGTCTTATAAATCCACGGCGCACACCAATGCGCCACCGAGGCCGTCAAAAATATTACGTCTCATGTGCCTTTTTTGTTTTGTTTTTGTCGTGGGGAAATTTTCGTGAATACCACTGCACGGGGAGGCACGGAGGTTATGTTGGACTGGTGACTAGTAACCAACAAAGTCCCACTTGCTCACCGCATGGAAACGGAGACAGGGGAATTTGCGACGCAACTGCGAACTCCGCCAACCGGTGTCTGCCGAAGCATGTAATAACGCCTTATGTGCATGTAATAATATTATTATTATAAAAACAAAAAACCCGACTGCTTAGAAGTTATGAACTGAAAAGAGAAAAACAAGAGTCACTATATCTGTATAAAATTCTAAATACTTTATGGTGCTGCAAACAGGGACAAACTCTGCCAGCGAATGTCCGCAGAATCATTTAATAACGCTTCATGTGCCTATAACAACATCATAATTTTGTTACGAACTTTTTAGTTTTAGTTTATGGTATAGAATGACATTTGGTACACTTTTTGCCATTTTTTGTCAAAAAAGTAATAGGAACAGATATGATATTAATATTTTTGTAATGTTCTTTTTACGACCTTTCAATTGGTACCCATATTCTAAGAGAAAAAAATAATTTTGAAAATTATATAGCCTATGTCACTACCACAATTTTGACAAATTCAACGACACCTCACATATCAAATCTGTTCACCCGTTTAGGCTGTACGTGTGCCGAAGAAATGGACATGTTTTTACATACATACATACATACATACGCTCAATTTCCTAACAAATTTTTGTTGATGACTTTTTTTGCATCTATGAATGAAAAAAATATGAAATTATAGAGAATTTGTTTCTCCTTAAAAGTATAACCTACTGTGTACTTTTCATACATAACTTTTCATATATTATTTGTTTATTTTATTAGTATAGTATAAAATGCCGCCAAGTAAGAGTGAACTTTGGCAGAGAACATTTGTCATGATTGAAATGCAATACGCTTTTAAAAATCAAAATATTTATTGGCATTTCAAAATAAGAATTATTAGTTCTTCATTCTTATTACTTTATAAGTATGTTCTACTCGCATACGGCACACAAAAAAGTTAGTTTAACTAATAAAAAGTATCGATGTGGTTAGATAGTTATACGAGAACAATACTTTTTCGATACTACTTATGTGTACAGTATCGATACTTTCTTTTTTCCCAAGCTGGCCGACAGATGTCATATTGAATCTTTGTGCTGTTATTGCGTGGTTGTTATACTCAATTATGTTAATATAATTATTGATTATTTATTTTATTTAAAGGACTTATTTTGACCTTGAACAAAGATTGAAAAAATTAAATAAAATATTTTACGTAAATTGTAGACGCTTACGAATTCCATCAACAAATATCAGACCATTGTTCTTTGATCAATAATTGCGCCGCGACAAACACACACACAAACTTTCGATTTCTCAATATCGGTATGGCAATGAACTTTGTTTGTTGTATTGGTGTATTAGGATTATAATTTTGACGCTAATGGATGCCTATGCAATGTATTTCAATACAAGCAACTCAATAACGACAGTTGAATATTAGTTGCGAAATAGTTTGGCAACTAGTTAAAACTTCGCCGGGACATTATTTGCGGTACACTTCAAGTTTTCAAATTACTATTAGAGAGATCACTGAATTGTTTGAGTTTAATTTTTGATTTTGATTTTGTTTCAATGCTCTTTAAATAAACAATTATATACATGGGGTATGTATGTAATTGTTTATATTGTAAGACGTGTCAACACCTATTTTACCCCTAGCCTACTATAGGGCCATGCGATTCTCTTCATACGAGAGGGGATTTATCGAGCTAAGGCCCACTACGTTGCTTTAATGCGGAGTGGCGGGAATAGAGTACTAATTCACTCATGACGGTACGAAGACTTGAAGAAAAAATTGAAAAGAAAATATAGTACTTAGAAATGCATAAAAAACGTATGCGTCTAGGGACACCCGACATAAGTGATAACTTAAATACGGCTAGCGCTGTATGATGATAGGTTGGATTTTTACATTTAATATAGATATTGTTAGCAACATTGAATACTGCGCTTCAAACAGCTAGAGTCTACGACGACGACGAGAATCATAAAAAAAAGAATGTACTCTGCGGCATTTTTGGCTTATATAAAAGGACGGTTTATTAAATTGCGGACATTATCAATTCCAGTTCTAGCATAGGCAGTTATGCTGCCTCAATAATATTGTAATTAGTTAGATTAGTGTTCAAGGAAAGATTGTTTCATTTTGATTTGATTTAAGAAAGTTTGTAATAAAAATGTGTTGATATTTTGAATAATGTCATTTTCCTGCTCGTGCCTTTTGACCCCTTCTGATGATGTTTCTAAAAATACAGTCATCCTTGTTTTTCTCCTTTCAGTTCATTACTTCTTAGCAGTCGTGTTTTTGTCTTTACAATAATAATTTTTTTTATCGACGTGGATTTTTTATTAAGATAATAGGTAACCTTTGACGACATAGAAGCTTTTACATTTTGAAGGTCACAAAAGGTCAACTGTGTACATAACCAACAATATAACGATCAAATATCTTAGGAAAACACTCAATCGCTAGCAAATAGTAATCTTAGACGTTACAAAGGATCCTCTGTCAATAGATAATATAAAGGAGAGTTTCCTCTAATGAGCGGGTGATTTTCCTCGAAGCCTCTCTCCGGGGTGATTGATTGGCAATATTGCCTAACGAATGGAGGTTGATTATTTTTCTATCGAATATCTGAAGAACCTTGTATTAATTATCTATATTGATGCGAGAGATTTGAATGGGGAAGAATGGAAAATAAATTGAGGAGTGAAAAAGGAGTTTTGTATCTACTTGGGAATATTGGATAGATGAGTTTGTTGGGTGCATGCCATTGATCCACCAATCAGCCCCATTACTTCTATAAGAACTAATGAACAAATGAAAAATGCGATATCAACATCTTGTTTGCCCCTATAGCTTTTATAAGTTTAATATGGAATCTCATTTGATTGCAATAATAAATGTCCACTTAAAATTGAGACTATATATAAACATACTATATCTAACTAACTTAACTTAACGTAACTTCTGAAATAAGAGAATATTTTTTTAGACACAATTACTAATTGGTTTTAACAAACTTCGCGCATTTTTTGTTAAAAACAACTGGTCAGGAGTGTACAGTACTATATAGAACTATTGGGAATAATTGGAAAATATTCCAACAGAATATTGGTGATGCACCCAGTTTGTTGTGGGTTTCTTTTCAAACTGATATGTTTGAAACTCTCGTAGTTTTAGTTTTATGTAAAAACTTATTATACTAGCTTTCAATTTACAATAATGTAAGAAAAAATAATTGTTTCACTAAAGCACTGTTTTAAATTTTGGCATTTACGAGTACCAGCAACTAACTAAATTTTCTAAGAGATAAAAACTATAAAATTCATTTATTTTTTTCTCAATCGTTGTGAAAAATAGAGTATAACGCGGGACTATAGCCAATTATGACTCTGTTTGCGGCTCTGTATAGCGCCCTCGCCTTTGGCTTGAGCTCCTTAAAGTGTCCCGTATATACTAGTTCACAACAATTGACTATTATCACAAGGCAATATAAAGTGGCTACTAGATCGTACTAAGGCCTGTGTGCACCAAGATTTCGGTTTTCATAACCAACGGTTAACAAAACTTTACTATAAATTTACTTTATAATAAACCCATACGCCGGTTAAGGACACAAACCGGGCGGTTATCTCAACCGAGCTTACGTCCTTAACCGGTGAACGGGTTGTCGTGAACAATAAATTTTACGTTTAGCTTATGTTAACCGTTGGTTATGATAACCGAAATCTTGGTGCACAAGGCCTTAATAAAAATATTTCACTTTCTTTATTTAAAAGAATATGTAAATGGTTTAAAAAGAACTTTACAGAAAATATAAAAATAGAAAAAGCTTCATATAAAAGAGAGATTTTTAAATGCCTATTATATTTTGATTTTTCAAAATCATTTGCGTACCAAAGTCAGTCCGAGTCATCAATCTTTGTCGTAATACTCGTATCATCTAGTTTATTTAATTGTCCAAGTCCGGAAATAAGTTAGTATTCAATTGATTTATTTGTAGTTTGAAATAAAAATGCACCGGAAATCTATTACGTTCGGTTTCAGGGTTCTGTAGTCTGTTCTATACGGAACCTTTAGAACGGACAGACCTGACAATCCACAGCTTAGCTAAAGATTCTTATGATATTTGTCAAAATATATAAAATACATATTATCACGACAAATTGACAAAGTATCAACTCCTTTTCGCTGATCTTTTCTAAGGGTTATTTTGTTTACTACAAGTTAGTCCAGCAGTCACACTTGGTGGTAAGTAATGATACAATTTAAGATGCAAATTGACTACCTTGCTACAAGTTGGATGAAATCCACACCCCTTTCGGTTTCTACACGTCGTATTGGAATACAAAATCACTTGGCGTCTTTTCGCCGGGTGGAAACTATTAAAGGCAATTGGCCATATCCTACCAGTCAGACGTGAACCAATTATGAAAATCTCAATTTGCTCAACCAGGAGCGTACCCAGGACTTCCTTCTTCTAAACTCACCGCGCTTAGCGCTGCGACACTGGGGCCGTCAAAAATAAGTGATATTTCACTAGGTACGGAACCCGATACTATGTGACCCGCCACGCACTTGACCTCTTTTTTAGTATTGTTTTTATTTACGTTTCGCTTCCAATTTTTAAAGGTTACGTGCTTATGTATAGATTTCAAGTAGTCTTTGTTTATTTGTTCTGTTCAAACGACAACTTTAATCTTAGTTTAGATTCTTAGAACTTCAAAGTAATAATTCTACTACCGATTCTAGAAACAATTTGTTGTGAAGTTCTACAAACTTTTCACTTGTTATCATCCAAGTGTCGAATAACTACGGAACCCTGTAAATGTGACCCGACACACACTTGGCCGACTTTTTAGTGTTGTTTTTATTTACGTTTCGCTTAAACTGCTGTATGAACATAAAACATTTTTACGTCTTCACAAGTTTTTACGCGCCACTTACCAACTTTGGTTTATGGGTTGTAAAAATTATAACTAATACCGGTCTGGTATGTTGACAAAGCAAAAACCTTGATTGAATTCATCATCATCTTCGGCTTCGATTCTCTCCTTATAGGAGAGGGGTTATAGAGCTTAAGCCCACAACGTTACAATGTGTTACACTTAGGATGCTTACTGACTTCACTGATGAATAAATGAACGATTTTGACGTAGTAATAATAAACGGGACAACCTGCTTATCTTGTTCTTAGAGCTCACACCATCAAATTCCCAAGTCTCTTTTAAGATTTTTACTGATATTCTTGAAAAATTCGCAATATCTTGCAACCCCAGCTTGAAATCAAACTCAGAACTATGAAATCCGAAGCCTTATAGCACGCATTTCTACCAGAGAGATAGAGAGAGAGAGAGTTCACTTAGGCGTAAGGGAAATGAAATTTTAAAAGCTGAGTTTGTAATTGGCTCTTCTGAAAGGCGCATCCGGAATTCGTAGTTTTAACTTTAAAGGAGAATGCCAGACAATGTATAGGACTTGAACCCACTTATAAAAACATATTGTACAACAATGTATAATGCAACATTTTGTCGCATTTTTTTTAGTATTTAATATAGATTACATTTAAAAGCTCTAGAACTCGGAGTATTCGACAAGGGCCTAACGTTGGTTATCGTCCATTTCCGTATTGTTGTTCCGTATAGTTGTCACACTGACACTGACATGACAGTCGCAAAACTTCATGAAATACATTTTTAAATAGGGTTCTTTTGATAATAGTTTTAAAGCCCACATTTGAAGAAAAATTATCAATAAATACGATTAGAAAACGGACAACCTGCTTAACATGTCTAGAACCTAGTGAAACAATAAAGATTTTTACTAAATTCTTAAAAAGTGTAAATTGCAACCCCAACTGGAAATAGTTTAATCAGTTCTTTTAACGAATTATAGCACCCAGTCCAACAGAGAAATGAGATAGTGAAAAACATTTATATAAGTAATAGGATATTTTAAAAGTAAATTTGCAATTGGTTCTTCTGAAGGCGGATCTGGAACTCGTAGTTTCGACTTAAATTTCACCAAATTACTTTTACGTTAACTAAAAATTAAATGTTGACGATTCCAAATAACCATAAACATTTCACTGAAAAAAAATTACTATTATAATTAAATAAGAATTATTGAATAAAAAAAATATTATTGTATAACATTAGTAGAAGAAGTTTAGTAATCTGAAAATGCTATTAAATTGGATACCATTTCGCTAGCTAGGACTTAAGGCGAGCTTTTATTAATAATATTAAAAGCTTGAAATAACAAAAGCCTTACAAAATGAAAGGAATAATAATCCATCGTGTTTTATAACAGAAATGATCAAACAATGAATTTATTTTAATACTGATGGTTCCACAAATTATTATGATAGGACTATTATGAAAGGAATCTAAGGAGGTTTTAAATTATTATGAGATCAAACTTACAATATAAAGGTTTAAAATGAATATAAATTCCATTAAAATGAAAAGTATTACAGGTTTATAAAAGCACTCGTGCAGAGAATAAAACCTTTTAGTTCTGTACATCGTAAAAAATACATCGTACGAACATCTCGTCGATCATCCCAGCTTCGTTCTACTGTCAGGCCAATATAGTAAAATATCATTGGAGAATACCGAATCCTGGTACATCCGCTTTGCAACCGTTGTACAGCTTCAAAACTGAGGTATTTTTGAAGAATCTACATTCTAACTAGCAGATGCTTGCGATTTGGTTCGCATGTAAACCTTATTTATTTTATTAATATAAACATTATTTATTTTAAATTATATGTACTAATTTAAAATAAACATTATTTATTTTAAACTAGCTTTTGCCTGCGACTTCGTCCGCGTGGAATTAGTTATTACGGCAGCCTAATTTTTCTAAGCTTTGAATGTCATATTTATAAATATCTAATCAACTGCCTAAGAAATAGGTCTTAAGCTTTCAAAATGACGATACTTTCTTACAACATTTCATCCCCCCTTTAACCCCTTGCAATCCTTTTTTCGCAATTAAAAGTAGCCTATGTCCTTTTTCAGGCTCTAGACTTACTGTGTACCAAATTTCATTTAAATCGGTTCAGTAGTTGTAGAGTGAAAGCAAGACAGACAGACAGACATAGTTACTTTCGCAATTATAATTTTAGTTAGGATTATATGTACTTGTAAACTGTTATGGTTTGAAAAAAACAGCGACCAGGCTGGGACGGTGACGCAACGTGGGCGCAGGTTATTGGATTTTTTTTACCGCGACCCAGTATACGACCCAAGACTTCGTGATCCGATGTCTCATGATGGACTTCCCTTTGGTTCATGGAGGCAACGACGATATCAAAGTACTGGTGTTTTAAATTCGTGTTTAAAACTTGACAAAATAACAAATAGAATTATTTTGACGACCTCCGTGGCGCAGTGGTATGCACGGTGGATTTATAAGACGGAGGTCCTGGGTTCGATTCCCGGTGGGCCAGATTTTTCTTCATTTGTCTTGGTCTGGCTGGTGGGAGGCTTTCGCCGTGCCACCCTACCGACAAAGACGCATCGCCGAGCGATTCAGCGTTCCGGTACGATGTCGTGTAGAAACCGAAACGGGTGTGGATTTTCGTCCCACTCCTATCAAGTTAGCCCGCTTCCATCTTAGACTGCATCATCACTTAACATTAACTGATGTGATAGCAGTCAAGGGCCAACTTGTAGTCAATAAAAAAAATGAAAAAACTAATGAAATTTATCAAATAATACAAAGTTATAAGACTTTAAATATTAAGTGATTGACAAAGACGGTCTTATAATGACGTGAGGTCATAACTAAGTAATGCCATTGCAGCTCAGTACAAATTTTCATTTTACGAGACAGGGTCGAAAAATCCGTAGAACTAAAGTCCCTATAACTTTGTATATCTATGTCGGATTTCAATTTTATTTTCAAAGTACGTAATTATTTTAGTTCTAGTTTTAAGGTAATAGATTCGATCATAGATTGCACCATCGCCTAACATCTGGTGTAATAGCAGTATATAACTTGTATTAGTTAAATAAATAATAATTTTAGAGCCATCTCTAAAATACATTATTATATTATAAGTAAATTATCTATGTAACAGTATTGTTAATTTAATTTTGACAACCTCCGTGGCGCAGTGGAATGCGCGATGGATTTATAAGACGGAGGTCCTGGGTTCGATTCCTGGCGGGCCAGATTGAGATTTTTCTTAATTTGTCTTGGTCTGGCTGGTGGGAGGCTTTCGCCGTGGCTAGTTACCACCCTACCGACAAAGACGTACCGCCAAGCGATTTAGCGTTCCGGTACGATGTCGTGTAGAAACCGAAGGTGTGTGGATTTCATCCTACCCGCATCCATCTTAGATTGCATGATCACTTAACATCAGGTGTGATAGCAGTCAAGGGCCAACTTGTAGTCAATAAAAAAAAATTACTCAGTAGAAATAGATAATAGGTATAAATGAACGCTACGAGGAAATAGCAGAAAACGTTGACATAACAACTAACAGGATAGCTCTTTTAAATTGAACGGTGTTTTGAATTATTTTGTTTGCTTACTTTGAAACGTACCGCGGAATACGTGGAACTAAGTTAATAGGTGCCAAATTAGCGTAAACTTCCACTATATGATATAATCGAGCCATTTATACCCTTGAGAGGTTCCGAGGAACTTTTTAATTGACAGTTTGATGTAACGGTTCGGTATACGTAACTCTTTGTGGCGTATATTCCGGAAAAAGCCGCGTGTTTTTATAAAAAAAAAACATGGCGGAGTTTATTTGATTGTTTTTTTGTTTGTTGAGTACAGTCCTTACTATTATTATAAATTTTGTTTGTATGGATGATGGATGTTTTCTCTCTCTCTCTCTCTTTCACGCAAAAACTACTGAATGGATTTTGATAAAATTTCACAACAATATAGCATTATTACATATCATAATAATACATAAGCCATATTTTGTCCTGAAATTCCCACGGGAAAGAGAAGTACCCAGGTGAAACCGCGGGCGTCCTCTAGTGTACAACGCGTATTTTTGGAGAGAGATTGTTTGGATTTTGCTTAAGGTTTTGTTTAAAAGGATAAAAGTTTGTATTAAACTCCTTAAACGGACTAAATTTTATTGTAGAATATAATTATAAAAAAATATTTATCTCCCATACACTACGAAAAAAATCGAAGAAACTCTTTGATTCGTAAAAAAGAAAAAGAAAGGCATATCCTAAGTTTGTCAAAAACGTAAACGTAAAACAAACATTTTAAATCGAAAGGCGCTTCTCGCCGCAAAAGAAAAACGTACCTACTCGATTCCGGAATAACGAGAATTTCCGGAATAAAAAATATCCGGCATAACAAGAACTCCCGATATCCGGATATTTTCGCAACGTTCCGGCAATGTTCGCCCGAATGTTTGGGGGATTCAATGAACATTTATGAATATGCCCTCGGTTTTCATTCAAAAGAGATATTGTACGAAATCATGCATCCGACATGGTTTTAGGTGCAGTAGGGTTGGCAGGTTTTAAAATTTCAAATATTAATCCATACGAAGCTAGCCTACACGGAGAGAGCTCTGTAACAAGTCGTTAACAGTCTGCTAATTAATCCATATTCGAGTTAACTTAGTCCAAAATATGGAGAGGGTTCTTCTAAAATCACCAAGCGAGCTTGGTTAATAGTTAGATTTCGGTAATTATAGGCGTAGTGGTCGGATGATTCATGGTAGTCTGGTATCGGTAGACTCTTTAAAAGTTTGTTTAGATAGCGGCGTTTTACGCTCCGTTGAAAAGTCGCAATCTTAAAATATAAAAGTAATGCCATGAGTAATTTCACATCCGAAAATACAGCGTTACATATTAAAAATAATAATATTAGTCCGGTCAATTTAGACATTCGAAGTTACATAAAGTCCCAACAAGCTGAATTTTTGACGCTGTTCAAATCAAAAAAATCAGAAACAATCTGTAAAAAATATACAGGAAATGGCATGACCTTGAATTAATTTCACAGGGGAATGATGGGGAACCCATTGTAAATACAGCGTTACATATTAAAAATAATAATAATATTATTATAAACTGGACATCCAAGACACATATTATTGTATCAAAAATAGTGTCACTTAATTAACGTGAGTAACAGTAAAGAAAGGTACAATTTGGTGAAGGCTAAAAAGGAAATAGTATCGAAATACTTGGACCTTGCTCATTACCGCATGTAGAATGTTTAGTCGACGATTATTTTTCCAATAGTCGTTTCAGCCAATGGTCTTATAGCGAAAAGCACATATTAAGAAGCTCTCGCTTAACTGTTGGATCAAGGGTCGGATACAGAAGGCGGTGATTATTGAGTCGGCGCGTATTGTAAGGAGGTTCCTCACTCTGGAGCCATGACCACTGGTTGCTTTAGCTATTATATTATAATATATTGTTGAAAATTAAAAAAAAAATAATTAAAAAGGTACAAAATTACATGTCAAATTCTACCATGTAACAGAGATCGTTAAGTAATTAAACATTTTCACCCTATACCGTCCAACCCGCAATGAATCAGCGTGGTGGTACGTTCTTTATCCCCTCTATTTCAAGGAGGGAGGCCGGACCTTGTGGTGGGATGTAATGTGCTGTTAAAAAGCTTAAACAAAGCATAGATAACTCATAGCAACTATTAAAAAAATAATAGACTCCTTTTTTTACCCGCGGAAAAAAAACGGAGGAGGTTCTCAATTCGACACGTATTTTTTTTTATGTATGACCACACATAACTTTTTACAGAGTTGTCCGATTTTGATAATTCTTTAATAATGATAATTTTTATTAGAAAGGGCACACTTCCAATATGAATACATATAAAATATATTGAGACGGTTCTATTTTTTGTTAAAAAATTTTATTTCTAACTTTTTAGTGATTTATCGCTACTTAACGTACTTGTACTATACTGTCTGTATAGTACTGTATAGTATATTATACGGCACTTGTAACCAAAAAGCTACCGATACTTACACTAAAACCGAAATCGCTGCAAGTGTGCCTATAAAATTTCAAGAATTCCTTCAGTTTTCCCAGGATATCATCATCAGATCCTAATGGGACCACCTTGAAAGTGTGCCCTTTCTATTAAAAAAAGAATTATCAAAATCGGACAACTCTGTAAAACGTTATGTGTGGTCATACATAAAAAAAATACGTGTCGAATTGAGAACCTCCTCCGTTTTTTTTGTGTCGGTTAAAAAATAACTGCGTCATTTAGTTGCATTAATTTACTTAAGCATATCTATGAGTCGGTGCCAGCCAAGGTTTTTACTTTAAGGACGTTACCTAGAACCCACAAACTGTTTTGCTACGTTAAATAAATCTTCTTTAACCTTAGCTGGCACCGACTTGATAGATATGCTAAAGGAAATTAAAGCAACAAAAGGACACAGTTATTTTTAACTTTTTGTGCGTTATGAGTCGGTTCTATTTTTTATTAAAAATGTTTATTCGAAGTTATTACCACCTTTACAGAATTATAATTTATCGGGTCCAATAGTTTTGAATTGCAGCAATATTTTGGTCTGGAATTGGTCTATTGTGGTGCAAAAAATCAATTCCGAAGCAAAAAGCGTGTGACATGAATACAGCAGGAATAAAATTGATATGGGAGGAATGTTGTGATGTTATGAGCAAATATTATGATTTTTTTCAAGCATGAGGAATTCATCATTTTTTTTTCTCTATAAAAACGTTTTCGCACGTGTTATTAGAGGGGACTGACCGAAGAGGAGGGGAAGGGTAGACCCAAGGGGGAGGTGCCAAATAAATGAAATGATGTATCGTTTTATACTTTTTGGGTGATTTTGATTAGGTGAAAATTTGTTATTCCTTTTTTGGGTGCCGACGCAAAATGAGGGTCTCAGTTTGACATCGAAGTCTTTGTGTGCGTTTGTCTGTGGCACCGCTTAAACGAATGGACCGATTTTGATGTGGTTTTTTCTTATTTAAAGGCCGTTCCTTAGAAGAATTATAGCTATATTTATCCCACAATTTAACCCGAAATCCAAACCAAAGATTTCATCAACGAAGTCACAAAGGCTGACTACTAGACCAACAAGGCATCCAAACGTAACTCTGTCTAGATCGAATTGATGAAATGGCAATTTTCAACTACTACAAGTTAGCCCTGACTGCTGTCACATCTGATGTTAAGTGATGATGCAGTCTAAGATAGCAGCGGGCTAGCTTTTTAGGAGTAAAATGAAATCCACACTAGTATCAGTTTCTACACGACATCGTACCGGAAAGTTTAATCGCTTGGCGGTAGGGTGGTAACTAGTCACGGCGAAAGCCTCCTACTAGCCAGTTTAAGATAAATGAAGAAAAATCTCAAACTTCCCCTCCGGGAATCGAACCCAGTACCTCCGTCTTATAAATCCACCGCGCATACCACTGCGCCACGGAGGCTGTTAAAGAATTCTTTGAAGATTTTAAGTAAAGTTCGTATAGTAAAATTGTTATTATAAAAACAAAAAACCTGACTGCTTAGAAGTTATGAACTTAAAAGAGAAAAACAAGAATCACTATATCTATATATCATTCTAAATACTTTATGGAGAAGCAAGCGGGGACGGGGGAAATGAGACTGTACACTTGGTACACTTTTTGCCATTTTTTGTTAAAACGGCAATATAAACATGATATGATATTTATATTTTTGAAATGGTCTTTTTACGACCTTTCATTTGATCCCCACATAGCTAAGATAAGTGAAAGAAATACACACGTCCCCCCTTTTTCCCCCATTTACAGCCGCCATTTTGAAAATTTATATAGCCTATCTCGCTGCCACAATTTTTACAAATTCAACGACACCTCACATGTCAAAATCCGTTTAGCCGTTTAGGGTGTAGCGCGTGCCGAAGAAATGGACATACATACATACGCTCAAAAAACAGACTCTCCTTCTGACGCAGTCGGGTAAAAACAAGCTATAACGAAGAATCTAAGCGTGAATTGATAGGAATATAACGTAAGTGCCATTATCAGTATAAGGGGGATCTGAAGGAAATCCCAAATGGTCCGTTTTGGGCATTGATAAAACTGAAATAGATAGGGTCAGTAAAGAGGTCAGTCTACGAGGGTATCTTTTGCGAGTATCTAAGTATAGTTAGTTACATTGATTTACGGACCTTTAACGTATAGAATTTTACCCAATTAAATTTTACTAAGGTTGCGTAAATACCCATTAGATTTGTTAGTTATATTGTGTTTTAACTCTATTACTAATAGTTAAAACATTTTTTACAAGTTAGCCCTTGACAGTAGACTATCAATAACAACTGGTGTTAAACATGATGCAATGTAAGATAGAAGTGGGCTAGCTTGTTCCGAGTTTGTTGAAATCCACACCCCTTCGGTTCTACACGACATGGTACCGGAACGCTAAATCGCTTGGCAGTACGGCCTAGGCCCCCCACCAGTCAGAACCAGATCAAGGTTTCATTCTGAGCTGGATCCATTTTCTAGGTTATGCTACACATCGCAGGGGTATACCGGTAAAATTGTGATGTGTGGCATAATTTATAAATAAAATTTTTCTTTCTTTCTTATCAATACAGAAAATCTCAATTAGCCATGCCGGGAATCGAACCCAGGACCTCCGTCTTATAATTTCACCTCACATTCCACTGCACGATGGAGGCCGTCATCTACGTATGATGAATGTTATCATCAAACGTCAACGCTCGTCGCTCGACTCCATCTTTGACGGCCGAGTGGCGCAGTGGGTAGTGACCATGCTTCTGCGTCCTAGGCTGTGGGTTCGATTCCCACATCTGGAAAATGTTTGTGTGATGAGCATGAATGTTTTCCAGTGTCTGGGGGTTTATCTATATGATGTAAGTATTTATGTATAATATATATATATATATATATATATATATATATATATATATATATATATATATATATATAAAATATTCATCAGTCATCATAGTAACCATAACACAAGCTACTTACGAGTACGCTTACTTTGGGGCTATATAGCGATGTGTAATTGTCCTATAATATTTATTTATTTATATTTGTATAACACAACTATTTAATATTAAATTAATTAATTACTTGATTACTTAATAACTAACCAAATTAATTACTATTTAATATTTTATATATAGTAAAAGATAAAATGAATATAAAAGAGGCAAAAAACAAGACGCTTCGCGACATTTCAACTCTGCGTCAACGTGAGTTAGCCTTAGCAAGTTCTACGAAGCTCTGTTAATAAAGATGGTTGTATACTTAATATAATGTTGGCCATCTATTCCGCTATTAATTACCTTATACTTAAAAAATCATACAAAGAATAGAAAAACGTCCTTACTATTAATATGAATCACCAGCTTAGGATATCGAGCGTAGAACCACCACACTGCACCAATGCGGGTTTGCGGGCTTAGGGTGATAATGTTTCATTTATTAACGATCAGGTTGACAATAGTGACCGGGGTCGACGGCTTACTTGCTTTCCGAGGCGCACGGGTGTAAAACCACCGACTTTCCGACTTCGGGCTTGAAATGTACTGAACATTTCATAGAAGAAAGAAAAAGTCCGAATTATTTCGTGGCCCGACCTGGGATTCGAACCCAGGATCTCGTGATCAAAGCCACATAGTCTAACCACTAGACCAACGAGGCAGTCATTAATTAATATTCGTACATTATTAAAATTCTAAAATGATTGTATTGCTAATTTATAAATAAAAAAAAGACGTGGGACACTCGGAGACTGCCGCGGTAAAGCTATTGCATAGCATTTTTTATCAACTTATGTTTACCTACCGACGTCATCGGAACCGTGTCCTAGCGGTAAGGCGCTCTAAGTGCCCGGATTGCCAGAGAGACGCGGGTTCTGCAATTATTTTTTCAAGCTTAATATTGCAAAAAGTTATTCATTTAAAAAAAAAATTGACTTTTTGACTCTTAAAAAAAAATTCGGAACCGACGGGATTCGAACCCGTGTCTCTCTGGCAATCCGGGCACTTAGGGCACCTTACTGCTAGGCCACGTTTCCCGATGACGTCGTTGCCGAAATTGTGCTTTTGATATTATGTTTTTGATACTCAGGGGTTGTTAGGTTTTTCGTTACGGAATTTCTGTATTTGGTCTCCACGCTCAAGGCCTGCGATAAAAGCTATACAATAGCTTAAAATACATACTCTCTGAAATTGTATATGTATACTCGCTGAAAACTTCCTTTGCAAAGTTAGAGAGAAGGTAAAATGTAAAATGAAATGTTCAAACCTTCTTTTATAGGTAGGTATTGTAAGTTGTAACTGCAGGTACCAAAATAAACCCGGTAATAAGAAAACACCTGCAGCTGTTTATACGAAAAAGTAGAAAATGAAACGTAAGAGAATTCTACATTTAATTTTCCGTTCCGTTCTACGTTTTATAAAACGTAAGATGTTTACTTCTACGACTTCTACGGATATTACACAGATTAGGAAAAAAATAAACAGATAAAGGTATTATAAGTTGGCGTGTATTTCCTTAATGTCATATTACGTATGCATTAGTTTATCTTATGATATTTATTGTGTTATTTATGTAATTTGTTGTGTAATTATTTTAACGTATGTAAATTATAACAAAGTTAAAACTAAAACCTCCTCGACTCCACTGCAATGAGGAAATGCAAAGCGGAAATGCTGCCAGTATCCTGGGCATTATGCCCCAGGATACTGGCAGCATTTCCCCTTTGTATGACTAAACTAATCCGTTGGCCAACGTAGCTGCCAGCTCTTTGGTCACCCGTAGACTCGATAACTCTTTTTGAGATATCGTCATAAAGAGCACGAGCCTCTGGTACCTATGGCCCTAAAGTCTGTACACCAAAATTTTTTAAATAAAAATAGAACCGACTCAAAACGCACTAAAAAGTAAAAAATAACTGTGTCATTCAGTTGGTTTAATTTGTTTAAGCATATCTATGAAGTCAGTGCCAGCCAAGTTTAAGGAACATTTATTTTACGTGGTAAAGCAGTTTGTGACACAGATTGTTTTTTCAATTTTGAGAGTCAGTTCTATTTTTTGTTATTTGACATAAGTTTTTAAATATACCCACTACAAGTTGGCCCTTGACTGTTATCGCACCTGACATTAAGTGATGATGCAATCTAAAATGGAAGCGGTCTAACTTGTTAGAAGTAGAATGAAACCTCTTACGGTTTCTACACAACATCGTACCGGAACGCTAAATTCGGTGGGGTGGTAACTAACCACGGCAAAAGCCTCCAACCAGCCAGACCAAAGAAAATCTCAATCTGCCGGGAATCGAACCAAGGACCTCCGTTTCATAAATCCCCCATTTGTACCACTGCGCCATGGAGGCCGTTAAAATTTAATTATTACTAAAATAAACTAAACTAAACTTATGGGAATTTTTCAGTATACGAGTACATAATGTCGAAGATTTTCGTTACCTTCCATTTACGATATAAGAGCGCAAGTGCAACACAAGTGCACTTCAATTTGCTCCACTAACGGGTACACAAACAACAGCGATGGTGTTATCAAAGAGAATGGGACAAAGGGTTGGAAAATTGTTGGAAGAAAACTCAGAAATTGTACGAAAATATTCTATAACGTGGCCTAGTTGTTACATTAGCTTCTGTCGTGTAAGCAACGTTAATAAAATACTATTTATTTATGAAATAAAATAAGAGTTGGGAAAGAAAGTTTTGACGACTTTCGTGGCGCAGTGGTATGCGCGGTGGATTTATAAGACGGAGGTCCTGGGTTCGAATTTATCTTGGTCTGGCTGGTGGGAGGCTTTCGGGGTCAAAGACGTAAAGCCAAGCGATTCAGCGTTCCGGTACGATGTCGTGCAGAAACCGAAAGGGGTGTGGATTCTTAGATTGCATCATCACTTAACATTAGGTGTGATAGCAGTCAAGGGCCAACTTGTAGTCATTAAAAAAAAAAAAAAAGTAGATGATCTGTTTGAGCTTTGATAGAAACGCGTGGAATCAAATCTATATTTTGTTTGGTGTGAAGGTAATGTCAAAAAAAGTTACACTTAAGGAAAGGAGGTCAATAGTTATTCGTATTCATCATCATTATCAGCGGGCCCACTACAGGACCAGGCTTCCCTCCTTATAGGAGAGGGGATATGGAACGTTTATCCACCACGATGCTCTAATACGGGCTTGCGAGTTTAGGGTGATAATGTTTCATTTATTAACGATCACTATCATATTTTGACGATAGTGACCGGGACGGCTTAATTTGCTCTCCGGGGAACGGATATATAACACCACCAACTTCCTGACTCCGGGCTTACGAAGTCGTGTAGAAACCGAAGGGGCGTGGATTTCATCCTACTCATAACAAGTTACTACTACCATCTTAGATTGCATCATCACTTACTGTCAGGTGTGATTGCAATGGGTGCATCCCAGTAGTACCCCCTAATTTTAGTTCTATAGAACTATTGATACACCATATTAGTGCTTAGTGTTAGTTCTATATAGAACTAATAGGACAGAATTAAAGAAATGTCGATATCAACATCTTGTATGTACGTTACATATAAAATATGTATAGTTTTTATAAGTATCATATGGAATCTCTTTTGATTCCAATAATAAATGTGCACTTAAATTTGAGAGTATCTATAAACATACTATATAGAGTAAAACTTTGCTTAAATTGCACAAAACGTCTTTAAAATGGTAAAATTTGTGTCCCGCTGTAACTTCTAAAATAAGAGAATATTTTTTTTAGACACAACTACTACTTGGTTTTAACAACTTAGCTTTTGTCGCACGGGACGTTTTTTTGTTAAAAAAAAATGAAATATCAATTAAAATAATATAAATTTTATAATTTATATGGTATAAGTAAAGTAAAGAGCAAAAACTATACTACAGTACTATATAGAACTATTGGGACATAATTTGACAGCACGGAAAATATCCCAACAGTTCTATAGAACTACGGTATGGGGTACTACTGGGATGCACCCGAAGTAATCAAGGGCTAAGTTGTAATGAATAAAAAAACGCAACAAGTAGATTTTAAGCCACTGAATACACCGTCAATCATACCCTTTAGAATGGAATATTAAAATAAACATAGCCGTACCTCCTTGAGTGAATTCTGTCACAAAAATCTCAACAACTACTTATATTTTTATTACCGCCGAATTACGACCAGTGCAAGAGCAAGTAAGCATAAAAAACTAAAGACTATTTTTCTAAGAATATTTTTCAGCTGCTAAAGTTTTAACGAAGTGCATTTTTAATTCCTCTTAACATAATAATGCGCCGTCTTTTGTTTTCGCAAAATTCTATTTTCTGTCTCCGCGGCGCATGAAAGTGCGCCAAATTAACTTTTCAGAATTTAAAAATATCATTCACTGGGCGTTTTTGAAAATATAAACATTTAAAAGTTCAGAAATAAACACTAATTAGAGACGGAGACGCTAATGCAATGCTTAATTTAATTGAAAATGAACTTTGCCCTGTTTTTAAATGTAAAATGTAGAGGTTTTACTACTAAATAGTTTTTGTACGTGTTTATACATTTTAACAATTGCTTGTTTTGGATTTAATATCTTTATCAGAGTATTCTATTGGCCCACCTAAATAAACTAGTGCCAAGCTCTATCTTTTTAGGAAAAGGGATACGAAGCTTAGAACCATCATATTGCTTTACTGCAACTTGGGCTCAGGGTGATAATTTTTGGGCAAAATATTACTATAGGTCCTACTGTTTCGAGAGACAGTGTCAGATTTTAATTGTTTTTATTTTAATAAATTCATTTTAATTTTATTTTGAAACGTTTTCAGAAAATCAGAAATCCTTGTAACTTGGCAATTTTTTCGAATTCAAATTCTTCCTGGCAGCTACTTCGGCCTTGATTAGTTTGGCCATCCAAAGGGGAAATGTTGCCAGTATCCTGGGCACTATGCCTCGTGGAGTCAAGGAGGTTTTAGATTTAATTTAATTAAGTTTTAACTTTGTTCTAATTATTTTAGCGTATAATATATTGGTTATTTATATTAAACAGAACAGATTCTTCCTTTTTTCAAAAATTATTATCATTTAACTGTGACCCATAAAAACGTTATCAGAAAAATTTACTTGTGAATAAAACTAATTAAACTAACTGTACTAACATATAAATAATGATATATGTAAGTATAGATAAAACATAGATATAATGGATTAAGTGCACTAAATACTTTGTGGTTAGTAACAATGTTGTGTTTCAATCAGATCGGATCACGAGATAGGAACGTATCCAGTAATGAGATGCTCTTATCTGATGGAGATGCTGAGACTTGAGGCTCTTGAGGGTAGTAAATACATAAAGCTAATTACTGACTTATGTGTTTCTCTTATGTTACTGGACAGATATATCATTCCCTTCTCAAACAATATGAGTTAAAATTGTGCTAAGTTTCATTTGAATACGCTCAGTAGTTTCAGCGTGAATCGCGGCCGACAATAATACGGACAGACAGACAAAAATTTAAAAAAAATCATTTTTAACCGACGAAATAAAACGGAGTAGGTTCTCAATACGTATATATATTTTTTTTATGTATGACCACGCTTAACTTTTTACTGAGTAGTCCGATTTTGATAATTCTTTTTTTATTAGAAAGGGCACACTATTAAGTTGGTCCCATTGTCATCATGTTAGGACCTGATGATGATATCCTGGGAATTTACTTTTTAGTGCGTTTTGAGTCGGTTTTATTTTTGTTAAATTTTTTTAGGTTCAGTATCGTTTATATATTGACCTCCAAAAATAAAATTAAAAATATCTTTAGTGTACAGAATTTAACCTGTTCAATTTTATTATAACGATAGATTATAAGGTGAGGCTAGAAAATGATTTCTCAAAAATCACCTCTTCTAGGGACGAGTTTAAATATATACCATTTTCACGCTGACGAAGTCGTGGAGGTTTTAACTATTAATGTATGAGACCAAGGAGATAGTCATCCTACTGGCACGCGTAGGAAAGAATGCATTCACGCAGAGATATCTACCTCTAAATAGAGCTGACTCGCTCGCTCAACCGCCCCCTGAGGGACTCTGAACCTTCTTAAAGTCCCCATAGTTAAAAACTAAAACTATGCCTGAATACTGAAAGTACCTATTCATATTTAATATGCATTAAAATCAAATTCAATTTAGAATTCAATTTTGATATTGCACACAGAGTTCCAGGGCTAGGTAACATACGAGCTAAGCTGCTAAGGCATTAGGGGCGTCTGAATAGTGTTTTCTGGGCCATTCCGTTGATTTATGTACTTCTTTAGTGTGGGGAATTGCAATTTGCTAATTTTCCTAACATACGCCATTTACAAATTGGATAGCTTTTTGATATATAAGTACGTACTCGTAAGCATTTATCTACTCTGTTGTATTTTAAATATATGTATCTTTACTTATAATAAAACTGTAACAGTACAAACGTAGTTTTGGTAGATCTTTCTTTGCCCATAGGTAGCAAAGTATTGTTTGTTACCGCCTGCAGCACCAGAAAATATATTTAGAATTTAATATGGATATAGTGATCCTTGTATTTTTTACTTCTTTCAATTAATTACTCCTAAGCAGTCGAGTTTATTGTGTTTACATTAAAAATTATATATTAAATCTCAAATTACACAGCGTTTTTAATAAAAGTTTCCAGATGGTGTAGCTCTTTCAACGATTATCATAACATTTGAGCCACTTTATACAAAACCTTATCAATTTCTTTACAAAAACCTTCTTCAAAAATTACTCTATCTAGGGGTGAAGATTTAAAAAAAAATAGAACCGACTTAAAACGCACTAAAAAGTAAAAAATTACTGCGTCATTTAGTTGCTTTAATTTACTTAAACATAATTATCTATGAAGTCGGTGCCAGCCAAGTTTAAGGGACATTTATTTAACGTTCTGGGTAACGTCCTTAAAGTAGAAACCTTGACTGGCATCGACTCCTAGATATGCTCAAGTAAATTAAAGCAACTAAATGACGCAGTTACTTTTTACTTTTTAATGCGTTTTGAGTCGGTTCTATTTTTTGTTAAAAATTTTTATTTCTTAATTTTTAGTGATTTATCGCCACGTAACGTACTCGTACTATACTGTCATAGTATATTATACGGCACTTGTAGCCCAAAAGCTACTGATACTTACACAAAAACCGAAATCGCTGCAAGTGTGCCTATAAAATTTGAAGAGTTCCTTCAATTTTCATAGGATATCATCATCAGATCCTAACATGATGACAATGGGACCATCTTGAAAGTGTGCCTTTTCTAATAAAAAAAAATTATCAAAATCGGACAACTCTGTAAAAAGTTTTGCGTGTTCATACATAAAAAATGAAAATATACGTGTCCAATTGAGAACCTCCTCCGCTTTATTCCGTCGGTTAAAAATTAAGTTTATTACGTTCATTTTATATCATAAAATAAAACATTAAGTAATCATATAGTTTCAACACTATTCCATGTTTTCATTGTATTCCCGTAACACTTAATACGCAAAAACGATTGCCGCTTCAAATTGATTCCTCGAGTTACAATACAGCAATTTCGAAGCAAAATATTAAAGCAATTTGAATCTATTGTGAATTGTATAATAGTATGATTTATGATTGTGGAATCAATTTACAAACGAGATTTGTCAAAGTGCAGTATAGTTTGACGATATCTTTATAAATATTTCTAAATATGCTTGTATGTTTGTCTATCACAATAGTGATGACATTCAGTAACTTTGAAATAAAAATCAAACTACTAAACCAATTTTATTTTAATTTTTTGCAATCTTGAAGCATTTCCCTTTTGAATAAAAAAAGACGCGTGGCACTCGGAGACTACCGCGGTAAAACTATTTATTGCATAGTATTTTTGACGTGACAACGTCTTATAATTTGATAGCCGGCTGCACGCACGAAAAAACTCGCTTTGAGGCGTTCCATGTAAGGCTTGAAGTGCAAGCGAGAGCGCGGAACGAGCGACAAAGAAGCACAATCGGCCTTTGCGTTCGGCAGCGTCCGACATCCGTCTATTAAATATATTAATTTTAAATTAAAAATTAATATATTTATTATAAATTTATAAAATCAAAATCAATTATTTTATTAATTTAAATTAATATTTATAAAAATATACTTAAATTAAAATTTTTAATAACCAATTTATTGCTAACATTCCATCAGTATTTTCTTAAGACATTGTCACATTCAACTATCGTCAGTAAACCGACTTTACAGACAACCAATTTTTTTTATCAACTTATGTTTACCTACCGACGTCATCGGGACCGTGACCTAAAAAAAATTAAACGGACTTTCAATGAGTTTTTGAATTATCACGCTTGAAAAAAAAAATTGCGGAACCGATGAGATTCTCTCTGGCAATCCGGGCACTTAGAGCGCCTTACCGCCAGGCAACGATCCCCGATGACGCCGTTGCCGCAATTGTGCTTTTGATATTATGTTTTTGATACTCAGGGGGTGTTAGGTTTTTTTCGTAACGGAATTTCTGGATTCGGTCTCTACGCTCAAGGCCCCTGTTAAAAGCTATGCAATAGCTTAAAATCAATGGACGGCTTAACGTTCACTACACCGCACCAACTTCCCAAATCCTGACTAGGCGTATCTTGAAACATAGCAGGCACTCGTATCCAGGATTTCGTGATTCGGGTCTTAAGACCCATATTTAACTACTGGATTAACTAGGCGTTTACAAGTAGTATCGTACTGAAATATTACAAGTAAATTTCTCATCTCTATTGATCACTGAAGATTACAACAGATTTCTCAATAAAATTCGTTACGCCACCTCGGGGCGTCCTCGCCGGCGCATTCAACCTGTCTCGAAATATTATATTGAGCCAAATTACATGATTCGTCGTTAGGAAGGCACCTTGACCACTGACATACTAAATGATAGATGATACTAGAGGAGCGTAGTTCTTGTTCCCGTAGGAATCCGGAGATAAAATGGCCTATGTTTTATTCTGATATGTAAGCTTGTGAATTTTCATCAAAATTTATATTCAAGAAGCTTCTGAAAAGATTTCTTCTTGATAAGCAACTCGAATTCCAGCATCACGTGGCGGAGTTTTCTTTTTTATAGATATAAATATATATCATACTGTTGGCAGCATTGCGAACCATAGACTGTAGAGGTGCCGTTTTGTGTCGTTGTGGTAGACTGCTAAAAGTAACGGTTACGGGCAGTTATATAAGCAAAGCCCTAATGGTGAAGTAATTATTATTTTGTGTGTTCTCTTTGTGTGCAGTTATGCTGCCAGTTAATTTTGTTAAATGTTAAAGTGTAATAAAATATAATGCTTGTTAAGTAAATTATGTGATTACCGTCATATTGTTTCATTTTGATTTGATTTAAGAAAGTTTGTAATTAAAATGTGTTAATATTTTGGTTAATGTTGTTTTCCTGCTCGTGCCTTTTAACCCCTTCTGATGATGTATCTAATATCAGAAGCGGGATAAAGGACTTAACGCCTACAAAAAGTTAACCGAAATCAAAATGAAACAACCTAAAAGTAGTGCTTCGCGAGTGAAGTGTAATTTTATGTACGTCTGGTTCAATATTGGCACGCCTCTGCGGGCCTAAGTTTGGAACCAACCAGCGCTAGCAGTACCTTACTGTTTGGCACTATTCAGCACGATGCCAAAAGCATCATGGCTCGTTGCCGCTGACATGTCCAGGCGGAAAGTAACCAGGAGTAAAAGTATGTAACGCTGACTACGATGTCTGGTAAGAAACAAATTCCATAAGACGACGTTTCTGAGTACGATTTCATATTTTATTAAAAGTCAATCGCTATTAAGAGTAATCTAACTGTTTGAGTTATTGCAATAAGAAAAGTTAATTACGTTAAACTTTTTGCAAATGTCGGTAGTTGAAGAACAAAGAACACTTTCGTGTTACTATGACAATAATTTTCAGTAGTAGTAATCAGTGTCTGAAATAGTTGTGTGCAAATATTTTATTCAACGCAAAGACACTAACTAAGTACCTACCTTAGTTACTATGCTCATTCAGCAAAAACAAAGGACATGTTTTGTGTACCTATCAAGTAGAAATCGTTTTCCCGCTTGTTCTTACCGTCGTTGAAGTGTTTCCGTTGAGTAGTTACTGTTAAATAAAATCAAGTAACGATCTCGAATGTCCATTATAGTCTGTCTGTTAAGAAGTACCTACCTACATCGCTGTGTAGTGTAATGGGAACATTTTCTAACATAGATTTTTAAAGGTTACAGAACTGTCACTTTGCCGCGTATGTCTTGCGCGCCCTGTTCGGATGTGATGAGGAGACAAAGCCGTGTCACCTCTGTACATCTGAGTCACCTGTTCAACACAACCACCGTGCTGTGAGAGGTGTTGTTGGACAATTCTGTTGGACAATTTCGTCTTTCCGGTAAAGTTGAATTTGGAATTTAATTGTAAGAAAAATAGTTTTCTTATTAAATGAAAAGTAAAAGGTTATTAATAAAAGTACCCACAAATAACAGTTGTGAAGTAAAAATTAAAACCATAAGTTGAGGTCAGGGCTGACCGAGCTATAACGATCCGATTATCAATTTGAAAAGTACCTACCTATGTCTGTTTAAAAAAAAAAAAACAATATTTTGTCGATACGTAGATACCCATTTGTTAAGTTTAACTACAAAGAATTGATAGCGGAAGTCAGACATGACCGAACGGTAACGATTGAGTTATCAATTTGCAATGTACATGCTATGTATACTTTTTATCGATACCTTGCTACGCAGTTAAAAGTTGAACTTAAACTCGTTGTTGTTAAATAGTTAACAACTGTTTTCGTAGTAGAGTCATGATTTTCTTCACATAGTAGTACAAATACGCTAATTATGTGCTTTGCCTAGACAAGATACCATTTAATAGAAACGTGTAATTTCTAATGCTATTTTGTCGACTATTGCTATAATATGCGACAGTGGTAGTCGCGTTCATTTTTCTGTTAGCAGGCTCGTATGTAAAGTCGTCCCAGGCTGCGGCGGAGTTCGTAGTGCCGTGGCAAGAGGAATGCGTGCGTGTGCATGCACCACGCTCGAGTGCCTGAAGCGCGTGTCCTGTGCGTGCGCCTATGCTGGCGCATTCGTCGCTTCTGTGCTGGTGCTTCAGCGTTCTTGCTGAAGAGCATCTAGTGCTCCCGCTAAAGCACACCTGGCACTCCTGCTGTGGTACATCTGCCACTCCTGCTGAGACGCATACGGCGCGCCTGTAACAGCGTGTACTGCACGTCTTGTATCGGCGTGAACTGACGGCCAGTGGCCGCGCATGCTACGTGGACTACGCGCTCACGGCAGCGTGATCTACGTTCCTGCGGCAGCAAGCTGCGGCGGCACTAGTCGCGCACTTATTGCCGAAATGTCTGCTTGGTGTGACGGTCTGCGCACTCCTGGCAGTGTTGCGTGCCTGAGGTGGCAGATGGTGCACCTTGGACGCAGCTGTGAGACGATAACGGCAGGCCTGTTAGTGGCTGGTCGTACAGTACCTTGGTGAGAGTAAACGTTTAATTTTATTTGTGCTTAACCTTTAATTCTGCCTATTCTGATTAAGTTGTTCCGTTACAACTCGCATAGGATCAAAGAGATTGACAATAATAGTTACACCAAGAAATAAAGTTTGTCCTACAAAAAATATTTGAAAAGTAGCTCGCATTACTATGAAAATTCATAAATAGTTATGTCAAGATTTTAATTCGATGACATTTCCACTAATTGTTTTATTTTTGCTTTCTTTGCTTTGACGTACCACCAAGCAATTTAGCGTTTCGGTACGATGTCTTGTAAGAGACCGAAAGGGGTGTGGATTTCCATCCTCCTCCTAACAAGTTAGCCCGCTCCGATCGTAGATTGCATTATCACTTAACATAAATTGTGATAGTAGTCAAGAACCAACTTGTAGTCGACCAAAATAAAAAAATATAATAGTCGTGGCATATTATATCTTTGAAAAAGTAACTGTTGAGTTATTTACAACTCTTCTAGATTGAGTCTGCCTTTTAATACATTGATACCGCAGATCTCTTTTAAAGCCAAGTACGTCATTGCAATTTATAAGCACTTTTTGGAAGTCTATTTAAAAGAAACAAATTTGAATTTTGAGTGCGAGTTAGGACACTAAATAATTGTAGACGAAAAAAACTTGTATTCTATTAGTCTCTACCCTAACGATTCAGTTGTAAATTCATTAGTAGGTACACTTTGCTGAAAAGAGAGTAGTTTGACTAGTCAATGATTTAAGTTTGGTCCAAGCTTTACGTATAGTTCAAGAATAGGGCAAGAATTAGTAAAAAGGTCCTTGCAATATTGACAGACGCTTTATACGCTTTGTAATTTTACATCTTGTAGATTACATTCCTGTTTAGATTACATATCGCCCATATGTTGTAACTGAATTTGTCAGTAAAGATTGCTTTAACAAGGCAAGGCGTAAAGCTGACCCAGCTTTACAACGTGTAACGTGTTCAAGTTAGAGACGGTACTGATTAGTTAAAAACCTTATCGATTAACTTATTGTGCACCTAAAAACCTGCGAGGTCTTTAAGATTATTAGTTCGTTGTACAATAGTTAGTAGTCTAAAGGTATTTTCAACTAAATTAAAGAAACCTGTAGTGGTTCCTTTGAAGATTCTAATTTTTAAATTTAAAAATTAGAAACAGACGTTGTTTTTTAATTTTATTTTCGCACATAGCTTTTTCAGTAACTGTAATTTTTTATGATGACATCATAGTTGGTTGACAATTAGTTGCCTTCGTCTATTGTTAGAGATAGCTCACGCTGAGTACCTATAGGTAGAGCGAAAGTAACGTATGGGTAGATGTCTTGAGTACCTGCCCACTGTAACCAATTTGAATCCAGTCCCATGTATTTGGTGTCATCAGGATGTTTAGAGCTGTGGTAGCGTAATGAATTTTATTCACTTGCAGATGGCAATGATTCACGCAGAGCACAGTCAACCGTGTCGTCGGCGGTGTCTGTTGGTAGACACAGTGACAGCCGAGTACATCGTCTCATAATGGTGATCAAGGACCCCTGACGTATGTGACTTATCTATTTTGGCGGGAGGCAGTTCATTGTTCCATCGGTTCCGTAGTTAGCTAGTTTGGATTGTGAAAATAACGTCAAGGGTTCAAGTCCCGGGTCAGACAAAATAAAAATCAGTTTGAATTGTTTTTGTTAAAATTTCAACATCACCTTTGTGCCTTAGAAGTTGTAGAGCACGTAGAGTCTTCAGTCCTGAGCCTGATCTTTTCTCAGTCGTATTATAAGCCGTCCCTCTCGACATAAAGATAATCTGCCGTGATCGGGTAGATATTCTGAGTTGAGAAACACTTACTTACTTAAAGATTCCAAACTGCTTTTACGAAACTTAACCTTGTTGCAATTGTTAGGAAACTCAATTTCCTAACAATAAAGGCTAAATTGAGGGAACTCTGTGCCTATAAGAATGCCATATGTAAATAAGTTGCGTTGACTTGGTGATAGAAGTCATTTCAGTTTTTAACAACTGATTCATAGGGGGAATGATTCCAGTGTTGACCTTGAGTTAGGCTAACCTTGCGCTCAACTTATGAGACATAAGACAATGGTTGAACGTGTGTTTCTTTGACCAATAATGTGTTTCTGTTTGTGTTGTACAGATGCCCGATAGCAGCCAGGCAGAGCGACGCTGGCAGAGGCGTGCTCGGTACTGCCTTGAAGGGGCTTGCTGTGACGGCAGCACCAGTGTCGGTGCGGGCGGCGGCGCACACATCGTCGTGGCGTGGCTGGCAGCGCGAAGTTTGGCGCTAGCTGACAGCGCATCCCAAGCAGTGGCGCGGTTGATGGGCGCGGTGTATGCTTCGGTGGGACGTGCTGGGCCTGAGGTTGTTTCCGGGCACTCAATCGTTGTTATGTCAATCACATTAAACCATGCTTGTTTCACTGTTTGTTGCCATAAGGTTTAGTAAAATGGTCAAGCTCTATTAGACTCTATTGAGCTCTATCAGGCTCTATTGCCCTCTGTTGAGCTCTATTGCACTTTATCGAGCTGTATTGCTCTTTACCTAGCTCTATGAGCTCTATAAAGTTCTACTTCCCTTTATCAAGCTCTGTTGCTCTCTAATGAGCTCTATCAAGCTCTACTGCCCTTTATGAAGCTCTTTGGCTTTTTTATCAGATTCTTGACCACTATCAGTCTTGGTTAGGCTCTATTAGGCAAATGGCAATCGATGGTGTTATAAGTTGTGATTGAAATAACAGGGATTGGTACACCCTTCGGGAGCATGGCTCTGTTGGGTTGGGCGATATGAAGGCTATCGCTGTCAAGTAAACACATATTGCGTTGACCTTCAGTTCTGGTGTGAGCTGGTGTACCCTTGGCCGGGGAAACGCGTGGACTCGCGTGGGAAAAAGCCATTTTGGAGACACAAACGTAGTCGTGGGCGTCTGGTACAGACGCAGACGATGGCGTTTGCTTACTGCTGACGGTTGGCCGGACTTCGAGAAGGAAAGAGTGATACGTATCAGGGCCCTATTTTTAATATTTTGAGACGTCTCAGAGGTGAAGCCTGTAAGATAGAGTATCTTAGATGACGTGTGTTGTGTGATGTATGAATTGATTGAGAGTTTTTATAAAAGGAGGATGGTCGAGCAGTGTGGTGAAAACGTCTAGGATATTTAGTTCTCCTTCTAACATATTGTTATTCGCAGATCACGGTGACGATGACGAATGTGCATTGAACTCCCTCAATGCAGGTGTCACACACTTCGAGCTCTACTGGCCTCTATAGTAGAGGCTGATGGTGCGGCTCCTGGTGCAGTCGTCAGTGACTGGTGTCGCTGATCCCAGTCACGTCTCCGGAGATGCCTGGGTCGAGGACGCCCCACTATCAGGAAGGCCGTGTTGGCAGCATTGCGAACCATAGACTGTAGAGGTGCCGTTTTGTGTCGTTGTGGTAGACTGCTAAAAGTAACGGTTACGGGCAGTTATATAAGCAAAGCCCTAATGGTGAAGTAATTATTATTTTGTGTGTTCTCTTTGTGTGCAGTTATGCTGCCAGTTAATTTTGTTAAATGTTAAAGTGTAATAAAATATAATGCTTGTTAAGTAAATTATGTGATTACCGTCATATTGTTTCATTTTGATTTGATTTAAGAAAGTTTGTAATTAAAATGTGTTAATATTTTGGTTAATGTTGTTTTCCTGCTCGTGCCTTTTAACCCCTTCTGATGATGTATCTAATAATACTATATTTATTTATTCATTTATTTAGGCATTGTTAAGAAAAATCAATCAGCGTTACCAATAAATTATAACTATCTTGATGTATTGTGTATAAATCAAATATAAAAGTTTATTTATGTATGTATTTAATGCATAAGACAATATGTAGTATAAACAGAAATAATTTAAAAGTCAATTATGTTAAATTTATTTTAGTTTTAGGTCTCAAAGTGTCAGTTTAAATTATCTTTAGTTATTGTAGTCATTCAGTTTTAGATTAGATAGACTTATTCTGTTTCTTCTTTTTTAATTTTTCTCATGTAAGTTTATTGTTTAGCTTTTCATAGCAGAACTTTAACTTATGTATGCTAACTTTTATTCTGATGATGGTTTAGATTGTGTAGTTGTTTCTTCTAGTTTTGCTGCTTTTGTGGCGGTACCTGAGCATGGATCCAGCTGAAAATGTCTATATGGTCTTTTGGATTATGTAGCAAATTCTGAGCTGGGTCCATTTTCTAGGTTATGCTACACATCGCAGCGATATACCGGTAAAATTGTGATGTGTGGCATAATTTATAAATAAAGATATTTTTCTTTCTTTCAAAAGACATTCATCCAAGAGTAACGTCCATAAACACTTTCGCCTTTAAGTATAATAATAGTAAGGATAAATCTACATAACTACTTACTATATTTTGTCACCTTCATAGATAGATAGCATAATCATAATCACTACATTGGCTGACCCTCCTTGTAGGCATATGGTGTGGAAACTCACCACGCTGCTCCAATGCGGGTTTGCGGGCTTAGGGTGATTTAATTTTATTAACCATCACTATCAGATGTTAATAATAGTAACCGAAATCGACAACTGAACATGCTGTCCGAGACAGACGATGCACATCACTAACTTTCCGACTCCCGGCTTAGAATTTACTAAAAATTTCTATGTAGAATGAAAATCTCAGAATTACTCTGAAATGCGACACCGGATTCGAACTTTTTTTTTATTTTTTTATCAACTACAAGTTGGCCCTTGACTGACTTAAGACCTCGTGAACGAAGTAATGGCATTACCGACCTTATACCTGGATATAAAAATCAAACATAATATCATGCATAATTTCGGCACTTTTTAGGCTACGGTGGTCACCGTAGCCTAATGGCAAAGCGCTCTAACCCAGACAACCAAAGACACTTTCTTTACGTATGATCACGCATAACTTTTTACAGAATTGTCCGATTTTGATTATTCTTTTTTTTTGAAAGAGCACACTTCCAACTTTTCAAATTTTAATGGCACTCTTGCAGAGATTTCGGTTTTTGTGTAAGTATCGGTAGCTTTTTGGCTACTAGTGCCGTATAATACTATGACAGTATAGTACGACTACGTTACGTGGCGATAAATCACTAAAAAGTAAGAAATTGAAATTTTTAACAAAAAATAGAACCGACCCAAAATGCACTAAAAAGTAAAAAATAGCTGTGTAATTTAGTTGCTTTAATTTACTTAAGCATATCTAGGAGTCGGTGCCAGCCATAGTTTCTACTTTAAGGACGTTGCTTAGAACCCACAAACTGCTTTAGTACGTTAAATAAATGTTTCTTTGACTCCTAGATATGCTTAAGTAAATTAAAGCAGCTAAATGACACAGTTTTTTTTACTTTTTAGTGCGTTTTGAGTCAGTTCTATTTTTTGTTAAAAATTTGTGATATTATATTTACATTCAAATAGAAGTAAACTAACTTCTAGATCAACAAGGTAGTTATAGGTTTATAGTACTATTTGATAGATTATGCATATTACCCATATAACGTTGAATTAAATACCATTCCTATGTGTGATCTACGGTTCGTTGAATACAAGAACTACGTAGATACTAAGCGCGCTGTGTTCGTACACTTGAGGCATAAATTAGCGTTAGCTTCGTACCACTTCACTTTAGTTAGTTTCACTGTAATTGAATCGACAAGCATACACTACAGATAGGAACAGAGAGTTGGCTTATGTTTGAAATATGTAAGCATCATATCGCTCTAGTAACGCAAAGAAAGGAACAGACAATCGCATCTGAAAACGCTAATTGTGCGTCCACAGTGACGGCTTAGCGCGGTTGCGACGACGGGCGCGAAATATCTAACATTTGAACCTTCATTTGCGTCCATAGTATTATAAAATAATAGAGAGAATTCTGAGGATTTTGTTATAATTAAACTCCGTCTTTTTTAAAGTGTTTAAAGAGATTACGATATCTCGTCGCAAAACCAATTTCACCATCACCATCTGGATGTTTGGTTATCAACAACCTCGATTTTTCAGACCGTTTCTTCCGCACACATGTAAACTATGCAATCATCTTCCTGCTGCGGTATTTCCTGCAAATTTTAACATGGGAGTACTTAAGGGGCGAATTAACCAATGCCTCAAAGGCCGGCAACTCATTAGCAGTGCCTGTGGTGTTGCAAATGTATATGTGCGGCAGTAAATATCACACATCAGGTGACCCGTATGCTTGATTGCCCGCTTTAAATAAGGCGAAAATAGCGATAAAAAAGGAATCTCAAACTATACGAAAATTTAAATTTCATGTTAGTAAATAATATATCTGCCCAGCGGTTATCCGAGAATCAGAGTATGCTAAGTTTCAAATCAATCGAGTTTGTATTTTCAAACATCTCGTGTTGAGTCAATAGGTCAGTTAGTGGTATTTCGATTGTAATTTATGTTGTACAGATATCATAATTTAAGTTGTAATTACCACCCTTTTTTTAGCTTTTTTTATTTTTTTTTATCGACTACAAGTTGGCCCTTGACTGCTATCACACCTGATGTTAAGTGATGATGCAATCTAAGATGGAAGCGAGCTAACTTGTTAGGAGTAGGATAGAATCGAATAGAAATCCACGCCCCTGTCGGTTTCTACACGACATCGAACCGGAACGCTAAATCGCTTGGCAGTACGTCTTAGTCGGTAGGATGGTAACTAGCCACGGCGAAAGCCTCCCACCAGCCAGACCAAGACAAATTAAGAAAAATCTCAATCTGCCCCGCCAGGAATCGAACCCCGGACCTCCGTCTTATAAATCCACCGCGCATACCACTGCGCCACGGAGGTCGTCAAACTTAACACATCTTAGTATTTGCATATCAGTGGACGTGTCAGTATAAATTAGGTCCCATTTTATAAAACGGTAGTGTTATTAGGTGGTAGTTCGAGTGGTAATGATATAGTAAGGCATCTGGATGTTTTTTACTGTTTTTCATGATAAAGAGCATAATTTACCAAGCGTTTTACTGAGTTATTGATCGCTCCAAATTACTGGAGATGAGTTGTTGATAACAAGGGGCTACTTAATTTAAAACCGCCTTGGGAACTGTACTTGAACAGACTTTCTATTAGGGAGATATTATTAAGATTCGAACTTATAATAAATAATAAACAATTTGGTACTTGTATATAGATTTTGAATTTTGGCAATGTGTAAGGTACTATAATGGTAATAAAGTGCAGAGACAGGCCTGTTAGCCCAGTGGTTAGCATGTGGCTTCTAATTTGTGGTCCTGGTATTGAGTCCTAGGTGGAAGTATGAGAGTCGCGTTCGGAACGCCGAGTCGAGCGGACGCGTGCGTTCCTGCAGTCTGTCCGTACTTCGTACTGGGTGTTAGGAATCTTTAAAAAACGTTCCGTTATCGTTGTCTTCTAAATCTTGTCAGACCCGGCCCTTTTCAGGGCCATCTTGTAGTTATTGTTGATAACTATCGTAGGGTTTGTCGTTTTTGAGCGGCGAAAGTTGGCTGGCGTGATAGGACTTGCGCGCGTACGCTGTGTATTATTCTCAGTGTGTGCGTGTAGTGGCCTTTCGCGAGCGCTGGGTGAGAACGTAGTACGAGTTGTAACTATATAGTTCTCACCGAGCGTGTTGTAGTTTATTCAGTTCATTGCGATCGTAGTTTTCTGTAAGTAACAAGGCCCTTTTCAGGGCCACCTTATTGTTAATTTTAGATTGATAATTAATTAATTAATCGTATATAGTCGTTATTGATATTTGGTAGAAATTTGAATAATTTGTTCGTTTATTAGGTTGTCGTTTCAATTGAGCTCGGGGCGGTCAAAGTCCACGAGTAGTTATTGTTTTTGTTTTCTTTTCTTCTCAGAGCTAGTTGTTGTTTCTTTGTTCTTTGATGTTGTTGTCGTTTAATATTGTTACCTGTTATTAATTTTGCTGGTGGTTATTAAGCGTCAACCCGTCTGGCTAGCCAGACGGGTTAAATCACGGCGATGGCCGACGACCAGTCGTCGGGAGTGGAGGGGGCGCCTGTACGCAGAAGTCGCCGTGTGGCAGGTTTTCGAAACCTTGGACCGGCTACACGTTTCTCAAGGCGTGGCGAGTCTGTCTCGCCTAGCTCGCGGGACTCGTCGCGCTCAATGACGCCGGCGCCCAGTGCTACAGTTTTAGCTACTGCAAGAGCAGAGCTGGCGGCCGCGCGGAAGGAGGCCCGAGAGGAGTCTTTTAATAAACTCCTTAAGGACCGAACTACTCGGAAAGATTCCACTGAGCCTGTCCTCGACCATGAGGAGGGCATGACCAGCGGGGCCTCATGTCGCGAGGACCCCTCGGGACTTACGTCTGAGGAATTGCGAGCTTTGGCGGGTCGGAGCGCCACCGCTATCATGCAGCTGGCCGCGCGCTCTAATACACTGAAGGGTACGTCCGTGCGAAGGTTTAAAGAGGCGGCGACGGAGCTCCAGGAGATTGTGGAGGCCCTCGTGTCCCGGACGGAAGGCGAAGAGACGCGTCGGTTGCGAGCTGACAATGCTCGGTTACGCAAGGAGCTTGATAACCTCAAAGCGGAGGTTAAGGCTCACCGGCGCGAGTTCACTGAAATGCGGACGGCTGCAAAAAGTGTGACGGCACCCACACTGAGCATTGATACAGTGGAGGAGCTCAAGGCCTCCCTTGTGGCCTCGGTCGGGGTTATGCTAGATGCCCGCTTCGCTGGTATCGAGGAGCGTCTTCTTCCTCAGAAGGTCCATCACCCCACTCTGGCGGCAGACGTAAGGAGACCAGCTGCAACACCTCATCCAGAATCTCCAAATAAGGCATCGATGCCTCGTGACGCTGGAGTAGCAGCGGCGTCTCCTGGAGCTTCACAAGCGACGGCGGGCCCTAGTGGGGCAATACCGGTTGCAGAGAGCTGGGCCACTGTCACAAAGAAAGGAAAGAAGGCCTCCCGACCTTCGGCGTCAGCCGCTACTTCCGCGACTGCAAAGGCTCCCTCTGCGGCTGCTCCTAAGAGAGCCGAGCCAAATCTGTCTGCCCCGAAGAATGCTGCGGTCATCATAACTTTGGCCCCGGATGCGGTTAAAAAAGGGGTCACCTACGCCCAGGTCCTCGAGCAGGCCGAAAGAAGAGTAAGCCTGCAAGAACTTGGTATAAAAGGGGGAATTAAGATCCGTCGAGCCGCCACAGGTGCTAGACTTTTGGAGCTACCGCAGGGGCAGTCCAAAGAGCAGGCGGATACTTTGGCTGGCCGCCTGCGGGCAGCGCTGGATGGAGTTGCCGAGGTTACTTGTCCTTCCAAGACAGTGACCCTCCGAATTACTGGCCTGGATGACTCTGCTACATCAGAAAAGGTGGCAGCAGCGGTAGCCAGTGCTGGGGGATGCCCGTTGGCGGCAATAAAAGCAAGCGAGGTGCAACAGGGACCTAGAGGGATGGGTATAGCCACGGTGCACTGCCCTGTGACTGCTGCTAAAAAGATTTGTGACGCCGGCCGGCTACTAGTGGGATGGAGTTCCGCCGGTGTTCGTGCCTTAGAGCAGCGCCCATTGCGTTGCTTCAAATGTATGGCTCTGGGGCACACAGTTCCCGTGTGTCCTTCGAATGTTAACAGGAGCAGACTTTGTTTCCGATGCGGTGGTGAAGGCCACAAGGCAGTGGAGTGCGTAGGTGACATGCACTGCGCCGTTTGCGCTGATGCAGGGGTGCCTGCGGGTCACGTAATGGGGAGCAACAAATGTTGCCCTCCTTCTGTCAAAGGTAGGATTGGCCCTCAGCCACGGGCCGGCGAAGCGCAGGAGGATGCTGATATGTCATGAATCAGACACGACATATTAGCGTCCTTCAGACGAATCTGAACCACTGTGCGGGGGCTCAGGACCTCCTACTGCAGTCCGTCGCGGAGTGGCAGATTGATTTGGTTGTGACATGCGAGCCATACTTTATTCCCTCGCAGGCACATTGGGCTGGGGACACTGATGGCTTGGTTGCGGTTGTGTCGGCAAATAACACTGGCCCCTCTCTGTCTGCTGTAGAGAGAGGCCCGGGGTATGTGGTGGTCAGATGGGGGGAGTACATCATCGTCGGTCTATACTTCTCTCCAAATCGCACGCTGGCGGAGTTTGAGAATTTTCTCGACTCCGTTAGTGAAGCTGTTTGCCGACATAACGAAGGGCGCACCCTGGTGCTTGGCGATTTTAATGCCAAGTCCCAAGCTTGGGGGAATCCAAATACTAACGGTAGGGGCAGGGCTGTACAGGTGTGGGCTGTGCACCAAGGGTTCTCCTTACTCAACAGGGGAACAGCCTACACCTGCGTTCGCGCACGGGGGGGATCTATTGTGGACTTATCATTCGCCACTCCTTCGGTCGCCGACAGAGTCACCGACTGGAGGGTGGAAGAGGGGGTAGAGACTTTATCAGATCACAATTATATTAGGTTTGAAATTTCTGCTCCTTCTGCCGTCCCGATGATTCCCGTCCGAAGTCTAAATCGCTTCCCACGCTGGTGCTTGAGTCAGATGGATCAAGAGTTAATTCGAGAGGCCGCAATAGTCCACCGATGGTCCTTTCCAATATCTGAGTCGGATATCAGCGTCGATATTCGTGCGAATCGACTATGCGAAGCCCTGACCGTCGTATGTGATTCCTCCATGCCAAGGGTCCGCGGGTGGCGCCGTTACCGTTGCGTGTACTGGTGGTCGGAGGAAATCGCGGATCTGCGTACTGCCAGTCACAGAGCCCGAAGGAACTATGTCCGGTGTCGCAGAAGAAATGGCCTGGATGTAGCTCTAGAAGAAGAGCTACGGCAGGCTTATCATCGGGCCAAAAAGGCCCTACAACTGGCTATTAGCTGCGCCAAGGAGAGGGCTCGGGAGGAGCTACTGGAAGGTTTAAATCGAGATCCCTGGGGACGCCCTTATCGCGTTGCGAGGAGGAAGCTCCGAAATCAGGGGCCTCCTATTACTTAGACCCTCCAGCCAAGGTTCTTGCGCCAGGTAGTTAATGAACTCTTTCCTGATTCCCGGGGCCATGTCCCGCCGACGATGTCTTCTTCAGTGGCTGTTGAAGACAGTGGTTCTTTTCCGCTGGTCACCGAGAAGGAGATGGACGTGGCCCTGGACCGTCTTCGGTCCAAAAAGACTGCTCCTGGACCGGATGGTATTCCGGGTCGGGTCATTTTCATGATCCGAGAGTTCCTCGAAGAGAGCCTCAGAGATCTGTTCAATCAATGCCTGCGGACTGGACATTTTCCTGAGTCATGGAAGGAAGGCCTGCTGTGCCTTATCCGTAAGGAGGGCCGTCCAGCGAACACTCCGGCGGCCTACCGACCGATAGTCCTGCTCAACGAAGTCGGGAAACTCTTTGAGAAAATCATTGCTGACCGACTCGTTGAGCACTTAGAGACTGTCGGCCCGGGGCTTTCAGACGCGCAGTTTGGCTTCAGGGCAGGTCGTTCGACTCTTGACGCCCTGGAATCACTGAAGGCCCTTACGGATGATGCAGTGGCCAGAGAGGACGTCGTCCTAGCCGTCTCTCTGGACATCACGAATGCCTTCAACAGCCTCCCTTTTGAGACTTTATTGGAGGCACTCCGATTCCATAGAGTGCCTCTATATCTCGGGAGACTGCTGGAGTCTTATCTCCGGGATAGATGGATATCCTGGATGGGAAGTGACGGACAGAGAGAACGACGGCAGGTACTGAACGGTGTACCGCAGGGATCAGTCTTGGGGCCGATACTTTGGAATATCGGTTACGATTGGCTCCTGCGGTCACCTCTGCTTCCCGGAATGAGAGTGTTTTGCTACGCTGATGACACTCTCATCACGGCTCGCGGAAGTACCTATGAGGAGGCGTCCCTACTGGCCACAATTGGAACGTCCTTGGTGATAAGGAGGATCCAAATGCTGGGCCTGAAGGTCTCGGCTTCCAAAACCGAGGCCCTCTTATTTCACGGCCCACGGAGGGGTCCTCCACGAGGTGCCCACATTACCGTCCAAGGTGAAAGGGTAGATGTGAAGGCCCAGATGAAATATCTGGGCCTTATCCTGGACGGCAGATGGACGTTCCGCAGGCACTTCGAGCTGCTGGGTCCTAGGCTCGTTGGTGCAGCCGCCGCTTTAGGAAGGCTTTTGCCAAATATCGGGGGGCCGGCCTCGGCCTGTAGACGCCTATACGCTGGTATCATCAGGAGTATGGCACTGTACGGTGCTCCCATTTGGGTACACGCACTTTCTCCGCAGAATGTGTCCCTTCTGCGGAGGCCGCAAAGGGTCATTGCTGTGCGTGTTATCCGGGGGTATCGTACGGTATCATGGACGGCTTCCACGCTCCTGGCGGGTGACCCGCCTTGGGAACTGCAGGCCGAGTTACTCGCCCAGGTGTATCACCATCGGTCAAGTTTGAGGTCACGAGGGGAACGACCAGGCCCTGAGGAATTAAAACGCATAAGAACGCTCGGGAGGCAGACCCTGGTCCAGAAGTGGAAAGAGGACCTCGAGTCGCCGGTGGCTGGCACTTGGACAGTTGAAGGTTTGCGGCCCCATCTAGAACGGTGGCTGACGCGGCGCCATGGCGCATTATCGTACCGTCTCGTGCAGGTGCTTACTGGACACGGCTGTTTCGGTAAATACCTGCACGGGATTGCGAGGAGGGAGGCCTTGCCGGTCTGTCATGAGTGTGGCGCGCCAGAGGACACGGTGCGCCATACTCTGGCAGAATGTGTATCATGGGCGCCACAGAGGCACTCTTTGGTGTCTCTTCTAAACGGAGATCTCTCGCTGCCTAGTATTGTCAGGTGCATGCTCGACAGCGAGGATGGGTGGACTCACGTTGCCTCCTTTTGTGAGACCGTCATCGGCTTAAAGGAGGCCTCGGAGCGGCAGAGAGAGCAGGCGGCTGATGCTCATCCGCTCCGCCGAAGAAGAACGGGTGGTAGGAGACGCCGATATGCGCATCTCCTGCCGCCCATGTAGTCACCACTGAGTGCATCGACGAGCACGTCGGGACGTCAAAGTGCCTGCTTCCGCGATCCTTTGACGTCTCAATAAAAGACGCAGATGGCTCCGCTGGGTTTTAGTGGGTATTATGGCTGTTCAGCCAGCGAGTCCCACATACCCGAGCGCAGACTGCACAGTTCTCCCTGCGCAGTCTGCGCCCGAGATGCGTAAATGCATTTCCCAGCGAAAAAAAAAAAAAAAAAAAAAAAAAGGTGGAAGTATGAAATATTGAGTTTTTATCTCTTCCAAGATGTTCTCCGTAAGGATTCTTGAAGTTGGCAAGTTGGTGGTGTTCGGTCCGTGCCTCCGAGAGTCATTATTACCGGCCATTGGTCTTAACATCTGATAGTCATTAGTCAATAGTCATTTATTCATAAATTTACATAAACAAAATAAAATAATTTTAATTAAGTAATAAGAAAAAATACAGTAGCCTGGAATAATTAATTCCAGTTTAATAAAACAATTATAAATAGTAATAATTTCAATTCAATGGCATGCCTAAATCACAATATCTTATTTTCTATGAACTCATTATAGCTGTAGAAAGCCTTCTCGACAAGCCACGCTTTGAGGTTTTTTTTAAATGTATTTATGTTTGATTGATTTCTTATACTCTCAGGGATTCTATTAAATACTTTTGGACCCATCTCTGTGATTGTTTGTGAGGTTTTTTTCAGTCTCTGATATTTTGCAATTAATCTATAGGGTTACCTTAGATTAGAATAGCTCCTTTTGGGAAACTGGTTTTGGTGTTGCCAGACGTACATTGCCACACTGTAAATTATTAAACTGGGAAGTGATACTGATCGTTATAAGATTTAAACATTATCATCCTAAGCCCGGCAATCCCCATTGAAGCAGCGTTATGGGTCTAGGTTCTATATCTACTATCCTAATAGGAGGGAGGTCTGGTCGAAATGACGGTAGAAATTTATTTCATACTAAATTAAAACTTAATTATTGAAGTGAAACTTCTTTATCGGGGTTGGAAAAATTTACTGTAACATTTTTTCGTTACTTGTCACATTATTCCGTTACGCGCCATCTTTGACTTATGGAAGTGACGTGATAAATATATATATGTTATATTGAAGTGATCAGCAAAATCAAAGGGTTTATTTTAATTCTAATTCCAGTGAATTTCTAAAAAAAGTAAGTAATTACATGTCTTTTTCTAATACTTAGGTGTAATTATGGTATTTATTCTTTTCAACTTCAGGCACATCATGAGGCGGGAGGACTGCAGAAAAGGATCTCGAACCCGTTCACCTACACGACGGGCTAACCAGCTGAGTGAGTCCAAGCTCACGTTCTAGCCAAGAAGGCCACCAACGAGTGGAAAGCGTGAACCCGTTCGAGACTTGGAGGATCCAACCAGAACTACGATCTTCAGCATTCTTCATGAAGGAACAACTATAGAGAGATTCTTTATTTTGATTTGTACTAACTGACTAACTATGTCCGCGTGACAAATAACCATGATATACGATAAAAAAATTTTAACAAAAAATAGAACCGACTCAAAACGCACTAAAAATATACTATGACAATATATTACGAGTACGTTACGAGGCGATAAATCACTAAAAAGTAAAAAATAAAATTTTTTAACAAAAAATAGAACATACTCAAAACGCACTAAAAAGTAAAAAATAACTGTATCATTTAGTTGCTTTAATTTACTTAAGCATATCTATGAAATCGGTGCCAGCCAAGTTTAAGGAACATTTATTTTACGTAGTAAAGTAGTTTGTAGGTTCTAGGTAACGTAACAAAATATTTAATTTTCTGCGGGCAAAGAAAGATCTACCAAAACTACGTTTGTCCCCGCCTGCAGCATCATAAAGCATCATTTAGAATTTTATATAGATATAGTGATCCTTGTTTTTCTCTTTTCAGTGCATAACTTCTATGCAGTCGAGTTTTTGTTTTTATAATAATAATTTTATTTGAGACTTTTTTGTTTTAGTTTATGGTATAGAAATGACTCGGTACAATTTTTGCCATTATTTGTTAAAACGGCAATATAAACATGATATGATATTTATATTGTTGAAATGGTCTTTTTACGACCTTTTATTTGATACCCATATTGCTAAGATAGAAGAAAGATATACACACATCCCACCTTTTGTCCCCCATTTACAGCCGTTATTTTGAAAATTTATATAGCCTATGTCACTACCACAATTTTTACAAATTCAACGACACCTCACATGTCAAAATCCGTTCAGTCGTTAAGGCTGTAGCGCGTGCCGAAGAAATGGACATACATACATACATACATACATACATACGCTCGAAAAACATAACCCTCCTTCTGACGCAGTCGGGTAAAAAGCGAAGTCGCTGTAAGCGTGCCTCCAAAATCTGAAGAGTTCCTTCAATTTTCCCAGGATATATACAATATTCCCAGCCTTTTCTAATAAAAAAAAAAGACGTGTGGCACTCGGAGACTGCCGCGGTAAAGCTATTGCATAGCATTTTTTATCAACTTATGTTTGCCTACCGACGTCATCGGGACCGGATTTTTTTAAGCTTAATATTGCAAAAAGTCATTAATTTTAAAAAAAAAAATACTTTTTGAAATATCACGCTTGAAAAAAAAAATTCGGAACCGACGGGATTCGAACCCGTGTCTCTCTGGCAATCCGGGCACTTAGAGCGCCTTACCGCTAAGCCACGTTTCCCGATGACGTCGTTGCCGAAATTGTGCTTTTGATATTATGTTTTTGATACTCAGGGGGTGTTAGGTTTTTTCGTTACGGAATTTCTGTATTTGGTCTCCACGCTCAAGGCCCGCGATAAAAGCTATACAATAGCTTAAAAGAATTATCAAAATCGGACAACTCTGTAAAAAGTTATGCGTGGTCATACATAAAAAAAAATACGTGTCGAATTGAGAACCTCCTGCGTTTTTTTTCGTTGATTAAAAACTACTGCATTACTACTATATTCACTTTCTAAATTAAGCCCTACTTTTGACCATTTCTATCTATCGATCAAAAGTGCATCAAAATGTAGCGAAAATAAAAGTTTCACGTTAACGAAGCCACGGGCGTCTGCTAGTGAGTTATAAAAGGAAATATAATTTCCCATCATTATCCAATAATGAAATTAATCTAAATATAGATGTAAATAATACGACAACATTCATTATGGCGTCTATTTTAAGAAGTATTAATTCAAGCTAATGGCCGTACCTGACTCTTGGAAATTGAATGAACGACTTTTTTCTGAGCGCAACTCCATTAAAATTCAATTTATAATGGAAACACGACGGCCCTCCGAGGACAACGGGATGTCAATTTTGGTTTTTTTTCTTAAGGAAACCTCAAAGTAATTATTATAATGCTTTTTTTCATAATCATTACAAGTTAGCCCTTGACTGCGAGCACACCTGATGTTAAGTGATGATGCAATCTAAGATGGAAGCGGGCTAACTTGATAGGAGTAGGATAATTATCAACCCCTCTTCGGCTAGTAACCTTGGAATGTGGAAGAAGTCTTTTGACGGCCTCCATGGCGCAGTGGTAGGTGCGGTGGATTTATAAGTCGGAGGTCCTGGGTTCGATGTCCGGGTGGGCCGATTGATATTTTCTTAATCATTGATCTAAAGCTTAAAGCTTCGGCCGTGGCTAGTGGCATTCTGGTAGGATGTGGTGTAGAAACTAAAAGGGGTGTGGATTTTATCCTACTCCTAACAAGTTAGCCCGCTTCGATTTTGAATTGTATCATCACTTAGGACCAGGTGTGAGTTGTGGATAATAAACCTACGCAGACAATCTCGCGGGCGCACGCTAGTGAATTCATTCATTCAATATTTTTAAGTAAAACTGTTGTTACATAAAAATTTTTAAATAAAAATAGAACCGACTCAAAACGCACTAAAAAGTAAAAAATGTGAAAAAAAGTAAAAAAGTGATGATGATGATGACTAAAGCAGTTTGTGGGTTCTAGGTAACGTAGAAACCTTTCGAGTCGGTTCTATTTTTATTCAAAAATTTTTATTTCTTACTTTTTAGTGATTTATCGCCACGTAACGTACTCGTACTATACTGTCTTAGTATATTATATGGCACTAGTAGCCAAAAAGCTACCGATACCGAGACAAAAACCGAAATCGCGGTAAGCGTGCCTCCAAAATTTCAAGATTTCCTTAAATTTCCTCAGGATATCATCATCAGATCCTAACATGATGACAATGGGACCACCTTGGAAGTGTGCCCTTTCTAATAAAAAAAGAAATATCAAAATCGGACAACTCTGTAAAAAGTTATGCATGGTCATACAAAAAAAAAAAAAATATACGTGTCGAATTGAGAACCTCCTCCGTTTTTTTTCGTCGGTTAAAAATAGTATAAAACAAAGATGCAGAATCATCATCATCATTTTCAGCCTATTAACGCCCTACTACTGGGCCATGCTTCTCCATGTAGGAGTGGGGATATTGAGCGTAGACCCATCACGCTGCTAAAATGCGGTTTGGTGAAAGTGAAGTTTTACAGAAGCAGAAAATATGAATTTGTTTTGCCGTGTCATTAACATGTATGCACGTAGAACGTATCTAATAAAATCAGAAGCGGGATCTATGCAAATACTTGTAGACTAACTTGGCTACGTCAGGTCGTTGACCCGTGTGCGGAGAGCTCTCCGACTCTCCGCGCTGTTCTAATATTGGATCACTCATATTTGTACGATGGTCTCAAACAGTCTGACTTTACCCACTTACAACCATCCACAGACAGACTTTGATATTTAATTTATTTTGTAATATTTCTTATATTTAAGATTCTTATGAGTTAACTATTATTATTATTTATAAAATTTTATAATGTTAACTAATTTTGTACGTCAACTGTGGCAGGACACGTGAGGCATAAATTATTTTAAGACATTATTTATTGCAGAAGTATTTATTGCATGTACCATATTGTTGCAAAAATAAATTATTTGATTTGATGACTTTTCGATATTGAGGTCTAAAGTTATCGTTTTGACGTCCTCCGTGGCGCAGTGGTATGCGCAGTGGATTAATAAGACGGAGGTCCTGGGTTCGATTCCTGGCTGGGCCGATTAAGATTTTTTTAATCGGTGCAGGTCTAGCTGGTGGGAGGCTTCGGCTGCGGCTAGTTACCATCGTACCGATAAAGACGTACCGCCAAATGATTTAGCGTTCTGTTAAGATGCCGTGTAGAAACCGAAGGGGTGTGGGCCCGCTTTCTTCTCAGATTGCATCAGCATTTGTGTGTGTGAATCCGAGACCCCAGTTTTATAAAACCACTGTGCTTACCACTGCGCCATGGAGGTCGTCTTAGAAGGAAGGCTTGTAGATGGCTATTCAAGTAGGCTAACATTTATGATGAGACCCTTTAAATAGAAATAGAGCAATTCACAGTAATGAATGAACCAATCAAATTTCGACTAAACTTGGACTCTATCTGCGCTGGTGAGTGTCGATCATAGATTAAAAACAACTAGATAGAGCCCATAGCGTGTCCACTCGTGAGACAGCAAATCAGCCTTATTGACATGACATGTCAACATTTAAAGTACATCATAAAACGTTATTTATTAAAATATCGTAAAATACGAAATATTACTTTATATAAGATAGTTTAGTAAACGCATAATACATGAAATTTGCTAAAAAATAACATATCTAAGCTTTAAATCATCAATCAATGAAGTTTATGCCTACTTACGTATGAAACGTAATTCCTTCGATTTTCTGTTCGCTGCGACTGTTGCAGCCGAAAATATTACAACCCACCATAGCACGATAACGTTTAAATTAATATCGTAACCGCAAAGTTATATTATTTATCAGCAAATTTATTAAAAAGCTAATAATTGCTCAGATATGTCCCTTGCTTGTCACAAACTCCACTCTTGACAAACAATAAAAACGAACACGCTGAAAGGGACAAAAATAATCTTGTGTCACTTTCTAATAAAGGCCGAATGAAATAAGTCTGTCACGCTCTTGAACCTACAGCCGCGTTATGACTCCATCTAGTAGTCTTTAATCTATGGTGTCGATGATCATTTGTCCCTTTCAATTGTCTTTATGTCAAACAATAGCGCAATTACCTACGCTGGAATCGAAATTCGAGATGTGAAAACAGAAATGGAACACCTAAATTGAGTTACCACATTTTTGATTGTACTCATAAAATTGCAATTGTAATCCATTTTATATTTCAGGCATTTAAGAGAGCTTTTACTTAAGAAAAGCTTAGTATAATAGAATAAGTATAACGATATATTTATTTGAAAAGTTAAATAAAGGCTTATACAATTATCCTGGCCCCTGTACTAGGCAAGCCCATATCTTAAGGACCAGTGGTTTACACTAAAATATAAAATTATTATTATAAAAACAAAAAACCCGACTGCTTAGAAGTTATGAACTGAAAAGAGAAAAACAAGGATCACTATATCTGTATAAAATTCTAAATACTTTATGGTGCTGCAAACCGGGACAAAATACTTTAACCTGCGGGGAAAGAAAGATCTACCAAAATTTGTCCCCGCCTGCAGCACCATAAAGTATTTAGAATTTTATACAGATATAGTGATCCTTGTTTTTCTCTTTTCAGTTCGTAACTTCTAAGCAGTCGGGTTTTTTGTTTTTATAATAATAATTTTATTTGAGACTTTTTAGTTTTAGTTTATGGTATAGAAATAAGACGGTACACTTTGTACACTTTTTGCCATTTTTTGTTAAAAAAAGTGATATGAACATGATATAATATTTATATTTTTGAAATGGTCTATTTACGACCTTTCATATTGCTAAGAAAAGAGAAATAAATACACACATCCCCCCTTTTTTCCCCCATTTACAGCCGCCATTTTGAAAATTTATATAGCCTATGTCACTACCACAATTTTGACAATTTCAACGACACACATCAATTCACATGTCAAAATCCGTTCAGCCGTTTAGGCCGTAGCGCGTGCCGAAGAAATGGACATACATACATACATACATACATACATATATACGCTCGAAGAACATAACCCTCCTTCTGACGCAGTCGGGTAAAAAGAAGACGTGTGGCACTCGGAGACTGCCGCGGTAAAGCATAGCGGTATTGCATAGCTTTTTTTATCAACTTATGTTTACCTACCGTCGTCATCGGGACTGTGGCCTAGCGGTAAGGCGCTCTTAACTAAAAAGTAACCGTTTAGTTTTCCATCTATCGATAAATACCAGAACTTTTAAAGACTTTTTGAAATATCACGCTTGAAAAAAAAAATTGCGGAACCGACAGGATTCGAACCCGCGTCTCTCTGGCAATCCGGGCACTTAGAACGCCTTACTGCTAGGCCACGTTCCCCGATGACGTCGCTGCCGAAATTGTGCTTTTGATATTATATTTTTGATATTGAGAGGGTGTTAAGTTTTTTCGTTACGGAATTTCTGGATTCGGTCTCCACGCTCAAGGCCCGCGATAGAAGCTATACAATAGCTTAAAATAAAACACAATTTTAACTATTAAAAAAAAGTAATAGAACATTGACCTAAGATGATTTATGCATGTGCATGTGCGTATGTTTAGGCGTGTGCGTGTGTGTGTGTGAAAAAAGAAAAGTATTTTAAAAACTTTTAAAATACCCTTCTTCTTCGTTGTCATCACACTATTGACAGAGTGATCGTTGTCACATCAGGAGTGATGGTAATCTGACCATGGGGTCACAAGTTGTGAAGATTGCCCCCTCGTACCCGCCCCCTACTCCCGTATTGCAGCACTTCTAGTACATTCCTGGATATTATGTGACCGATTTTCATTTGGTCGGTCCAGCGCATTGGTGACCGCGTACTTGTGCTCTCGTACCTACTTAAAAGTTATTACCATTATAAAAGGTGCTAACAATTGTCAAAATTATTGAACTGTATAATTCAATAATCAGCATTTATGCCTCACATCAATTAGTGAACATACATACATATATAACATCATGCGTCATTTCTATAGGGGAGGGCAGAGACTACATCCTTCCACTTGCCACGGCCTTTGTATACTTCTTTTCATTAACCCTTTCATACAATTTGGTCGGTTTAGGGTGTTCTTCATCTGGCTAATCTCCACAATGTCCTGAATTTAGTCCAGGCATATTCACCTAGGCCTTCCCCTTTCAACATTTTCATTCACCCTGGCCTCATAAATCTCTTTTGTTAATCTTCTTTCATCCATTCTCAATTTTAGTAAACAAATGAACATTTTGTCGTAAACTGCATCGCTCGCGGAGTGTCGATAATCAATTGCTTCTTTCAATTGTCACTCCGTATAACAGTAGTACTCCTATCTCAGGATAGTCTCTTTAAATGCTAAAAGTTGTCAAAATTATTGAACTGTATGATTCGATAAACGGCATTTGTCATTCACAGCAATTAATGAACAAACGAACATTTTGTCGTAAACTCCATCGCTCGTCGAGTGTCGACGATCAATTGCCTCTTTCAATTGTCACTTCGTCGAATAATGGCGCAATTACACTGCAATCGGATCGACGGCGGGATGCGCGAACGTAAATGCAATTGTAAAATTGTCTCTTTCAATTTATGACTGTGTTTATGGAATTGCAATGTATCTATATTGTACAGGGGGTTCTATAAAAATGGATCATACTTAAATTGAACATACATCACATAATTATTAGTTTTTGGACACTCTGAATTATATACTCTGAGAATGAATTATGATAAAACAATAAATTAAGAAAAATCTCAATCTACCCCGCCGGGAATCGAACCCAGGACCTCCGTCTTACAAATCAACTACGCATACCACTGCGCCACGGAGGTAGTCTAAGCAAATATAATATCTTCTCTATCATGTTAAAAGAAAATCGACGATTCATTCGGATTAACTTATCGGATCTTCATCTGCTACTTATTAGTGCGTTTTGAGTCGGTTCTATTTTTATTTATTTATCTTGAAGTTTTTATGGGACGACGCTGGCGAAACCGCGCTTATACCTTTCAAGGCGTAGCACCCGTTAACCTGAGACTGAGTTGTTAAACATAATGTAGGTGCCGATGATTACATCAGTAGCTATAAACTTCAGATTGAAACAGCAATGTTACTTGGCAGCACAAGTATGGCGATAACACATCCCCGGAGCGCGTTCACAAAGACACCTATTTTACTTTCTATTTTGTTGCAGTAAGCAAGGGGAATCTTTATTTTATTGAAAGTGTATCGGATCGAATTCTCAAAATGCCGAGATAGCTGTTTTTACTACGAGAATAAGTCGGCTACGTGAGAACACTTGCAAGAATCCGTTGTGTGGCGCTAGACGGTGAATTATCGCATCCAGTAGGGCAGCGTTCAAAAAATCACCTGTGCCTGAAGACTGTGTGTTGCCAGTGATGACTTATAGATCGGAGACTTGGTCGCTAACGATGGGCCTAATAAAAAGTCTCAGAGTCACTCAGCAGATAATGGAGAGAGCAATGTTCGGAGTATCTCTGTGTGATCGAATTATTATTCTAATACCTTTAAATAGGCAATTGTTGTACACATATATACAGAGAGATACAGAATCCCATAATAAATGGATCAAACGCAAAATGGGAGATACGTCACCTAATTATCTAAAACCAGTTTGCGTAGTTTTCAAAAAACGACTAACTTTACGGATTCAGGATAAGGCGAATAGACACTCTATATAGATCTACACGTTATTACTTAACACTTTTGAACTCTATCAGGTACACGAGTCGTAAACAGATTTTCATAACCGATGCCCTCCGGGCCCAAACCTTGTAAGGTGTTTGACAGACGTTTTTTGCACACTCCTAGTTAGCCCTTGACTGCAATCACGGCTGATGGTAATTGATGAGGCAAAACTATCGACTCTTCCAGGAACAAAAAACCTCCGTCTCATAAGTCCACCGCGGCTAAAGCTGTGTAATCGACTATCGGCTGTTTTATGCAGCCTAAATATAGTAAGCTGACTGCATCATCACTTAACAGCAGGTGTGATAGCAGTCAAGGGCCAACTTGTAGTCTATAAAAATAAAAATAATAATAAAGCTGCAATTCCTATTAAGCATTAAGGAGCAGCAGCTGAAAACACTCAGCTTACTCATCAGAAACATAAACATGCAAAGTAAGCAAACGCAAAGAGCATTTTAAATGTAAGAAAATGCAATTTCAATGTAATAAAGAAAATATTGGAAACATTTTACAAAGCAACTTCTGGAATTATCCTTACTAGTCTTAGTGTTGTCGGCAAAATGGATGCAAAGGTGTTGATTGAAAAGTTGATAAAAGAAACTGATGGAAAAATGTGGGATGTGCAAGCAGGATTTAGGAAAGGAATGGATGGGCCAGATATTTTCATTACGGCTGTAACTGAAAAATTTTTAGCTAAACACCAAAAAGTTTACGACGGTGTGATGAGGAATGTACTATGGTCAACATAGTCCGCGTAGTGGGTGAGCAACAGTCTGATCTGAGCACTTAAATCTCTTTATAAGAATACTAGCACTTTTGTCATAATAAACGGGGCGTACACTGAATAGTTTCCAGTGGAGAGAGGCATACGAAAGGAATGTGTAGCGTCGCCATAGCTGTTCAATTTATTCATAGAATGAACGAGTTAATTATTAAAAATGTCTTCTTTACGCCGATGATCAAATATTACTGGTATCATCTGCTAATGAGTTACAAGAAATGGTAACTATTACGAATGTAGCTTTGAAAAGAAAAGGAATGAAAGTAAATGTCAGCAAAACTATAGTAATGATTTTTGAAAGAGATGAATATGTGATAGAGTGTAATATTTTGATTGATGGGGCAAAAATAGACGAAATAAGAGAGTCTGTAAGTAAGTAAATTTATGAAAGAAGGAACATGTGAGAGTGATATTGAAAGAAGAGTAAATGCTTGGAAAATGGTGAATGGTGCTCGGCATTTATTTATGAATATCCAGAAAGTGTCCCAAAAGGCAATACTGGCTGTGCATAGAGGTGTGTTGGTGCCCACACTTATGTATGGTAGATAAAGTTGGCTGTGACAGAAGAAGCACAAAACTAAAACTTCTAAATAGATTTTAATGAAACTTTTCAATAACATACAAAAATACGTCTTGCGAAATAGCTTTTGAATTTGTTTTGCATATAATTTTTGATGTAATATACTTTATAAAAGCGATGATGACTTTGTAAATTAGCTGTTTTATGTAAAATAGTATTAAAATGTAAGGCAGTTACTCCACGGCTGCAAAGTAAGTAGAGCGCTCACAAAGCGCAGTTCATTAGGGGCTCAATTACAAAGTTTACAAACCGCACGGCCTGGAGCTCTCAACAGCTCGTAACGACCATGTTGCACAAATAGAAAGTACTGAGTAAAATATATATTGCAAAACAAACAAAATACTGGGCTGATGGGAGGCCTCGGCCGTGGCAAGTTACCACCCTACTGACAAAGATGTATCGCCAAATGATTTAGTGTTCTGGTACGAAGTGAAGAAACCGAAGGAGTGTGGATGTTATCCAACTCCTAACAAGTTAGCCCGCTTCTATCTTAGATCTCATCATTATTTACCATCAAATGTGATTGCATTCTAGGGCTAACTTGTAATGAATTTAAAAAAAAAATTTAATAAAAACATTTTACAAAATAACTTTTCTATTTATTTTGCTTATAAATTATAATATTTTTTACTTTATAAAAGCGATCATGACTTTGTAAATTAGCTTATTTATATAAAATAGTATTAAAATGTAAGGCAGTTACTCCACGGCTGCAAAGTAAGTAGAGCGCTCACAAAGCGCAGTTCATTAGGGGCTCAATTACAAAGTTTACAAACCGCACGGCCTGGAGCTCTCAACAGCTCGTAACGACCATGTCGCTACACAAATAGAAAATACTCATTAGGTACAATGTACTGAAGACAGTTTTGTATTGGTTTTGCGCTAATAGTTTGTATTTTTGTTACATTTACTGAATTTAAGTTTACAAAGTGAATAAATATTTCGACTTTATTAATGAACTAACTAAAATGGCTATGTGGTTATTTTATACGCGGTAGAAGTGGATGCGAGAGGTATACCAGCGAAGTCTCTCTATAACCTGCTAAAAGACCTTGGCCTTACTAGAAGTGCAGTAAGCTCCATATTGGAACGAGTGTCCAAAGCTGCTCTAGTAGGGTCCTTCCGAATTTGGTTGGGCAGGGAGAATAACCTGAACAGAGGAGGTGAGTGTTGACGGCCGTCACTAAGAGATCTCTTTTAAACCTACATCCGTGTCACAAGTGTCCGGCTCTGTTCGGAGTTTTTCTCTCAGCCACCCGATGGACCCGACACCCGAACGGTGAATCCATGGAATGCCAAGATATTCGTCCCAAAATATACGTACGAAATACTGTTATTGACGTTTGTTATTTATTTCATTAATTACAAGTTAGCCATTGACTGCAATCAAACCAATTGTTAAGTAATGCAATCTAAGATGGAAGCGGGTTAACTTGTAGGAGTACGATGACATCCACAATACACACCCTTTTCGGTTTCCACACGACATCGTACCAGAACCCTAAATCACTTGGCAGTACGTCTTTGTCGGTAGTGGTCTGGGTAGGTATGTATAGCATATAACTATTAAAATTATTAGAATATATATATTTATAAAAAAGAATAAGGAGTCTTATTGTTCACGCAAAGGCAAGGTGCCAAAAAATTTAAGTTATATTTTATTGAATTTAAGTTATTTACATGTCGCGGATGCGAACGGATTTGGGTTCACGTGGTCGATACCGCGGTTCGCCATGTTGCTTTTATAAGCAGTTAGTGCGCACACCGGCGCAGGCGCTGTCTCGAGGATAAGTGATCTAGATTAAACACACTACTGACAGCTATAACAACAGCAAAGACAACTTCACTCTAGACTTGTACCAAAGACAATCAATGATTTAGAACTTCACTCTCAATCATACCACAGAATATCCACTGCTAGTCACATTACTCTAGTGTTTGTTGTTGTGTGTGAACTTATGTTCTCTGAGACATTTGCACGGTGTTGCTATTGAATATGGAGGGTAGAGGAAAGGAGGATCATCTGTGTATATAAAAAGTGTCCGTCAAAATGTATTAAATTAGGATGGCGCCACAGTTGCATCAAAGTAACTCTCATAAGAAGCGCCAAATATTGTTAGAGTATATTTTTTTTGTTTTAAGATTTACGTCCACTTGGACAACTTTTCACAACACAAATTTTACCCATAACTGTTCTGTTATTCACTCACTTTTTCATAAAATTAAATGTTTATATATCAATAACCGTACTATGTACTGTTTACGAACTAAAATCACTCTAAACGCACGTTTGGTTATAATTCTATAATGTTATATTTACCACAATATTTTGTACAACGTAAGTTGTTGAAGTTCTCAATAATTAACTACTTTAGTCGATAATGACATTAAATTTTTTAACTTCAATTCATCTACGATTGCTACATTCATACCACACCCTGTGCATCCACTAGCGCGATTGTGGAGGATTTTTGAACTGTTATTTAACGCATACAACTGGACACTTTTTCAACTTTTCTCCCATATAAGATGACTCTCCTTTCCTCTACCCTCCATACTATTGAAGTAAATCACGTCGTTCATTCGTATTTTAAATTATCTCTCACATACATAACCAAATTGTTAGTTTTTGATGTTGTCTGTGGCGTAGCGGCAGTGGCAGAGGATGTACAAGACACTGGTTCCGGGCTATATCTTCCAGCTGGGCCGATTGAGATATTCTTGATTATAAATCCAGATTTGACAGGGGGAGTCTTTGGGCGTGACTGAACTACCTACCGTTACGAACTTAACGTTACGGAACGATGTCATCTGGAAACTAAAGGTGGTGTCCATTTTATCCTACTCAAAGTAAAATCACGACTAAATACTACAAGTTAGCCCGCTTCAATCTTAAATTGCTTCATCATTTACCAACTGGTGTGATGGCAGTCAAGTCTGACTTTAGGGATATAGTCTACAATTTATACAACACTTAAAATATTGTATAACATTAATAAAATATGAAACTTAAAATGCATAATTATATAAATTTGAACAATAATACCGGCTATTTTCGACTGGTGTGAACAGTATACTTTAATTATATGTAATCCTATTTTGAACATAAATGCGTAACATTAAAATTAACGTGGAAAATTAACTTTGTTAAACAAATAATTACTGAAATCAAATTGTTTATATATAAACAAAAATTAATTACCAAAATACGTAATTTAACCTATTCGACTAAAAAAATTGGGTTAATACACAAGGAAGGCTTTAGTTTCGTAAGAATGGTCTATATAAAAGTGAAAACAACAATTTTTTTTTCTATATAAATCACGAGGTAAATTAAATTACACTTATAGTTGATACTTAGAAGCCGCGGCTACAACATCGTAATCCGAAACTTTTATTTCTATAACTATACTAAAGTCAAACTCGATTGAGAATGCTTGTCAACAAACAAATTAAAAATGAAGGTAGAAATCACTAGTCATTTTACACCTATTTTGTTTTTTATTAATTAGTTAATGACGAATTAATGACAATAAATTAGATTAGTAAGCTGAAAAATAATTAATATATTCAATATCTTTTAAATACGATTTTATAAAAAAACAAAACATAATTTTAAATTTAGTAGGCATAAAATGTGTTGCATTTTCTACCTTCATTTTAAATTTGTTTGTTGACAAGCATTCTCAATCGCGTTTGGCTTTATTATAGTATGTTTAGGCCCGCCATAGCGGATGCACTTCAACCTTTTTTGATCTTTTATAAGTCAAGTGAATAAGCCATTTACTATAACATCAACGCAGTTAAACAGACATATTTATTTAACAGTAATTTGTAAACGGACCCTTCAGTTACTCTTATTCTGCATCAGGCGCGAGTTTAAAAGGTTTAACTAAGTTTATGGCAACGCTGACCGTTTCTTCACTTTAACGCCGTCACAAGATTGTATTCAATTATAGTGGAGCCTGGCATTTATAGTCTAAGAGTATGTTTATTGCCACGTAACGTACTCGTACTATACTGTCATAGTATATTATACAGCACCGATACCGAGACAAAAACCGAAATCGCTGCAAGTGTGCCTATAAAATTTTAAGAGTTCCTTCAATTTCCACAGGATATCATCATCAGATCCTAACATGATGACAATGGGATCACCTTGGAAGTATGCCCTTTCTAATAAAAAAAGAATTATCAAAATCGGACAACTCTGTAAAAATTATGCGTGGTCATATCGCACCCTCAGTAATATAAAGGCACAAGTCAAAATTTTACTAAATCGAGATTTTTAATGCTAAGGGCACAAAATGAAATTCTCTATCGGTTTGCTCCGACAGCGGGAGAAAAAGGACAATAATTACTGAGTTATTACATTTGTGCCTCTCTCACACTCCCCTACCCTGCATCCCGATTTTACTGCTACAAGGTGATATTCAGTATTGTGCCCTTATATGACGAAAAAATGGTAAGTAATGTTCTGAAAATTTTGTATTATAAAGAATACTTTCTGGTTGGGCCGTTATATTGCACAAAATGTTGTCAATTAGTGGTTCTTATCCTTAAAAGACCACTCTATCGCTAAAAAGCAAATATGTTAAAAGAATCTATATCTTACTAGTTCATTATAACACAAAAAAATATATTACGTTCGGTGGCACAATTTACTATAGGCCCTTATTAACACTTATAACTTGAACTTTTATCTAAATTCTGTCTTTAAAATAAACAGGAAAATTAAAAAGTTTTGATTAATATCAAAATTGAATTAATACAGGTTCATCAAAAAGATGACATTTATTTTATATTTGTGTTAAATATTATAATTTTGTAGAAAACTCGAATCCCGACCAAGAAAAATAACGAATTTACCAAAACCACCAAATCAGCATAGAATGGATTGCAGTGAAGATGATCCATAATTAATCAAAAATGTAAATTGACTTTAACATGGCTTAAATTTAAATTAGGGTCTTTGATTTATATTACTTGTATATTTTCAGATTTTTCTAAACGAAACTAAAGAGAGTAAGTATGTCATTAAACTGCTATAGTTCAACTAAAATTAAAACTGTTACTCATCAAAAAGGAACTGGTTTCGATGGTCATGATGAGGAAATTCAATAATCGCAATGGACTGCGCCTTTAAGAAGCCACGAAGAAGTAACAGAGAATAGAAATATCATTATATCTCCTCAGAAGTTAATCACACGCTATTGTTCGTGCTCTCGCTCTTCATCCAGCTCTAATGGCTCCAGTATTTCGAGTTCTAGCTGTAGGAATGGATTATTAGTCTCCCTTGCTCTTTTAATTGCTGTTATGTACTGAAATGGGGAGTATATTGCTCCAGTTTTCTTTGCCTTATCCAGTGATTTTGTGCTGTGTATGACATTGAGAATTTGAGAATTATTGATGATAAATATTTGATGTTTACAACGACGTAAAGGTATAAACTAGTGAGACATTGTTTATACCTTTCAAACTTCTTTACTGTCAAATATTTATCATATTATCGAGGAAATAGAATCTAAAGCTAAAAACAGAAGTATAAGTACTTGGGAGTATTTCTGGACCAGAAACTAAACTGAAAAGACATTGAAACAAAAATTTAAAAATTTACTTACCTTTAGCCAATGCAAACGCATTGGGAAACATGGAGTTTGAAACCACACATAGTGAAATGGCTATACACAACGGTAGTAAGGAGCTCTCTTACCTACGCTTCAATGATAGGGTGGCTTAGGACGCTAGGAAAAGGAGGATTACAAAAATTGCAAAGGCTGTCACTGCTAGCCATCACTGGCAGCATGAACACAAAACCCACCGTAGTCCTGGAGGCGCTAATAGGTATTCCACCGCTTCACCAACACATACAAAAAGAGGCAGCAACAACAGTCTTCAGACGAAAAGTCTGTTATCAATCGCAAGAAACACACATAAGTTTTCTTGATATACTAAAGGTAACAAACACCAACAATCCATATTTCAGATGGATTTGTAAGAAGACAAACCACTATCTAATGGACAAACCTTACAAAATCAACATAAACGAAACCACTTTGGATGAAGCAACACCAGACAGAATAAAGGTATATACTCGTACCTACAGATGAATCAAAATCGGATACAGGAACCGGTGCAGGAGTCCACTGTCAGAAGCTAAATATAAACATCGTACAGGCGCTCGGCAATAACAATTCTGTCTTCTAGGTGGAATGCGTTAGTATTACAATTGCGGCCAAGGCAATGGTCAGCATAAAGGTAACAAACTTCAATATTATTATACACAGTGTCAGCCAAGCAGCACCTAAAGCTCTAGATAAACACAATACCTCCTCTAAGCTGCTGCTTGACTGCCACAACGCACTTGAGGAATTATCAAAAGTAAACCAAGTAACGGGGTTAAGGTACACAGCGGCAATTTTGGCAACGAAAGGGCAGACGAACTTGCACGACGTGACACAACACTGAAAGTTATAGAATAGTACCATACCTACACAAAGACCCCTACAACAAATATGGGCACAAACAACAGGCTGTAAACATATCAAAGAGGCAATACCGTGTCTCGACACACAATTAATCAAAAAACTCGCACAGTTAATCCGTGTAAAGCTTAGAACGGACACAGGACTGATTATAGGGCACTGTCCACTAAACAAACGCCTCTCAATTCTATGTATGACCGACATCCCCCTATGCAGGATATGTCTAGAGAATGACAAGACGCCGATACACGTTATGCTCAGTTGTAGAGGAGTATCGGAACAACGTAAAGCACACTGGCTCCAAAGCGACACTCCAAGAGGCAATCGGCGACCTGGGTGGCTTGCTAAGCTGCAGCGAGCTCGGCTGGCTAGAGTGAGCTAGCGGTAGCCTACACCAGGGGATCCACGCACAACGGTCAAGTGCGGAGAAACCCAGAAATAAAGAATGTTGAGGAAATAACCATGCGGAAGGCTTACTTAGAAGCACTTCAACTTAGTTCTGCTAAAAAAAATGATCTCAAAGGCTCTTATTAATGAAAATAAGCAATTGATAGATCCATACTATGCTTCCTATTATAATAGTATGTTATCGTAATTTTAAAAGATTATTAATATTAAAATTATAATGTAATTTGTATTAATTTTTTTTACTAGAATTTCAAGGAAGATTCTGTTTAAATTTTTATGTTCATATGGATAATGAATATGAGAAATTTAATTAAATTATTACTTATAATAAACAAATTATTACTTTCAGTTAAATTGTTATTTTATTCATAAAATAGAAATAATGTCAGAAGAATGCAGTTTGTTTTAGTGTAATACGGTACCAATTATATTTAAAACTAAATAATTACACACACTTTAGTCATATACAGGAAGAAACTTAAAAAGGTACTATATTTCATTTGCGTTTTTAAGTACTATATGGGCCTAACTTAAAAATGTTTTTTTAAAAGCTTGTAATTTAAAAACTATTATAAGTATTTTTATTATTTTTATGTCTACTTATAAAGTAGCTATCAAATAACAAATTTGCCGATTTTTACATTTATAGTTCAAATAGTACGAATTTTATTAAAAAAATAAGCTGATATATTGGAATCCGAAATCTTCAAACGCGATTTCCCAAAAAACTACTTTTTTGGATTGTGCCTCTATATTACTGAGGGTGCGATATATAAAAAAACCTCCTCCGTTTTTTTCGTCGGTTATAAAAGACATCGTACGAACCTTTAGTTCGACTGTTAGTCTAATATCGCAAAATGTCATTGGACATTAGCGATTTCTGTCTGCTTTGCAACCGTTGTACATCGGATTCAAAAAATTGACGTAGTTTTCAAGAATCGACATACTGTTTACAGCTCTTACTTCAACATTACTCTCTCTATTGCCTGCTGAGTGACTCTGAGTCTTTAACATAGTCTCTGAGTATACTTACCTACCAAGTTTCGGATCCATAGGTCATAACTAGCAACACGCAGTCTTTATGCACAGGCGAAGTTTTCCGAACGCTGCCCAGCTGCAAGAATCGACACACTGTTGTTTATAGAGCTGGTTGCTTGGATGTTTAATAATAGATGCAACGCTCTCAAAAGACTCTTTAAAACTACTTGTAAAGAAAATAAAGTACAAAATCCCCTCACGGTATTATGTGAGCTCCAGTGAAGTGTATTTTAAATTAATTTGCAAAATGTGGGTGAAAGCTTCCACAGTATTTTAGGAATATTTCCCGTAACTTGTTGATATACTAAAATATACGAGAATAGGAGAGGAATTTAGTAGTAGCTCTTTGTGACGGGATTCGTCGGGGTTGCTTCCGACGGCAAACTGTATCCCTATTCGAATATAGTAAGGATACGATTTCAAGCGTAATTACATGTATCTACGTCTCAGGATGACAGGCTGTTGCTCTGTTATGCTTGTTAGGTTAGCTTTAGCCATTAGGCTTTGCTTTCAACACATCAGACCATTTGGTTGTTCGCTTGTGATGGGTCTAAGATCCGGTTTTCTATGAGAACACTTGGCTGTCAATAGGTTGATAAGATGATGGGTAAACTAGTCAGCAGTTTTTTTATTCACCTATAAGTTAGAACTAGACTGCATTTGATCTGATGGTAAGTGGTTATGCAATATAAGAAGGAAGTAAACTAACTTGTTAGGAGTAGGGTAAATTCACAATTTATTCGGTTTCCACATGACATCCTACCGGACCACTAAATTGTTTGGCGGTACGTCTTTGCCGTTAGAATAATATTTAATAATTTCCGAATTTGGTTAGGCAGGGAGAATAACTTGAACAGAGGAGGTGAGTGTTGACGCGCGTCACTAAGGGTACCCTTAAACCTACACCCGAGTCACAAGTCTCGGGCTCTGTTCGGAGTTTTTCTCTCAGCCACGCGATGGACCCGGCACCCGCACGGTGAATCCATGGAATGCTAAGATATTCGTCTCTCTCTAACTACGGCCAAAACCTCCCACCAGCTAAATCTGGACCTATTTAGAAGATCACCAGCCCAGCCGGGAATTAACCCAGGCCCGTTTACTACTCCACCGCGCGTACTGTAGGCCGTGAAAAGTACCTATCGTTGACGGATCGTATATCTTCGTCTAAGCCGGAAAGTTTAATGTCACCAACAAAATAAGCTAGCTAATAATATTTTCTCTGAAAGTACGGTAATATAACAAGGTTTTTGGGCATACCATCTGCGTCTTTCAGCTAGGTAATGGGTACACGGTCGGAACTATAACTGAAGGTAATTGAATTAAGATATGCCCTGAAAAATGAAGGAGCCTTTTGAGCTTTAAGTAAATTGTATATTTTATGTACTCTGGTACCATAACCAAAATTATGAAATACAGAAGTACTGTAGTATTATTTTCTTAACTGGAAGCTCTAAAGTTCTGCAGTATTATTTTCGAAGTACAGAAATACAGAAGTATTATTTTTTTAATTTGAAGTGGTTCTGCAGTATTATAATATTATTTTCTTTAGAAATATGCTGGCGGGCTTAGCGTGATAATAATTTATTCTTGAATCGATCATTTTATAGTATTATTTTAATTCAGCAGTATTATTTTCGAAGTACAGAAATACAGTAGATTTATTTATCTCAGAATTGGTAAAAAACCATAAATCTCACAAGTTTTACTAATTTTTGTCCGGACCCTTTTAAAAACATCCGATATGACTCGAGATCATAATTACGCAGTTCCCGCTATCGTGGCTTGTCTATTTTGACAGTGTATGTCATTGTCAAAATAGTCAATCACATACTGACATTAATGTTCCGTAACACTTAGAGTAAATAACGCAAATTTGGTTAGAAAGGTTCCTTATTGTAGTATTATTTTTTTAATTTGAAGTGGTTCTGCAGTATTATAATATTATTTTCTTCAGCAATGTGCTGGCGGTCTTAGTGTGATAATAATTTATTCTTGAATCTATTATTGTAAAGTATTATTTTAATTTTGCAGTATTCTTTTCTAAGTAAATAAATACAGTAGTATTATTTTTTTAATTTGAAGTGGTTCTGCAGTATTATATTATTATTTTCTTCAGCAATATGCTGGCGGTCTTAGCATAATAATAATTTATTCTTGAATCATTTTAAAGATGTTAATGATAATAGTGACTGGAATAGACGGTTTACGAGATTTTCTAGCTACAGGGATAAACGCCAGAGAGCGCCAGAGAGAACATATTATAAAATTTTTAGAGAGTCTTGTAAAAGATCTTTCCTCCTCCGTGAGTCGTTTTCTTCATGTTAGAATCGTGATCGTATCCACTTGTGAACTTCGTCATCATGATGTTACGCCATGTACGCCCACGTCCAACATAAAACCCCCATCTTTTTGCGTGTGAGTTCAAAATAGAATCAAGTCACTACTCGCGTCGCTTCTATTCATTTTTGAATAACTCAACTTTGCACCTTTATGATTTGGAAATAGGGAAGAATATTATAATTTCTAGTAGACGAACTTGGCGCGTCGCTTCGCTTCCAATCTGAGTTGAACTTTAGCTTATCTGTCTGAAACAACGAGTCAAACTAAAATACACGCAAACACGTACGCATAGATTAAAGACTACTAGATGGAGACATAACGCGGCTGTAGGTTCAAGAGCGTGACAGACTTATTTCATTCGGCCTTTATTAGAAAGTGATACAAGATTATTTTTTGTCCCTTTCAGCGTGTTCGTTTTTATTGTTTGTCAAGAGTGGAGTTTGTGACAGAAAAGGGACATATCTGAGCAATTATTAGCTTTTTATTAAATTTGCTGATAAATAATATAACTTTGCGGTTACTATATTAATTTAAACGTTATCGTGCTATGGTGGGTTTTAATATTTTCGGCTGCAACAGTCGCAGCGAACAGAAAATCGAAGGAATTACGTTTCATACGTAAGTAGGCATAAACTTCATTGATTGATGATTTAAAGCTTAGATATGTTATTTTTTAGCAAATTTCATGTATTATGCGTTTACTAAACTATCTTATATAAAGTAATATTTCGTATTTTACGATATTTTAAAACATAACGTTTTATGATGTACTTTAAATGTTGACATGTCATGTCAATAAGGCTGATTTGCTGTCTCACGAGTGGACACGCTATGGGCTCTATCTAGTAGTCTTTAATCTATGCACGTATGCATGCATGCACGCACACATAAACACTCACACACATATTCTCACATTCACTATTTCTTTTAAAAAATTGACAGTGACATATATTATTTTTAATATGGATGAGTAACGAACACTAATTTCAATACCGCCGCCATTTTGTATTATATGCAGCGATGACAAAGCGAAAGAGGAATCCAATATAAAATTCCTCGTTACAAAGCCCTCAATATGAGATTTTTCAATATCTTTGTAACGTATTACGAACGTGTTGTTCGTATTTGTTTTTCGGTGCTATTTTATAAAGGAATTCGCTTTTTGATATTTTTTTATTTAGTGAGAATTTCTGAAGAAATAAACTTACTGTGCATGTGACAATTTATTACTTGTATTAATTTATTAGTAGCTTTATGAATTTAGGTAGGTATATAATTTCCTGCCTAAGGTATTGTACCTAGGTAGAAAGATATTCGTTTTTCTCTACCTCTCCCACTACTGATGGTCACGGTAGAAATCTCTTATAGAGATACCGTAACTAACATACGCTCGCGACTTCGACTAACAGACTTGTGACATACACATGAAATAAGGGTTATTTTTCAGATAAGTATTGTTGTCGTCTATGAATTGTCCATGGAAATATCACGTTATCTGTGGGTGCGCAGTTGGCCATATTGGACTGATGGCGCCCCACTAAACGAAACGGTTGGCAGTAATGGAGAAAGGTGGGAGAATATGCCGCAATGCACCATTTTTCCCACTCAATCGACGTTATAAAAGTAATTGTAGAAAAACATTAAAATCAATCTACAGTAAGAGTGCAGTGACAAAACAAAGCTAAAAAGTGAAGTTATAAATACCCGAGTTGGTAACGTATTATCGTAATATTGTCTCAACATTGTTGTCATACTTGTGTAAATTAATAAATTTTTTCTAATAAACTTTATATATTTTAGCTGGCTTTTAATAGTATAGCTCCGATTTAAGGTCATCACCATCATTAGCCTATAAGGCCTATTACAGTGCCTTCCTCTACCTACCTACCTCCCTCGTTAGAGGAGGGAGCGGAGACCCTCTACGCTGCTCAAATGCTGGTTGACAGGCTTAACGTGATAATGTTTTATTTGTTAATGATCACTATCTAATTTTGATGATAGAGAGCGGGGCCGACGGCTTAACCTACTAACCCTTGGCGGGGTGCAATACCACCAACATCCCGACTCCGGGCTTGGAATTTACTAAAAATTTCTTAGACGACATAAAAACTCAGAATTATTTTACGACTCGACCTATACTAAAGCCAAACTCGATTGGGAATGCTTGACAACAAACAAATTTAAAATGAAGGTAGAAAAAATTTTTAACAAAAAATTGAACCGACTCAAAACGCATTAAAAAGTAAAAAATAACTGTGTCCATTAGTTGCTTTAATTTACTTAAGCATATCTATGAAGTCGGTGCCAGCCAAGTTTAAGGAACATTTATTTTACGTAGAAGTAGTTGGTGGGTTCTAGGTAACGTCCTTAAAGTAGAAACCTTGGCTGGCACCGACTTCTAGATATGCTTAAGTAAATTAATGCAACTAATTGACACAGTTATTTTTTACTTTTCAATTTTTTGTTAAAAAATTTTATTTCTTACTTTTTAGTGATTTATCGCCACGTAACGTAATCGTACTATACTGTCACAGTATATTATACGGCACTAGTAGCCAAAAAGCTACCGATATCGAGAAAAAAACCGAAATCGCTGTAAGCGTGCCTACAAAATTTGAAGAGTTCCTTCAATTTCCCCAGGACATCATCATCCGATCCTAAAATCATGACAATGGGACCACCTTGAAAGTATGTCCTTTCTAATAAAAAAAGAATTATCAAAATCGGACAACTCTGTAAAAAGTTATGCGTGGTCATACATATAAAAAAATATATATACGAGTCGAATTGAGAACCTCCTTCGTTTTTTTTCGTCGGTTAAAAATGCAACACATTTTATGCCTAATACATTTAAAATTATGTTTTGTTATTTTAAAAAATCTTATTTAAAAGATATTGAATACATTAATTAGTTTCAAGCTTATTAGTCTAATTTATTGTCATGAATTCGTCAATAACTAGTTAATTAAATAAAAATTTTTAACAAAAAATAGAACCGACTCAAAATGCACTAAAAAGTAAAAAATAACTGTGTCATTTAGTTGCTTTAATTTACTTAAGCAAGGCAGCCAAGTTTAAGGAACATTTATTTTACGTAGTAAAGAAGTTTTGGGTGCACCGACTCCTAGATATGCTTAAGTAAATTAAAGCAACTAAATGAACAGTTATTTTTTACTTGTTCTATTTTTTGTTAAAAATTTTTATTTCTTACTTTTTAGTGATTTATCGCCACATCACATACTCGTACTATACTTTTATTATATAGTAGCCAAAAAGCTACCGATACCGAAAACCGAAATTATCATCATCAGATCCTAACATGACGACAATGGGACCACCTTGGATGTATGCCCTTTCTAATAAAAAAAGAATTATTAAAATCGGACAACACTGTAAAAAGTTTTTTTTCGTCGGTTAAAAAAATAGGTGTAAAATGACTAGTGATTTCTACCTTCATTTTTAATTTGTTTGTTGACAAGCATTCTCAATCGAGTTTGGCTTTAGTATAGTATCAAAACTCGGGACCTAATGATCAAAGTCACATAGACTAACCATAACACCAAAGAGTCATTGAAAACTGAATCAGCCACAAAGCAACTAGGCACTACTAGTAAAAGTAATGATATATAACTTAAAAGAGAAGTAACGTTTCTTTGAAATAAATGAAAGAACCCGCATGTGAGCTAAATACATTGCCTTTCATTCAAGTCGTTCACCTCTCCATACCTTTGGTCGACCCTTCTGATATCAGTTTTAAGCCAAAAAGGTTTAGCGGTTCCATTCACTAGTTTTATACAGATTCCGCGGTTTTCTGTTAACATGAACCCTTTATGCTTTTTAGACTTACTTACTTAGTGACGTTAGACATTTATTTTACTGTTTAACCGACCTTAAAAAAGGAGGAGGTTCTCAATTCGTTTATGTTTTTTTAAATATAAGATAAATTACTAACAAATATATGTCGGATGGCGACGACATTTTTTCGACGCAGGTACAAAGACTGGAATCATATTCAAATTGAAAAACACTGAGAGAATAACTCCGAACGTGGCTGAGAGAATAACTCCGAACAGAGCCCGAGACTTGTGACACGGGTGTAGGTTTAAAAGAGATCTCTTAGTGACGGCCGTCAACACTCACCTCCTCTGTTCAAGTTATTCTCCCTGACCAGCCAAATTTAGGGATGTTTGTTTGTTACAATCCGACAAATTCACTAAGGAATAATCACAATGATGATCAATAATAACCAATAAAATAAAATATTTACTAATTGAGCTATCAAAAATAATGATTAATAAATCTGGCGTGATCTGAGTCACAACTGAGAGATGTGGTCACAGTGACGGCCACGAAGAGAATCAGCCTCGACTCTGAAGTCTTCCACGCGGATCCATTTGGGTCCCAGGGTAACCGATTTGGCGGTTCGCCCCTTTCGGTGGTTGCGACGCCGCTTGCAACTAGAAGCGGGGCGCTGGGTTGGTCCACGTTGGTTGTGGTCCTTAGAGTGAGTCCGGAATGTCATATCCGGTAGTGTCCACCGTACTGCGAACTAGCCTTGACTCTCCAGACCGCTGCTTAATATCGGCATTGATTGGTCATCCCCGCCACTACCGAACTTCGTCGAGTGGCTGTCATGATACTACTCCGCTAACATATATCTACTAACTAACTACAGTTACACTAACCAAAGTTATTAAAATAAATTATAGACCAAAGTCAATAAACCTTTATGAGGTCACATCTATAACTGAAAGTTGCACAATGTTTTTAACTGAAATCGCACAGAGGAAGTTAAGAAACAACTTTTTAATGTGGACGTATCTATTATTTGTGTCGGATGTAGTTAAAGTTACTTGCAGTTATATGTTGTAGATTAATACATACAGGAGAAGACTAGAACAAGATTCTAGTCCAAATTAAATAATGATAGAAATCTGATTGAAATGGTCTCTATATCACCCAGCAATCATACTTTTCTGTTAGCTCTTTTTTGTTTCTAATTAGACAATGCTTACTGCATTTCGAAGTAAGTAGTAGTGTGAAGCGGTATGACCTTTTAAATTGCATCCTTATTTAAAACGACACGAATAAAATTTATGTTTAGTTTTAAATTGATTTACTTGTAATATTGATCTTTCCCAAAGTCTCCTGGATATTGAACTGACATATAATATATTATGTTTGTAAATAAATATTCAAGGACCAGATGGTCAAGTATTTTAGTAGATTCATGCTCATACTATCTCCCTTACAAACCTAAGCTGCGTTTTCGGAAAACTTTCCAACCCAGTGACCGCTACCTAATTGTATCGTACCTGAGTTAAGTATGATAGTGATGAATCGAACTAACTGAGGAAAACATTGGTTGACTGCTATCACACCTGATGTAAAGTGATGATGCAGTCTAAGATGGAAGCGGGCTAACTTTGTCGGTAGGGTGGTAACTAGCCACGGCGAAAGCCTCCCACCAGCCAAATTTAGTGATAATTGAACTGGGAAAAAGTTTATTATAATTATACTATTAAAATAGTCTCGTTACTCGAAAATAAATATTCATGGACCAGATGGTCTAGTATTTTCCTAGCGCAATGCTAACACCGTCTCCCTGACGAAAACGGGGCACCGTTCGGAAGCTACCTACTTGTGGATCGGAAAATAGATCGTATATCAAAATGCATGTAACATGTTTACAGCGAACTTTGTAACCCAGTAGCCGCAGTTAGTGATAACTGAACCGGGCTTTGACAGTTTCTTATGAAAAATATATTTTTATACTTAAACTTTATAGGTCGAACGGAAGTACGGCGTAACCAAATTGGCTGTTACTTCGTCGGCGTGGTATTAATTTTAGTATGGCTGCATTTTACCCTACTATATTTTTCAATGTTACAATGTATCCTTACAAATATTATAAAAGTGAAAGTTTCCATACATGCATGGATGAATGTTTGTTACTTTTCACGCAAAAACTACTGATTGGATTTTGATTAAACTTCTCGTCCATCGGCTGTAATTATAATCATTTATTTATTTGCTAAACAAGAGTTACAAAAGTAATGCAATTCTAATAAAAAGATCCAAACATATTTTGCCAAGGACTAGGCGTGCAAATATTTACAAACTTAGAAATAAGATTAGGTAATTAAAATGTCAAAATTATTACATGTCAATTATTGAAATTATAAAAATGTTATTAACTAACATACATAACCATTGTAAGTCAGTAAATATATGCCAAGACAGATATATTTGAAAATGAATACATAATTAAGTCAATTAGTGATGTCAACGTATAATTTAATTTAAGTAATATATTAGTTAATTAAATTTAATTATTTAATTTATAAAACTCGTTCATTTCGTAAATTGTATTTTGGCTGAGAGCATTAAACATATATTTTTTGAATTTCTGTAGAGGCATGTTTTTTAGTTTCCTCTGATAAATTTAAATTTTCTGTAATAAATCTGATTATAAACATTATCCGAGACTACCTATACTAAAGCCAAACTCGATTGAGAATGCTTGTCAACAAACAAATTAAAAATAAAGGTAGAAATTACTAGTCAGTTTACATCTAATTTTTTTAGTTAACTTGTTAATGACGAATTCATAACAATAAATTTGATAAGTAAGCTTAAAACTAATTAATATATTCAATATCTTTTAAATAAGACTTTATAAAAAAACAAAACATCATTTTAAATTTATTAGGCATAAAATGTGGTGCATTTTCTACCCTCATTTTAAATTTGTTTGTTGACAAGCATTCTCAATCGTGTTTGGCTTTAGTATAGTTGGTCTAATGGTTGGTCTATGCGACTTCGATCACGAGATCCTGTGTTCGACCCCTGGATCGCGGAATAATTCTGATAGTGATCGGTAATAAATCAAAAATTATTATCCTAAGCGCCCCAATCCACATTAGAGCAGCGTGTCCAACGCTCCAAATCCCCTCTCCTACAATAGAGGTGGTCCTGTAGTGGGCAGTTAAATAGGGTTTTAATAATGATGATAAATATTCGAGGCCAAACAAAAACTACTAATAGTTATTTCTAAAATAGAACTAATTAATAATTTACTAACGTAATTAAACGTTCAGTTAAAATAGATTTTGCACTAGGTCCCGACACATTATTAAAATTCAGTTCAAAAGCTGCTAAATGATAATAATTTAACACCAAGCAGTTGGTAATTTTAGACGTAATAGTTTGAGTGATTCCTAATAGAGTTGCGGGGAACTATTTCAGGATGTAATGGTTCCAGATGCTTCAAATTCGACCTATTTTGGCGAATATCGGTTCAAAAATATTATTGTCATTCTAGACTTTACTTCGAATCAGGAAAAATTGACAGAGCAATATTATATGTTCATTTCAATTCAAATTGATTTTTTTAAGTAGAATAGTGTTAGGATTATCACCTTAAGCCCGCCAACTCGCATTGGAGCAGTGTGGTGAGTATACACTCCATATCCCTTCTCCTATAAAGAGGGAGGCTAGGCGCAGTGGTGGGCCGTTACTAGGTTCATAATGATCAATGATGAAAATAGCTTTTAGAAAGGAAAATACGTACAAGAAATCCCCTCTTCTTTAAGGTAACAAGTTTAGACTGGTTGTAGTATGCCGTTTATCATTATGGTTCAGGCTATTCTCCAAATATGTAGATAAAAGAACCTTAGACCAACCTTTTGTCCCAATGTTTAGCCCGCATTGGAGCGAGCGATAATAATGAGTATCAATAATAAATTACATGAATTCTCTCTTATTTCTTCCTAATAACGATCATATCTTGTCGAAAAGCATCGAGTCCACGCCTTCCACCTGCTTCTGTTAGTGGCCATCTTTCTAGCGAGTAGAGTGACTGCTTGGACCATTCAGTGTCGGATAGAGAACGGCCTGGTGCTTTTTCCGTCCGTGCTGCCCGTTATTATTAGTCATGATGTGTCCAAAATAAGCCAGAATCCGTTGATAGCAGATGGATGAGAGCCTGACCTTGATTCCGAGCTGCGACAAAATAGATACGTTTGTGCGCTTAGCTGTCCAAGGAATTCTCAGCATGCGCCTTCAGCACCACATCTCGAACGCATCTATTCTTTGCCTTTCTCTTGCCTTTGTGGTCCAAGTTTCAACTCCATACATAAAGATAGAGAAAATTAAGGCTCGGACAAGTGAATTTAAACCTTTGTATATAAATTGATGATGTTGATGAAAAACATATTGAACGATTATAAAATTTCTAAATTCCCTGAGTGAACCCTTAAATCAAGCGGTGCGCCAGAATGGTTTTGTGACGCGGGTAGGTGTTCGGCGGTCGACGCAATAATTTACATTCTAATTCCCTAATGAATTGGCCGCACCTGGTCTTTATTGGTTCAAACGCGCCGAAAATACCACTCCGGGGAGTTGAAAATAATTCAATTATTCAAGTAATGCTACAATAGTTAATTATGTAATTATATATTTACAACCGTACAGTAAATAATAAATGAATTGTTGGACGGATTTGTTATTTACCACGTAGACCCAATTCTCGTGTGAATATCGAGATGTAACGTCTATGCTCGATTCTAGATTATAATCTAGCTCTGTGCCAAATTTCATTTAGATTGGTGTAACATTGTAGAATCAACATCAGAGTTCCGAGTGTGAGTTTGTTACCGAGCGACTGCGTAAAAACGTAACGCAAATTTGTATGGAATTTTAGTAGCGCCATCTAGTTATAGTGAGACTAAACGCTTTTTTTGCTATATAATTTGACGTTATGAGTGAATAAGTTTTTACGCAGTCGCTCGGTGAAAAACTCACACTTGCCCCACTGAAGGATACTCCGGTATAGGAGAGAAACGTACGTTTGGATGTTATGGATAACATTATCGCTTAGTTTTGTCGGAATCAAACGGTCGGAACTACTGCCTAAATACGAATGAAAGATTAGAAATTAAAGAAGATTAAGGCCTGTGTGCACCAAGATTTCGGTTATCATAACCAACAGTTAACATAACTTTACTATAAATTTACTATTTATAATATACCCGTACGCCGGTTAAGGACGTAAACCGGGCGGTTATCTTAACCGAGCTTACGACCTTAACCGGTGTACGGGTTGTCGTGAATAGTGAATTTTACGTTTAGCTTGTGTTAACCGTTGGTTATGATAACCGAAATCTTGGTGCACACAGGCCTAAGATAAAGGTGCAATATTGTGAAAATTAACTCAGATACAGAACTCACAGTATTTTTACCTACACTCATTGAGTATAGGTAGTCCATACTGATATTATACAGGCGGAAGATCGTGTTTAAAGATGTATGGATGTTTGTTACGCTTTCACGCAAAAACTATTAAATGGATTTTGATGAAACTTCACAATAATATAGCTTACATATCAGAATAACACATAGACCACGTTTTACCCCACATTTCCCACGGGAACAAGAACTACGCGGGTAAAACCACGGGCGTCTACTAGTGTAAAATAAAAGTAAATAGTAGCAATTAAAACCTGATATTTTGTTATAAGCGATGATTTACTATTTAAGATCACCAAAAGCTCGTAGTATAAACAAGAACTGTTATCTATAAATACTGATTGCAAGCAAAAGCAAAGTTCCCAATCAAAAGATACATTTTCCTTAATGAATCAATGTTTTTCCTGAGCAACTATTTCTGCAGTGATTGATTGATATTAGTACTTATCTATAGTGGGAGCCAAAGAGCTACACAGAGTTTCAAGGGGGACATGACTTTCGGCTTTTTTAAACCATTAACTGCAATCAGTAGTACAGTTAATTAACACATTGTAATTATCAAGTACTTTCTTTGTGAAATAAATCAAAGTGAAGAAATAAAATAAGATAATTTAAGAGCTATAAAATATATAATATTTACTTTGAATAACAGGTAAAAACTAGTTGTGCCCAGCGTCTTCACCCGTACAGATCTAATTTCCGCAGGAGAATAAAAAATTCTCATCGCTTAGGAGCAAGTCAATCGAGTGATTTAAATAGCTCTCAATGATATGTGTTTCGTTTACACATACCGATGAAGGATTTAATTCTTCGAATTTTAGAATATAAAATTTCACATTAATGATTACATTATTTTCATTCACGTTCGAACGTGTCTTCCTGTGCATTGTTATCTTTTACGTAACCTGCTATGCATATCTCATCGTAGCCGTGTTGCTCTATGTTGAAAGCTGATTAGCTTCGACTTGACGCCATATTGGCTGCTATTTGTTTTAATCAATCGAAGGCGTTAACGGAAAATCTTACTCCCAAAAACTGACTCATTCAACTTGCACATAAATTCCACTAACTCACAGAAACGTGCATACGAAATATTATAAATGTAAAATTTCGTGTCTGAGAGATAAAATGCTATGGTGTTATATGATTCCATGGACTCACCATGTGGGTGCCGGGTCCATCTTGTGGCAGGGAGATGACAAAAAATAGAACCGACTCAAAACGCACTAAAAATTAAAAAATAACTGTGTCATTTAGTTGCTTTAATTTACTTAAGCATATCTATGAAGTCGGTGCCAGCCAAGGTTTCTACTTTAAGGGTTAGTCATTTATCGCCACGTACTCGTACTATACTGTCATAGTATATTATACGGCACTTGTAGCCAAAAAGCTACCGATACCAAGACATAAACCGAAATCACTGTAAGGGTGCCTCCAAAATTTGAAGAGTTCCTTCAATTTCCATAGGATATCATCATCAGATCCTAACATGATGACAATGGGACCACTTTGGAAATGTGTTCTTTCTAATAAAAAAAGAATTATTAAAATCGGACTACTCTGTAAAAAGTAATGGTCATACATAAAAAAATATATACATACGTGTCGAATTGAGAACCTCCTCCGTTTTTTTTCGTCGGTTAAAAAAAGAGACTGACGGCATGGATGTATGCTTAAGGGTACACTTTCTGTCCGATCAACGGTCGCCTTTTCTGCTCGAAATATTCTCCCTGCCCAACCAAATCTGGTAGGAAATTGCTAGAGCAGCTTTGGACACCCGTTCCAAAATAAAGCTTACTGCAGTTCTGTCAGGCAGATTTTCCTGGTTTACCTCTCGCACCCACTTCTACTGCATTTACTTAAACTAACCAAATAACCAATGTGGTTAATTTATGTATTTTTTTTAAATAATGTCGTCATCTTTAATTAAATAAATTGTAATATTTTTGATCTTTTACATCCTATATTTTCTGACGTCGCGGTAGATAGGATAAAACGACAATTGCACCTCATACTATTAGTATCGAGCGCAAAGTGTATGCACTAATAGTAATTACCCGAAATAGAAAGTTTCTTTCCCAATACTGGTTCGTATGTCTTCAGGGTAGGCAGTGCATTTATACATTCATGAAGTGCACGCCACTGCGTACTATTAAGAGGAAAGCGGCGTCTATCTAAACCTAAGTCCGTGGATATAACAATAAACTGTGTCACTACTAGTTCTCAGCTTTAATCCAACGACCTTCGTGTTTGGCAGCCATTTTTACAATGCCATTATGGTCAGTGACCACGAGAACCAACAATTTATTTAACCGAAGAATCAATTGCAAAGAAGCAGCGCTATTCTGTAACGATGGTTTTATAACTGAACAGTGTGAGATTTTAATTCGTCTATGTCTCTATTTGACTTGATTCTATAAACAGAGAGAGAGTCAAATTCAAACCTAAAATGTACTTAACGACAGAATCAATTGTTAAGAAGAGTAACGCTGTAACGATGTTTTTATAAGTTTTTAATTTGGCTATATCTTTATTTGTCATAAGCCTATAAAAAGAGAGAGAGAGAGAGGGAGAGATAGAGTCAAATTCAAACCTAAAATGTACTTAACGACAGAATCAATTGTTAAGAAGAGTAACGCTGTAACGATGTTTTTATAAGTTTTTAATTTGGCTATATCTTTATTTGTCATAAGCCTATAAAAAGAGAGAGAGAGAGAGAGAGAGAGATAGACTCAAATTCAAACCTAAAATGTACTTAACGGTAGAATCAATTGTTAAGAAGAGTAACTCTGTAACGATGTTTTTATAAGTTTTTAATTCGGCTATATCTTTATTTATCATAAGCCTATAAATAGAGAGAGAGAGAGATAGAGTCAAATTCAAACCTAAAATGTACTTAACGATGGAATCAATTGTTATGAAGAGTAACGCTGTAACGATGTTGTTATAAGTTTTTAACTCGGCTATATCTTTATTTGTCATAAGTCTATAAATAGGGAGAGAGAGAGAGAGAGAGAGTCAAATTCGAACCCACAATTAACTTGATTGTAGAATAAATTGCTAAGAAGAGTAACGTTATTCTGTGACGATGTTTTTATAACTCGACAGTGTGTTATAAGTTCGTCTTTGTTTCACACGATTCTATTGACAGAGATGACTTTGGAACACACTGTTCACCTATAAAAACATGGTTACATAAAAGCGTTACAGAAGTTCTGTATTAGAATAGAGTTTACGGAAACCCACCCCTCCGGACGTCCGGAAACAAAATTCCGGCAATCCAGCCAAGTGAAAGTATTTGTTACGGATTCCGGAGCTTTTGTCTACATCACACAATTTAGGGACAATAGAACTCTTTTGTTTAGAATAAAAAGTACGATAGGATAAGGAGGGAAAAGTTGAGTTTGGGTGGGGGTCGACTTTTCTAAGGAGCTTACAAATATAATACTATTGACGGCCTCCGTAGCGCAGGTCTGCCCGGTGTATTTATAAAACAGGTCCTGGGTTCGATTTTTGGCTGGATCAATGGATGTGTTCTTAAATATTGTAGCTATTATAACAAACTAGCTTTTGCCCGCGACTTCGTCCGCGTGGAATTAGTTATTACGGCAGCCTAATTTTTCTAAGCTTTGAATGTCATATTTATTAATTTCTAATCAACTGCCTAAGAAATAGGTCTTAAGCTTTCAAAATGACGATACTTTCATACAACATTTCATCCCCCCTTTAACCCCTTACAACCCTTTTTTCGCAATCAAAAGTAGCCTATGTCCGTTTTCAGGACCTAGACTTACTGTGTACCAAATTTCATTTAAATCGGTTCAGTAGTTGTAGAGTGAAAGCAAGACAGACAGACAGACAGAGTTACTTTCGCATTTATAATATTAGTTAGGATTATACTTTAAAGCTAGACACATACCATCGCGGACGTTTTTATTATCATAATCATCATCATCATCATCATTACCAGCCTGTAGACGTCCACTGTTGGACATAGGCCTTTTTTAGGGGCTTCCAAACACAACGATCCCGAGCCGCCTGTTGCCAGCGGCTCCCTGCGACACGTTTGATGTCGTCAGTCCACCTGGTTGGGGGTCGACCAACGCTGCGCTTTCCGGTGCGGGGTCGCCAATCTACCACCTTGAGCCCCCAACGTCCATCAGCTGTTCGAACTACGTGCCCCGCCCATTGCCACTTCAGTTCTGCGACTCGCTGAGCTATGTCGGTTACTTTGGTTCTTCTGCGGATCTCCTCATTTCTGATTCGATCACGCAGAGATACTCAGAGCATTGCTCTTTCCATCGCCCGCTGAGTGGGCTTCATAAGAAGGCTCAGAGTCACTCAGCGGGCGATTGTCATAATAAAGAGGAATAATCCTTCCATACATTATTTCATTATATCTCAGAGGGTTAAGACAGCGTTTTCAATTAGCTCCCTGACGTCCTGCCACTTAGTACAATTATTGTCACATTAGAGCCAATTTACACAAAGCCTTAACAATTTATATACCAAAATCTTTCTCTGGAATCACTCTATCTACTAGTGAATACCGCATAACAATCTGTTCAGCAGTCTTTGAGTTTATAGGGAACAGACAGACAGACAGACTCAGCTGGGGCAACAAAAGCAACATAAAAGTATATTAAATTTTCCTAGTAAGATTTATTTACATTTCAATTATTATCGATCTAAATACTTTTCAAGAGAAAATACATTGATTGTACATAGCTTGTCGGGTAATTGTATAACCCATGAAAAACATAAATATGAAATGAGAGCCAAGTTTAATAATATTGTAATTTATAGGCCGTAGTAGTTGACTTGGGTGCATCCCAGTAGTACCCCCTAATTTTAGTTCTATAGAACTGTTGATACACCATATTAGTGCTTAGTGTCTATAGAACTAATGGGACAAAATTAAAGAAATTTCGATATCAACATCTTGTTTGTACGTTACATATAAAATATCTACAGTTTTTATAAGTATAATATGGAATCTCTTTTGATTGCAATAATAAATGTCCACTTAAATTTGAGAGTATCTATAAACATACTATATCGAATACAGCTTTGCTTAAATTGCACAAAACGTCTTTAAAATAGTATTGAGGTTTTTAATATAATTTTTTTCTAAACTGAATAGTTTGCGCGAAAGATATTTTTTAGACACAACTACTACTTGGTTTTAACTATTTAGCTTTTGTGGTAAGGGACATTTTTTTGTTAAAAACAAAATGAAATATCAATCAAAATAATTTAACGTTTATAACTTATATGGTATAATTCAAGAGCAAAAACTATACTACAGTAATATAGAAAAATTGGGATATAATTTGACAGCACGGAAAATATCCCAACAGTTCTAAAGAACTACGGTATGGGGTACTACTGGGATGCACCCGATTGTACAAAGTCTGTCGGGTCTAATAATTGTATAATCCATGAAAAACATAAATGTGAAATGAGAGCCAAGTTTAATATTATTGTAATATATAGGCCTTAGTAGTTGACTTCAACAACAAAAGAAGCGAGATCTAAATGGGCGCCAAGATCAACAGTCATTGCTGTTTATTTATAAGAATAAACATATCATTTCTTCTTAGAAATTTGGATATTATATTGCAGCTAGGTACGCTGCTTAAACTATAAAAGATAGAACCGTAAAATGTTCTAATTAATTTGAGATCTTATAAATATCTACAAAAAAGTCCGCGACACACTATACCTATCAATGTCGAGTGAGGCACAACAACCATTTTTTTTTAAATTATTTTTTTAAACCATTTTTTTTTTAAACATTAAAAATTTTAATTTTTTTTGGACTACTTTTAAACGCATTTATTTTACTCATGCTATCAATCATTATCAAAATAAATTATTTCATCACTAAGTACAGTTTATGTAAATAATATTTGGTATTTAAAAGATTAAAATTGGACGTTTGGTTTTGAAGTTATGGCGAAATTAAAATATTACTATTTCTGCGTTGCGAAGTAAACGTCACCAAGGCGGGGGTGCGCGTGCGGGAGGGGAGTTTAGATCTATGTTATATATACGATGATGAATTAAGAATTCGATCTTTGTTCAAATATCTATTTAGTACACGGAAGAGTTTGTTTGTTTGTTTAAACGTGCTAATCTCTATCTGCGTGTCGGATTGTAAAATTATTTTTGTTTATTCTGAAGGCTAGACTCAAGAGTGAAATATACTATTTAATATCAATTTATACCCATCAGCTTGTTATAAATATATATTTTTAATGTTAATGTATTGAAATGTCATACAATGTTTAACAAAAATGTAGACCTTTAGTACACGGGACGGGACGGAGGATATTGCTTCACGGGAAACTATCAAAAAAAAAATATTGAGATGGGGAGCGGGGAATGAGCACACTTTATATGTGACTTTCACATATTTTGTATGAAAGTCTGTCTTTAAAATTAGAAGGGTACCTAAGAGGTTTTCACGCGGACGAAGTTGCGGGCGTTTGTAGTTGTAATATATAGGCTTTAGTAGTTGACTTCAACAATAAAAGAAGTGAGATCTAAATGAACGCCAAGTTCAACGGTCATCGCTGTTTATTTATAACAACAAAAATAACATTTCTTCTTAGAAATTTGGATATTATATTGCAGCCTGTCTGTTTGGCTAGTTTTCATTTATCATTTATTTAGAACTTGCGAAGGCTGTAATATAATTCATTTATAAAAACTAGCCAAGTCTAGCCAAGTCTACCCAAGTATCACAAATCTATCGAATAGACTTAGCTCTGCTGCACACGCGGGTAAGAAAAATTCGTAATATTACAGATCTGTAATCGGTAGTGTTGCTAATATTTGCACTTAAACAGAAATTTAAAGAAATAAAAATTATGACAGTTCATTGCCAATATATGTATGAAAATATAATATAATATGTTCATAAAATTCAAGCAAATTTGAGAGAAAAAGTGACTGTAGTTTTAAGTTTCCGATCTCAATTATCACCATTACTTTTCATAATTAAATATTGACGATTCAAAACAATCATAAAGATTTCATTGAATATTCTTTGACTTTATCCTAAGTTTTAAGAATAAATTGTTTATGTTTCAAAGGAGAATGCCAGACAATGTGACGAACTTTAACCCACTAATAAAAACATATTGTAGCACAGCAATGTATTAAGCATAATTATATTGCATTTTTTTACTATTTAATATAAATTACATTTAAAAGTTTTAGAACTCGGGAGTATTCGATACGAGCTTAACGTTAGTTATCGTCCATTTCCATAAACAACCACATAGCACAGCTGTCACACTAACATGACAATCGCAAAGCTTCATTAAATACATTTTTAACAGGCTCAACGACTCTGGATACTAGCCTTTTAGAGCACACTTTGATGAAAATACAATAAAAACGATTTAAAAGGTTAGAACCCAGCAACAATAAAGGTTTAAAAATCGTGTAAATGAAAAGGAAAAAGTTTATTACTTTTTTAACAGAATTTTATTCCGATGTCCAACAGTAAAAATGGATTATTTTAAAACATTTTAATAATAATTAGACATTTTTAGTGTATTTACAATTTGTGTTCTTTCTGGGTTAGGATCTGGCATTCTCCTTTGGTAATTGTTAGTATATTTTGCGTCTACCAGCTTTAATTCGAATAGGAAGCTGGACGTTTTCAAGCGAATTTCAGGAGAAATACAAAACGTGTTCATTGCAGAGTCAATGTTTGCTTTCAGGAACACCGTACCGGAACACGGGGAATCGCTTAGCAGTACCGCATTTCCGGATCAACGGTGAACGTACGTACCTAGCGTATAATATTCTACAAAGGTACGTTGTTTTGGGGAAAATATTTGGTAAATAATAGCAGAGAAAATTTAGTAAGGATACATTGGATGCTGGGCATTATTAAATATTAGAAATTTGGAGATTAGAATTATTTCACTCACTACAGCTTTATCCTATCAGAAATATTTTTATGTATTTTTAAGCTATTGCATAGCTTCAATCGCGGGCCTTGAGCCTGGAGACCGAATACAGAAATTCCGTAACGGAAAAACCTTACACCAGCTGGATATCAAAAACATAATATAAAAAGCATAATTTCGGCGTCGACGTCATTGGGAGCGTGGCCTGGCGGTAAGGCGCTTTAAGTGCCCGAATTGTCAGAGAAACGCGGGTTCGAATTAAAAAATTGGGGAACCGAACGGTTTAGTTTTAACCCACGTCTCTCTGGTAATCCAGGCACTTAGAGCGCCTTACCGCTCGGCCACGGCCCCGATGACGTCAGAAGGTAAACATAAGTTGATAAAAAATGCTATGCAATAGTTTTACCGCGGCAGTCTCCGAGTGACACACGTCTTTTTTTTTATTCATTACAAGTTAAGCCTTAACTGCTATCACACTGGATGGTAAGTGATAATGCTAAGATAGAAGCGAGTTAACTTCTTAATAGTAGGATAATCGATGGATTAACCTCACATGTAGAGCCAAACTTTTGACTCTAAACACCCTCACTCTATAAGGCCTAACTTAACAAACTCTAAGACCTTAGTCAAGTGTAGTAAGGAAACAGCATGTTACTTCTCTGGTTTCAAATAACTAAGTAGATACTTCCTACGTATCCAACAAACTAATGTGTGCGATTATTTATTGACTAAGTACCTTCATTTTTCATTGCTAATTATATATGTACATGATAAATCTGAATAGCTCTACGTTAAGTAAATAAAGTCTAGGGATAATGGAAATAAATATATATGAAGTCTTACGAATGTTACAAGTATCTTAACTTGGCTTTAATAACGTTGAGTATCTAACATCTAATTGATTAGTAAAATGGAATTAGAAATAGGCTGTTTTCTTAAGCATTTAGTATGAGAAGTTTTGTTCAGAGGAGGTGTATGAGAAATGATTTAATGGGTGATAAAAGTATTTTGTTTTTTTGATTAATTTATTATTTTGTTGGATAGAAGTTAAAATTTTTTTCTAAAAAAGATTTAAGACGCTAAATGGGATAATTGAGCCGATTTCTATTTGATGAAGGTATTAAAAATATAGACTGGAATCGTTATCAAATACCTTTTTTTTAACGTGGGGAAATTTTCATAGATACCATGATTGCAAGAAGATTATGTCGGACTTGTACCGACTAAAACCCCGCTCGTCGCCTGGGGTTACATTACGGGAACGTTACGTACTACTACCTTAACCTAGTCAGCGGCAAGCACATTCAAATACCTAGTTTCATCATCATCATTATCAGCCTATTAACGGCCCACTACAGGACCAGGCCTCCCTCCTAACAGGAAAGGGGATATGGAGCGTACACCCACCACGCTGCTCCAATGCGGGTTGGCGGGCTTAGCGTGATAATGTTTCATTTATTACCGATCACTATCAGATGTTGATGACAGTGACCGGGACCGACGGCTTAACGTGCTTTCCGAGGCACGGGGGTGTAGCACTGCCAACTTCCAGACTCCAGGCTTGGAATATACTGAACATTTTATAGAAGAATGAAAAAGCTCAGAATTATTCCATGACCTGACCCAGGGATCGAACCCAGGACCTCGTGATCGGAGCCACATAGGCTAACCACTAGACCAACGAAGCAGTCTACCTATACCTAGTTTATTACACAATAAATCAAAAATCAAACTACAAGAACCAATCAAATTCATGACAAAGTATACCTACCTAAAAACTCGGTGAAATGTGAACTTCACCCTTTTTTATCTTAATAAAGGATATGTTGTCTATCTTTCCCCATATTATACAAATAAACACATTAGGTTGTAACTTAATATGTCTATGTGTATGTGTTTACTAAAAGAATAAGAAACTGAGTTTTATTTTGCTTCGATATACCAAACATAGTTCAGGGAAAACAACATCGTTGTGTTACGGTGTAGGTTCACCATCTGTTAGTAAAATAGTTTGAGGACCCTATACATTGATTTTAATAAACAGATTCTGCCAGCTGTTCTTGGCAGAAACTGTCTTCCGAATCGGTTGTAAATTCGCTACGTACTGATATACTTGACTTCTTGTAAGATATAAATTTTAAAAAATATTTGAATTTGAATTTTTCTGTTTTAAACCATTTTGGATGTAGGTAAAAAATGCAAAATAGTAATTTGTATATATAAAAAAAAAGACGTGCGGCACTCGAAGACTACCGCGGTAAAGCTATTGCATAGCATTTTTTATCAACTTATGTTTACCTACCGACGTCATCGGGACCGTGGCCTAGCGATAAGGCGCCGCGTCCCGTCGGTTCCGCAATTATTTTTTTTTAAGCGTGATATTACAAAAAGTCATTAATTTAAAAAAAAAATGACATTTTGAAATATCACGCTTGAAAAAAAAATTCGGAACCGACGGGATTCGAACCCGTGTCTCTCTGGCAATCCGGGCACTTAGAGCGCCTTACCGCTAAGCCACGTTCCCCGATGACGTCGTTGCCGAAATTGTGCTTTTGATATTATGTTTTTGACACTCAGGGGGTGTTAGGTTTTTTCGTTACGGAATTTTTGTATTCGGTCTCTACGCTCAAGGCCCGCGATAAAAGCTATACAATAGCTTAATAAAAGAACGTCAACACAGTAGAAATGCCTTTACAATTTTTTTAGAGCTATACTGAGAAAGGATCATCATCATCATTATCAGCCAATGGACGTCCACTGCTGGATATAAGCCTTTTTTAGGGACTTCCAAACACAACGATCCTGAGCCGCATGTGCCCAGCGGCTACCTGCGACCCGTTTGATGTCATCAGTCCACCTGGTGGGGGGTCGATCAACACTGTGCTTTCCGGTGCGGGGTCGCCATTCTAGCACCTTCGGCCCCTAACGTCCATCAGCTGTTCGAACTACGTGCCCCGCCCATTGCCACTTCAATTCTGCGACTCGCTGAGCTATGTTGGTTATTTTGGTTCTTCTGCGGATCTCCTCATTTCTGAGTCGATCACGCAGAGGTACTACGTGCATTGCTCTTTCCCGCGCCCGTTGAGTGACTCTAAGCCTTCTTATGAAGCCCGCACATCGAAATCTGTTACACAAAAACCTTAGTAACCACTCACAAACAGCTGATAATAATTTATAATGCTTCTAATTTGCTAATAGTAAGCAACTACTCCAAGCAACTGCTTATTTTTTGAAATAATACAGTGAGATAGTTATAAAAAAAAATACCAGCAGGAATGTTTTGTGAAATAACTCGCCCGGGCATACTTCTTACCGAGATTTTTAATTCCGGTAAGCGGCGCTGTTTCTGATTATGAATACGCCGGTGAAATTACATTAGGCTAAACATTTAGACGATCTCCGTGGTGCAATTGTACGCGCGGTGGATTTATAAGACGGAGGTCCTGGTTTCGATTTCCGGCGGGGCAGATTGAGATTTTTCTTAATTTATCTTGGTCTGGCTGGTGGGAGGCTTTTACCGCCCCTACCGACAAAGATGTATCGCCAAGCGATTAAGCGTTCCGGTGCGATGTCGTGTATAAACCAAAAGGGGTGTGGAATCTATAAATAAAAAATATATAAAAAGTAAAAAGCGCTCCAAAAGTATTTTGTCAAACTCCTAACAAAAAAACGTTAACCCGCTTGCAAAAGCAAAATAAATAGTCACTCTACATTGTAGATGCATCATCACTTAACATCAGGTGTTATAGCATCCTTTCGACCAACTTATAGACTTTCAATATGAAAATAAGAATTAAAAAAAAATTACAACATTAAGTTAAATGAAAAATTAACAAAAATAAAAACGCATAAAAAGTAAAAATAACTGTGTTATTTAGTTGCTTTAACTTAACTAAACTATTTTTATATATATATATATATATATATATATATATATATATATATATATATATATATATATATTTTTAAAACCAATTTTTAAATCTTTTGTTGTTCGAAAGTATAGTCGTGGTGGTAACCAAAACGTCCTTCAAAAGCAAAATAAATAGTCACTCTAAATATGTAGGTGGCTTCCGATAGTTCGTCTCAATGAGAACTTTACATTTAGATGGGCTGTGACTGTCATTGAGGGTCTGGTGATGAAGACGAAATACAAGTTTTACAGTAGCTACCTTGTGTTTGGGCTCGAATAACTTGTCTCAATGAGAACTTTACATTTAGATGGGCTGTGACTGTCATTGAGGGTCTGGTGATGAAGACGAAGTACAGTTAAGGGAGCTCCGTAAGGTTTTACAGTAGCTATCTTGTGTTTGGGCCGATTAATTTGTCTCAATGAGAACTTTACATTTAGAGAGAGGACGAGGGACACTGAAGGAGCTCTTTAACGGTTTACAGTATCCTGGTTTCCGTAAGTCAATGAGAACTTTATATTTAAGGGAACGTTAGGGTCTTAGAAACACAACGGTTTAGAGACTTTCATTAATTATCTGAAAATAAGAATTTGAAAAAACTAGTAAGGAACTTTATATGCACTTTTCCAACTAGTGAATATTGGTACTTATGGTTTAGTTCGAGTAGGTTCTTGAGTATGTTCGTTGTTGATAAAGCACTAAAAAGTATGAAATAAAAAAAATTAACAAAAAATAGAACCGACTCAAAACGCACTAAAAAGTAAAAATAACTGTGTTATTTAGTTGCTTTAATTTACTTAACTTAATTTACTATTTTTTGTTAAAATTTTTTTATTTGTTAACAATTTTTATTTTTTACTTTTTAGTGATTTATCGCCACGTAACATACTCGTACTATACAGTCATAGAATATTATACGGCACTTGTAGCCAAAAAGCTACTGATACTTACACAAAAACCGAAATCCTGTGTGTGCCTACAAAGTTTGAAGAGTTCCTTCAATTTTCCCAGGATATCATCATCAGATCCTAACATGATGAGAATGGGACCACCTTGGAAGTGTGCCCTTTCTAATAAAAAAAATATCAATATCGGACAACTCGGTAAAAAGTTATGCGTGGTCATACATAAAAAAAATATATATTTTCGTATCGAATTGAGAAACTCCTCCGTATTTTTCGTCGGTTAATAAAGAGCCAAGTATTTCAAAGGTCAGCTTTAAGCTCAGCGGAAGTGACATTGATGGGGGTCTGGAACTGAACGTACTACTACTAACAAGTTTGCCCGCTTCCATCTTAGATTACATCACCGCTTACCACCAGTGGCGATTGCATTCAAGGGTTCAATTATCCTTATTAATATTATGAAGGCGAAAGTTTGTTTGTATGGAGGAGAAACGAATATCTTAGCATTCCATGGATTCACCGTGCAGGTGCCGGGACCATAGCGTCTCTTAGAGAAAAACTCCGAACAGAGCCCGAGACTTGTGACACGGGTGTAGGTTTAAGGGTACCCTTAGTGATAGATGTCAACACTCACCTCCTCTATTCAAGTTATTCTCCCTGCCCAGCCAAATTCAGAAGGATCCTACTAGAGCAGCTTTGAACACTTGTTTCAATATAGAGTTTACTGCACTTCTAGTAAGGCCAAGGTCTTTTAGCAGGTTATAGAGATACTTCGCTGGTATACCTCTCGCACCCACTTCTACCGCGTATAAACTATCCACATAGCCATTTTTAGTTAGTTCATTAGTAAGGTCATAATATTTATTCACTTTGAATACGTGGTCTTTAGGGATGTTTGTTTCCCACGGCACTGTAAGCTCAACAAGTACTATACGTTTACTATACGTTTATATCTATTAAATGAATTTTAATGAAACTACTCAACATTAGAGTGACCTTAGGTCACATTTTATGCCATTCCAATTCCCACAGGAACTAGAACAACACGGTTGAAATCGCGGGTGTCCCATAGTATTAAATAAAGCAAAGTAAATGTAGATACGAAAGTACTTAGCGTAGGTAGATATTAGAGTAACTTTAATATGATAAACTGAAACATTCCACAAAGTTCCAGGTATAAAATTAAATTATTCAAATAGCTCTGTTATCGTACTGAAGCAGACTCCACAAAGGAAAGACAAATGCTTAAGAGCTTGAAACATTAAGCTATTTAAAATTCCATTGTCATTTTAAGCTATAGCTAACTGCTTCAACGAGCTGTGATAATAAAACTTGGGGCACGGTATAATGTGACGTTTTCATTACTGGGGCACTATTAAATTTTTTGTTAAGACTTTGAAATAGTTCCGTTTATACGGAAAAGAAAAACTGGGTAAGTGAGTATCGTTAGCGTACGGAGAGAATAAATTTAAAATTATAAAATTTGTTAAGATTTTCATGAAATTCTTGATAGGTGTGCCGAAAAAGTACCAATTAATTATTTGCTAATTAAAATGGCTAGTATAATATTATAGACTTTTGTTAGACCCACATTGTGAAAACGTGACTTATACTTCGAAACTCTATTTTGTCTGTGAATCTTCTATGTAAATTGTGCGTTATCTGTGGGCGCACAGTTGGCTACATTGAACTGATGTGGCGCCACTACACGATTGGTTGGCAAAACTGCGGAAAATGCCGCATTGCAGCATTATCTCCCACTTAACCGACTTCATAAATGTGATTGTAAAAATACAGTCAACAGTGAGAGAGCAAGTGATCATAATCTACAAAAAAAAAGTTAAGAAGTGAAGTGATTATAAGTATTGGAATTGGTATCGTATAATTGTATGTTGTCTATATATATGCTGTCATGTTTGTGTAATAAATAAAGCAGATTTAATGAACAGGATGGGTGTAAATAAATGATATAAATGTACTATGTGATTTCATTAATAAACGTTATATGTTTTAGCTGGCTTTTTATAACCCTAATTGTTTGCGTACCCTACTTGAAGGCCTCACAAATTTTGATTTTTTTTAGAATTTGAACATATTATTTTACAGAAAAAAAAATCTATACTAATATTAAGAAGAGTTTGTTTGTTTGTTTGTTCGAACGCGCTAATCTTAGGAATTACAGGTTCGAATTGAAAAATCCTTTTTGTGTTGAATAGGCCATTTATCGAGGAAGGTTTTAAGCTATATAACATCACGCTGCAACTATTAGGAGCGAAGAAATAATGATCTTTATCCAAATAAATTTGTTGTTGATTAAGAGTATTTACACATCAGCTTGCCATAAATATATATTGTTAATGTTAATGTACTGTAATATCGTACAGTTAAAAAAATATACGAAAGTCTGTCTTTAAAATTAAAAGGATACCTAAGAGGTTTTCACGCGGACGAAGGCGCGGGGAGTGTAAAATAAATTATAATGATAAAATTTATTTGCCTTTATTAAAAATATTTAAAGTTCTTTGTGATTTTTATGAAAGGTTATGTTTTTATAATTTATTTATAAGCTATAAAACATTCTTTGTGACGCAAAGTATCCCATTTATTTTTATTCTCAAACGCTTTTAAATCACTCTATTAATTTTGATACCTCATAAATATAGAAAATCTTGAAAATGCAGAGAAATTTGTAATTAAGTATAAAAATTATTTGAACATATCTACTCGTAGAAAGACGAGACAACATTTATAACGGTTACGGTTTTTTTTTGAGGCACAGAACCCCAAAAATAAGACTTATTTGTACCATTTCAAACATTTTGTTCGTTAAAATTCTAAAACTATTCGCCCATCCGTTATTCTACTGCGCGGTTTTAGAATTTTGTTAACTGGCTTTAATCCTTTTCAAATTTTCCAGTACTAACTTATTTTGCTAATTGGTTTGACGAATGACGGATTTTTAAACAAACTTTCATCCCCTATGCCATTTGAGGCAAAATCGGTGTTTTTTATGTTTTTAACTAAAAGCCTTTTAAATGCCATTTTTACAGGTAGGTATAAAATATGAACTTTGCTTTTTAGTATTTAAACAAAAACTTTATTTTTTAACCGACGGTTTTCAATTCGACACGTATATTTTTTATGTATGATCACGCATAACTTTATGCAGAGTTGTCCGATTTTGATAATTCTTTTTTGATTAGAAAGGGCACACAACCAAGGTGGTCCCATTGTCATCATGTTAGGATCTGATTATGATATCCTGGGAAAATTGAAGAAACTCTTCAAATTTTATAGGCACACTTGCAGCGATTTCGGTTTTTGTCTCGGTATCGGTAGCTTTTTGGCTACTAGCGTCGTATATATACTATGAAAGTATAGTACGAGTACGTGACGTGGCGATAAATCACCAAAAAGTAAGAAATAAAATTTTTTACATCTGATTTCTGCACGACATCGTACTGTTACATCCCTAATTTATATATTTATAACGCTGACCTGCAACTATAGACTGACACAGGTGTCAACGGCCAGTCAGCGATATATTTGCTATATAAAAATTTTTAACAAAAAATAGAATCGACTCAAAACTCACTAAAAAGTAAAAAATAACTGTGTTATTCAATTGCTTTAATTAACCTTGGCTGGCACCGACTGCATAGAAGTCGGTGCCAGCCAAGTTTAAGGAACCTTTATTTTACGTAGTAAAACAGTTTGTGGGTTCTAGGTAATGTCCTTAAAGTAGAAACCTTGGCTGGCACCGACTCCTAGATATGCTTAAGTAAATTAAAGCTACTAAATGACACAGTTATTTTTTACTTTTTAGTGCGTTTTGAGTCGGTTCTATTTTTTGTTAAAAATTTTTATATATCGCTGACTGGCTGTTGACATCTGTGTCTGTCGATAGTTGCAGGTCAGCGTTATAAATATAGAATTTAGGGATGTAACAGTACGATGTCGTGCAGAAATCAGATGTGATGTGGAATTTCATCTTACTCCTAAAAAGTTAGATTGCATCATCACTTACCATAAGGTATGATTTTAGTCAAGGTCTAACTTATAATGAATAAAAAAAAGACGTGTGGCACTCGGAGACTGCCGCGGTAAAGCTTAATTGCATAACATTTTTTATCAACTTATGTTTACCTACCGACGTCATCGGGACCGTGGCCTAGCGGTAAGGCGCTCTAAGTGCCCGGATTGCAAGAGAGACGCGGGTACGAATCCTTTCGTTTCCGCAATTTTTTTTAAGCGTGATATTGCAAAAAGTCATTAATTTAAAAAAAAATGACTTTTTGAAATATCACGCTTGAAAAAAAAAAATTCGGAACCTACAGGATTCGAACCCATGTCTCTCTGGCAATCCGGCCACTTAGAGCGCCTTACCGCTAAGCCACGTTCCCCGATGACGTCGTTGCCGAAATTGTGCTTTTGATATTATGTTTTTGACACTCAGGGGGTGTTAGGTTTTTCCGTTACGAAATTTCTGTATTCGGTCTCCACGCTCAAGGCCCGCGATAAAAGCTATACAATAGCTTAAAACAACAACGAATAATAAAGTTATCGCTGTTATTTTATTTTGGCTGTAAGGTCAAGTGTCAGATATACCGAAGGCATTTATTGATGCGTATTGTGAGGAGGTTCGTCATCTGTTTTCCTGATCAAGGTAAAGGTTATCTTGAAGTATATCCATCAAAGAGAACAAAGGCTTTAAAGTACAAAAGCCTTTCATAGGTATACATTACGCCTGCTCTATATAGGTACGTACTGTTCATCGTATTAATTATTATTGTTAGAATTCTAGTCTAAATGATAGGAATTTGCATGTTCTACATAGTCCAGGATCCGGCGATCACTTTTGCGAAGGATTTATTATTATCAATGATGATACACTTACCTTTTTTTCTCCTAAAATTCTCGAAAATCCACCTCGGTAGACCCTGCTTTATTGAGTACTCTTTCTACCAGTAACCCAGCGGGTTTCATAATATTTTTTTTTATCGACTACAAGTTAGCTCTTGACTGCTATCACACCTAATGTTAAGTGATGATGCAATCTGAGATGGAAGCGGGCTAATTTGTTAGGAGTAGGATGAAATCCACACCGCTTTCGGTTTTTACACGACATCGTACCGGACCGCTAAATGGCTTGGCGGTACCTCTTTGTCAGTAAGGTGGTAACTAGCCACGGCGAAAGCCTCCCACCAGCCAGACCAAGAAAAATTAAGAAAAATCTCAATCTGCCCCGCCGGGAATCGAACCCAGGACCTCCGTCTTATAAATCCACCGCGCATACCACTGCGCCACTGAGGTCGCCAAAGAGGTAAGTAAATGCTTCCAGTAGCTCTATTTTGTAACATTTTTTTTATAATTTGACAGAGAGAGAGTGGGTTTTGAATTAATCCTTATCCCTCTCTGTCTAACATTGTACTACAGATAAATTTTTTCGAAACTTAGGGTGTTACTTCGTAGCCGACTGCAGATGATAGCAGCAGGCGCCAAATCGCTTTGTATGTTCATCATCATCATCATTATCAGCCTATTAACGGCCCACTACAGGGCCAGGCCTCCCTCCTTATATTAGAGGGGATATAGAGCGTAAACCCGCCACGCTGCTCCTATGCGGGTTGGGGGGCTTAGGGTGATAATGTTTCATTTATTAACGACTATCGGGACCGACGGCTTAACGTGCTCTCCGAGGCACGGGGGCACACCACTAACATCCAAACTCCGGGCTTGGAATGTACTGAACATTTCATAGAAGAATGAAAAAGCTCAGAATTATTCCATGACCCGACCCAGAAATCAAACCCAGGACCTCGTGATCGAAGCCACACAGGCTAACCACTAGACCAACGAGGCAGTCTTTGTATTTGTATTGTTTGTAAGGTATTTGTATGAAATACCTTTTGTGACGAGCGACACGTAGTGTCAATACAAATCAGTAGTAAGATCGCTGAGACACATTGCCTGTCGTCTACAATCAGCTACGGATTGGCAACCTTAAATTGTTGAGTTATAAAAACATATTTACAGAATAGCAAAGCCTATACGGGTAGCTACGACTCTCCCTAAGGAAGTAACAGTTACAAATATGCGGGAGTACGTAAATGCAATACAATTTTACATTTAACTGCAAATTTAATCAGGCTAATGCCTGTGTGGCTTCGATCACTAGACCAACCAGTCTTTTCATCTATTTGTATTTTTTGTATTGTTTGTATGGTATTTGTATGAAATACCTTGTGTCAATACGTACCACGTAGTGTCAATACGAATCGTCGTCGTCTGTCGTCTACAATCAGCTACGGATTGGCAACCTTAAACTGTTGAGTTATAAAAACATCTTTACAGGATAGCAATGCCTATACGGGTAACTACGACTCTCCCTAAGGAAGTAACAGTTACAAATATGCGGGAGTACGTAAATGCAATACAATTTTACATTTAACTGCAAATTTAATCCTTGCAACCCGGTTAACTGCATATTAAAATGTAGATTGTGAGAGCCATTACGGGCGTAGCGTACTATGCGGTAATGTGGAGTGTTATTAAAAATAATTTTACCTCCAAATGATAGGAAAATGTTACTATTACGTTCCTTGGTTCTTTAGTTAAAAAATTAACAGCTGCTGTAACGAAACCTTATGGTTTAAAAATCTAAGTAAGAATTTTAATACAAATTAGAGGACGCCCGGGATTTATACGCGCAGTTTTCGTTCCTGTGATGATGATATTATATTATTAGAAAATATCTTAATCTTGAAATAATAAAATGACGTCAGCAAATATATAACACACATACACACACACACACACACACACACACGCGCACCCCCCCCCCCCACACACATGAACGCACGCACATATCTACATAGTTATGTATTTATAAATATAAAAATGTTTACAGTTAGACATAAATTGTAATGTTAGTTATGGAAGAGTGAGGTCTTCTGGCACAGGCACCAACATGCCCAAAAGAAGGCCTCAATTTATTATTTGTTAAAACGGATTATGTTTAACCAATAAAGATTTTATTATTATTATTATTATTATTAGAAACATCATCAGAAAGGGGTTAAAAGGCACGAGCAGGAAAACAACATTAGTCAAAATATCAACACATTTTAATGACAAACTTTCTAAAATCAAATCAAAATTAAACAATCTGACGGTAATCACAGAATTTACTTAACGAGCATTTACATTTTATTACACTTTAACATTTAACAAAATTAACTGGCAGCATAACAGCCTATGCTAGAACTGGATTTGATAATGTCCGCAATTTAATAAACCGTCCTTTTATATAAGCCAAAAATGCCACAGACTACATTCTTTTTTTTAATGATTCTCGTCTAATCGTCGTCGTAGACTCTAGCTGTTTTGAAGCGCAGTATTCAATGTTGCTAACAATACGTAAAATATATTATTGTGAAGTTTCATTAAACCCCATTCAGTAGTTTTTGCGTGAAAGGGAAACGAACATCCATCCGCCAATACTAACAAACTTCCCTTCCTTGACCTTCTATAATCATTATTTCATATATATAATTTTATACCTATATCAGAATTTCATATAGGCTACATTTTATACCCAAATTCCCATGGGAACTAGGACTACGGCGGTGAAACTGCGGGCGTCTTCTAGTAGATAATAAAACACGTCTCACAGAATGTCCTAAAATATGACCTAAAACATATAGTTTACTACCGTACTTATCTAAAGAAGCACAACTTTTAACTTTTATTAAGTGACGAAGATCTGGCCACAGGCTCTCACACTATCTGGTCATCACAGCTTCTTAGACTTGTATAAATGGGTACTTTTTCAACTAGCTGACATTCGCCATAAAGCTAAGAGCACACTCACGCTAAGTGCCCCTCAAAAGATTTTATTTTAGTGACAGTTAAATGTTCCTATTTTATTATTTTTCTAATAGCTCTTGCTTTTATACGTTTCCAGTCTAACTACATCTCAGCTTAAATTCATAGCAATGTCAATATTAGCTTGACAGTAACTAAAACTTCGCTTCGGCTCGAAATCTAGGTTCTATACTCAGTAGCTAAAGTGCGGCCCAGGCATTTCCAGTATAAAAATAAACAAAGAACCGATATGTGAAAGCAGACGAGTATTACCTCTGTCCGTATCTCTCATAAGCAAAAATGTTGTCAGTTTTTCAAGATTGATTTATTTGTTTTCTTTCACAACTTTAGGCACATTTAATTTGCTATAGTCAAGTCAACGATCGAGGGATCGACCGCTTTACCATGTCGGTCCTTTGTTACGTATATTTTTTCGATTCCTGGACCACAAAGGTTCAATATTTTTCACAGTTTTTTTTTTATCGACTACAAGTTGGCCCTTGACTGTTATCACACCTGATGTTAAGTGATGATGCAATCTCGGATGGAAGCGAGCTAACTTGTTAGGAGTAGGGTGAAAATCCTCACCCCTTTCTGTTCCGACCCGACATCGTACCGGAACACTAAATCGCTTGGCGGTACGTCTTTGTCGGTAGGGTGGTAACTAGCCACGGTGAAAAGCCTCCCACCAGCCAAAACCCTTTCCTTACAATAGCCATTTCCCAAACGCCTTGGTTGATTTCCGATATGATGACATATTCCTATAGGAAAAAGTCCGAGAAGTGTTTTTAGCTACTTCCGGTTGAACTATCGGTGAAAATTGCGAAAAACACCCTAACAAGGCATATTTTCGATGGTATTGTTGAAACGAAAATGTTCCTAGACATAAAATTGTTGAGAATATGCACTTAGGGCTCAAATTTTCAAACTGAAAGAAGAAAGACCAAATAAAGTATAACATTGGGTTCAATTTCGGGTGTAGCAGCAACGCAGGAGTATGAATTTCTGGAAGCCAAACTCCGACTCGAGCTTATTTAAGAACGAATCGATGGCTCAACTATAGTAAATAATACTTTACTATGCCAATACATTGACATAAGTCTAAGCTAGTAGTCCCGCTGAATTTCATTTTACAGAGAACACGCAAAGCTATCCCGGCCACAGGATAGTGCCACAATAAATATTACAAAAGTGTAAAGCTAAAATAGATTTTATTCCGCTTCCAACAATTCTAAATCCACTTCTAAACGTTATCTGGCAGTAATCAACATTTTACTACGTACCCTCAAAAGGCAATAAAGTTGGAAACGATTGTGAATGGCTTTCCTTATCTTCGTCTATATCATTCGCAACTGCTGACTCATGATAATGTTTCTGTAGGGGTCTTTATCTACTCTACTACTATATTTTTACGTCTGTTTTTACCCGACTGCGTCAGAAGGAGGGTAATGTTTTTCGAGCTTATGTATGTATGTATGCCCATTTCTTTGGCACACGCTACAGCCTAAACGGCTAGACGGATTTTGACATTTGAGGTGTCGTTAAATTTGTCAAAAATGTGGTAGTGACATAGGCTATATAAATTTACAAAATGGTGGCTGTAAATAGGGGAAAAAGGGGGGGGTTGTATATTTATTTTCTACTATCGTGTTTATTGTGTGAAAAATCAGAACGTTTATTGGATCATTTTATTTTGTCTGCCAAGATTATTTAATGAATGAACAGAAAAACCCAGTTAAATTGAAGGACATATAAACCCTTCTTAGCTTTATATTTCCTGGGAATTAAAAAAAAACAAGCCTTTACGCAAAATGGTTAAAATTCACAAACTACGTGTATTGTGGCTTAAAAAACCAAGGTTTTAGTAACTCTTTGGTTTAATACTTATGTGAAATATGAAGTTTTGTGTTCAAGTCCTTAATAGTCTGTAATTTTAGTTCTTCCGATTTTAAGGTTTTAATAGTTTCCAAAAGCTAAAAGATTTAATGTATTACACTCTTTATTCTTTTTTACACGCTTTTTATTAGCTTCACTTGTATGTCAGTTTGTCAGTTTGTCAGTATGTCAGTATGTCAGTATGTAACTTGTATGTGTGTTCGCGCATAGCTTCGTCGTTTATGAACCGATTTTGATAATTCTTTTTTTGTTGGAAAGTAGATAGTCCGGTGGTGGTACCATGACAAGGAAACCAGGATCTGATGATGGGATCCTGGAGAAACCGAGGGGAACTTTCAAAAATTGTAGGGACAACAAGTACGTTTGTTAGTTTTTGCGATAAGTATTTAAAAGCACTACAATTCGATGAAGGTCTGGAGTCGATCTGATGATGGAGCCGATCTACATATAAGAGAATTCCTTGACGATTTACTGTATTTACCTTGTGTTTGGGCTCGATTAATTTGTTTTGATAAGAACTTTACATTTAAATGGGCTGTGACTGTCATTGAGGGTCTGGAGATGAAGGGAGCTCCGTAACAGCTTACAGTAGCTACCTTGTGTTTGGGCTTGATTAATTTGTCTCGATGAGAAATTTACATTTAGATGGATTGTGACTGTCATTGAGGGTCTGGTGATGAAGACGAAGTACAGTTAAGGGTGCTCCGTAACGGCTTACAGTAGCTACCGTGTGTTTGGGCTTGATTAATTTGTCTCGATGAGAAATTTACATTTAGATGGACTGTGACTGTCATTGAAGGTCTGCAGATGAAAACGAAGGACAGTTAAGGGAGCTCTTTAACGGTTTACAGTAGCTACCTTGTGTTTGGGCTCGATTAATTTGTCTCAATGAGAACTTTACATCTAGATGGGCTGTGACTGTCATTGAGGGTCTGGCGATGAAGAAGAAGGACAGCTGAGGGAGCTCTTTAACGGTTTACAGTAGCTACCTTGTGATTGGGCTCGATTAATATGTCTCAATGAGAAGTTTGAAAGATTCCAGTTGGTTTAATGTTAACTAAGTATGATCTGATGATGAGATCTACGAAAACTCGAGGAAACTCTTCAAACTTTATTTATAAGAAAGGGCATACTTCCAAGGTGGTCCCATTGTCATCATGTTAGGATCTGATGATGATATCCTGGGAAAATTTTAAGAACTGTTCCAAATGTTATAGGCATTGGTTGCATTATTAGCTTCACTTGTATGTCAGTTTGTCAGTATGTCAGTATGTAACTCTCCGTGGGTAATCTGCGCGCCTGCGGCCTTCCTTGGTTCTGGTAGCCGTTTCTCAGGCTCCCTCTCCGAAATTGAACTCTGATTCCCCGTATTTATAATATTTATAAATAATTATTTTATTCTCACTAATAAATAAATTACTAGCGACTGTGTGGCCGAGCGGTTTAAGTGCTAAACTGCCCGTACAACAGTCGCTCAGGCGTGGGTTCGAGCCCTGGCAGTCGCAGTTTTTCTGCGACTTCCAAGGCCGTGCCGACTGTACTCTGGCCAGGTTTCTGTGGTTTCCTTGGTCACTGTGCTAAGGGTGGGGCACAGGCAAATGCGGGTACAGATTGTAAGTCGGCCACAGCCGCTATAGAGGTAATGAGAGTGTAAATAGTCAAAATAAGGAGGGATTCAATAATCCCACGTGTCTAGGCCAAAATAGGCTGATGCGTAAGTTCCAAAAAATCACGCTTTTATAAATAAACCAAACTAAAAAGTAAAAAATAAATAATAGTTTAAAAAAACTAAAAACACGCTTTTTATAGAAACCCAAACTAAAAAAATAGAAAATAAATTTTAATAAATTTAAATTAAGAATAGTGTTAAAAATTTCATTAACTATAAATTAATAATAGTTTCAATAAAAAAAAATTATTTTATTTTAAAAAAAGCGTGGGGTGCTTTTTAAGATATTATCAAAATGATAATCACTCTACTCATATCTGTCAATAAAATATTTATAACTATATTGACACCATGCACCCCACGCTTTTTTTAAAATAAAATAATTTTTTTTTATTTACACTATTATTAATTTATAGTTAATGAAATTTTTAACACTATTCTTAATTTAAATTTATTAAAATTTATTTTCTATTTTTTTAGTTTGGGTTTCTATAAAAAGCGTGTTTTTAGTTTTTTTAAACTATTATTTTTAGTTTTTATTGAAAACTGTTACTCACACTTAAGGGATTATTTATATTTAAGAGTAAACATAATATCAAAAATTGCGAAACCGACAGGATTCAAATCCACGTCTCTATGGTCATTTAGAGCACCTTACCGTTAGGCCACGATCCCGATGACGTCGGTGCCGAAATTGTACTTTGGTATTATGTTCTTGATATCCAGGTATACGGCCTGTAATGCTATCTACAGTATGAACTGAACATGTTACAATACACACTCTTTACTTCGGAGAGTAAAGAGTAAGTCGCTGGTCCTGGTCAACATATTATAGTACCTAATCGGTATAAACACAGATTAGATATTGGTTTCGATCTGCTAGTGTAGGAAGACTTATCATTAATCAAAGTTTATAAAGTAAAACATTATAACCGCCAAACCGCACAGGACAAATGTGGTAATCTAAGCCCTAAAAACCTATGTCTAAAGTTTTTTTTTTATTGACTACAAGTTGGCCCTTGACTGCTATCATACCTGATGTTAAGTGATAATGCAATCTAAGATGGAAGCGGACTAACTTGTTAGGAGTAGGATGGAAATCCACACCCCTCGCGGTTTCTACACGACATCGTACCGGAACGCTAAATCGCTTGGCGGTACGTCTTTGTCGGTAGGGTGGTAACTAGTCACGGCGAAAAGCCTCCCACCAGCAAGACCAAGACAAATTTTAAAAATCTCAATCTGCTCCGCTAGGGATCGAACCCGGGACCTCCGTCTTATAAATCCACCGCGCATATCACTGCGCCACGGAGGCCGTCAATGTAAGACACGGCCTTGCAAAAGTCAATTGAAAATTAGCCCATTCAAAATAAAAGTAAAATAAAATATATTTCATGTAGACAAAGTCGCAGGCAACTGTCACTAGCTTAGAAATATTGTTATATTTCTGCTCAAATACGTTCAGAAGTGTTAAATTACCCAAAAGTGTGTTAAATGAGCCGGCAATCCCTTACCCGAAGGTTATGTAGAAACACCGGGACACGAATATGTATCAGATAGGCTACCGCTCGTATATCTTACCGTATCGTTTTATATTTGACCCCTTAACACTTTTCAAAAATAGGTCGTTTATACCTACAGATTATGTTGAAAACTACCTATTTTTCAGGTTTTTTTAACCGACGAAAAAAAACGGAGGAGTTTCTCAATTTGACACGTATATATTTTTTTATGAATGACCACGCATAACTTTTTACAGAGTTGTCCGAATTCGATAATTCTTTTTTTATTAGAAAGGGCACACTTTCAATATGGTCTCATGGTCATCATGTAAGGATCTGATCATGATATCCTGGGAAAATTGAAGGAAGTTTTGAGTCGGTTCTATTTTTTGTTAAAAAAATTTATTGTGCTGAAAAGGCGCACTGTGCTGTTTATTGCATGTAGGTGTTAAGCCTCATCATCATCATCATCATCATCTCCATCATCATCATTATCATCATCATCATCATCATCATCATCATCATTAACAGCCGATAGATGCCCACTGCCGGACCTAGGCCGTTTTAGGGTTTTAGGGACTTCTAAACACAAAGATCCGGAACCGCTTGTGGCCAGCGTTTGATGTCGTCATTCCTCCTAGTGGGGGGTCAATCAACAGTGCTCTTTCCGGTGCGGGGTCGCCCTTCTAGCAGATTGGGACAGCAACATCGATCAGCTCTTTGAACCACGTGCCCCGCCTATTATTTTCTTAGTTCGGCGACTTGCTGAGCTGTGTCGGCTACTTTGGTTCTTCTGTGGATCTCCTAATTTCTGTATAGGCCCTTTCTAGTATAGGCCCGTAGGAGTCAAGCTTCACATGCCTCTAATTTCGGAAACCATACCGTTCAATGTGCAATCAAGCTATGCAGCTTGACCAAAAATAAAGATAAGTATAACATAGATACATACAAACATAAAGGTCTTTAACTGGTATTTTACCTTCTTTTTTTGAAGCCGGTTGAAAATACTAAAACCTTTTTCTAAATGTAATAAATAAAATAAAGTCGAAATGTTTGTGTTTGTGATATTTTGACGACCTCCGTGGCGCAGTGATATGCGCGGTAGATTTAAAAGATGGAGATCCTGAATTCGATTCTCGGAGGGGCAGATTGAAATTTTTCTTAATTTGTCTTGATCTGGCTGGTGGGAGGCTTTCGCCGTGGTTATTACCACCCTACCGACAAAGACGTACCGCTAAGCGATTTAGCGTTCCGGTATGATGTCGTGTAGAAACTGAAAGGGGTGTGAATTTTCGTTCGACTCCTAACAAGTTAGCCCGCTTCCATCTTATACTGCATCATCACTTAACATCAGGTGTGATAGCAGTCAAGGGCCAACTTGTAGGCGATTAAATATAATTGTTTTTAAATAAAAATAAAACCGACTCAAAACGCACTAAAAAGTAAAAAATAACTGTGTCATTTAGTTGCTTTAATTTACTTAAGCATATCTAGGAGTCTAAACTTGGCTGGCACCGACTTCAAGTTTTGAGTCGGTTCTATTTTTATTTCAAAATTTTTATTTCTTACTTTTTAGTGATTTATCGCCACGTAACGTACTCGTACTATACTGTCATAGTATATTATACGGCACTAATAGCCAAAAAGCTACCGATACCGAGACAAAAACCGAAATCGTTCTAAGCGTGCCTTCAAAATTTGAAGAGTTTTAATTTCCCCAGGATAGCATTATCAGATCCTGACATGATGAAAATGGGACTACTTTGGAAGTATGCCCTTTCTAATAAAAAAAGAATTATCAAAATCTGACAACTCTGTAAAAAGTTATACATAAAAAAAATATACGTGTTGAATTGAGAACCTCCTCCATTTTTGTTCGTCCGTAAAAAAAATGATTTAAATCAAAACAGCTTATAACTTTACATTGATCATGGACCAATAAGTGATCTAAAACCGCTCAATGTGCTTTAACCTCAAACTCCTATAAACATAGGCTATTTGAACAACCTATTTGTAAAGAGTGTCTAGTTTCTTTGCAGACTTTTATTCCTCGCGTTCTCATGTCCTATCAATCACTGTTCGCAAGGGCGCACAGATACGACCCTTTTCAACTTTTACGCCACTTTTTTGATGTGTTTGTAATACCCTTATTTGCATATAAATGTTCTATCGCTTATGATATGGGTTATGTCTGCTTCTTTTGAACTCTGACGATTATGTCGGCGATCTTACTTTTTTTTTTAAGAAAATATAGCTATTTTCTCGGGAGAAAAAGAGAAAAAAGAATATTATACTACTGTTATATAGGCGAAAGTTTGTGAGTGTGTACGTATGTTATCAGCCAGACCAAGACAAATTAAGAAATATCTCAATCTGCCCGCCGGGAATCGAACACAGGACCTCTGTCTTATAAATCCACCGCGCTTACCACTGCGCCACGGAGGTCGTCAATTATTATTTATTCTTTACTTATACACCACAACGAAGAAAAACATAAAACACAGACAAAATGCAATAAGTACAAAGGACAGCTTTATCGCTTAAGCATCTTCTTCCAGGCAACTTTGCCTGGACTGCCTCGTTGGTCTAGTACGATCACGAGGTCCTGGGTTCGATTCCTGGGTCGGGTCACGGAATAATTCTGAGCTTTTTCATTCTTCTATGAAATGTTCAGTATTTTCCAAGCCCGGAGTCTGGAAGTTGGCGGTGCTACACCCCCGTGCCTCGGAGAGCAAGTTAAGCCGTCGGTCATGGTCACTACCATCAACATCTGATAGTGATCGTTAATAAATGAAACATTATCACCCTAAGCCCGCCAAGCCGCATTGAAGCAGCGTGGTGGGTGTACGCTCCATATCCCCTCTCCTATAAAGAGGGAGGCCTGGCCCTGTAGTGGGCCTTTAATAGGCACATAATGATGATGATGATGAACATTAGGTTTACGAAAACATTTTTGGACATTTTTTGAATTAGTCTAGCTGGTGCGAGGTGACGGCTGAGGCGTGGCTAGTTACAACCTTACCGACAAAGGCGTACCGCCAAGCGATATAGCGTTCCCGTACGATGTTGTGTAAAAGAGGGTGTGGATGTTACCCTACTACAAACAAGTTAGCCTGCTTCTTGTGAGATTACATTACCACTTACCACCAGGAGTGATTGCAGTCAAGTTAGCCACTTGTAATAAATTGAATAAAAAAAAAGAAAAAGTATCCAGTTTGAGTTCTTTTTCGAAAATTTTATCAACACTTACAAACAGCGGAAAATAAATAAAGTTTGCAAGAAGAAAATTTAACTAAGCAGAACAATAGTCAGAGAGTGAGTTGACAAAAATCCTCATAGTAATGTACATCTGCAATACAATTACCGCTGACAAATGAAGTTGGCAAACGTGTCGAAAGCACTGGAGCTTTGCAGTTACTTTTGAACGCAGAGTGCCTGAAATGCTGCGACGTAACCTGGCGCTTGGTCCAAGTATTTGCTTCCAACACTCTCACGGTGTTATTTGAAAGAATTATACAAGTTTGAGACTAGGGCCCCCGACAGGGATTGAAGTTTTTCTAAAAAAAATTAATTTATATATATATTAAAAGAAATAAAAAAAAGACGTGTGGCACTCGGAGACTGCCGCGGCGAAGCAATTGCATAGCATTTTTATCAACTTATGTTTACCTACCGACGTCATCGGGACCGTGGCCTAGCGGTAAGTTGCTCTAAGTGCCCGGATTGCCAGAGAGACGCGGGTTCGAATCCCGTCGGTTCTGCATTTTTTTAAGCGTGATATTGCAAAAAGTCTTAGTTCTTTTTAGTGGGTTTTGAGTCGGTTCTATTTTTTGTTAAAAAATTGTATATCTTACTTTTTAGTGATTTATCGCCACGTAACGTACTCGTACCATACTGTCATAGTATATTATACGGCACTTGTAGATAAAAAGCTACCGATACTTACACATAAACCGAAGTCGCTGTAAGCGTGCCTTCAAAATTTAAAGAGTTCCTTCAATTTCCCCAGGATATCATCATCAGATTCTAACATGATGACAATGTGACCTTGGAAGTGTGCCTTTTCTAATAAATAATTATCAAAATCGGACAAATCTGTAAAAAGTTATGCGTGGTCATTTTATACATAAAAAAAATACGTGTCAAACCTCCTCCGTTTTTCTTTGTCAGTTAAAAAATAACTTTCAGTGTAAATAACAGTACGATGTCGTTTAGAAACCGAAAGGGATTTGGATTTCATTCTTTTAATTAATAAAAAAGGTTAGCACACAACATAGAGACAGGACAAAAGTCCCGTCTCTAAGTTATCCGAATGTTAATTATAATGTTATGATTTAGCTCAGATTAAAAGTATCGGAAAATGATGAATATTAATCCAAAATAAAAAAAAATAAATACAGGAATCAGCACGTCGTTTCTGCTTCAAAATTCGTCAGTGCGAGTCTCAACATTATCTCTTCATCTCTCTGTCTAACATGATACAATAGATAGAGACAAATAAAAGCGTAACAGAATCGAAGCGCTGATAATAATGTTATTATCTTTACTTATTAAATGGTTTTTTTTATACATTTTTGCACTTTTGTAAAGGCAAGTCCAATACATTCTTTGGATGAGGTTATAAAATCGTGTACACGGTTGCAAAGTCATTGCTTTTATGTGTGCTCTTAACAATTTAGAGATGCAGTTAATTAAATGATGCTACATTTACTCTAAACTTGTGAAGACCAGTTAGATTCAGATGATAGGAACATTGACATATTAATACTATGGACTTCAGGTCAGCGCTAAAAAGTGTCGAATCTAAAGAGAGCTAAAACGCAAAAAAGATTTCTAATCGCATTTAGTCTCATGTTAGCTTACTGAGAGAATACACGTCAATAATGTTTTAGAACAACGACTGCGTAGAGTTATTTTGTTGTTTAATATAAAATAATTATAATCAAAAAACTTTTATTTTTTATGTCACGAATATTAATTAAAGAAGTTTTACCATAATGATAAAATGGAACCCTTCCGTCCGTCCATCCGTCGGTCCGTCCTTCACACTTGATTATTTTGATAACCACATATAAGAATCTACATGAAATTTGGAACAGTTATTTAATATAAAATAATTATAATCAAAAAACTTTTATTTTTTATGTCACGAATATTAATTAAAGAAGTTTTACCAATAAATGGAACTCCGTCCATCCGTCGGTCCGTCCTTCACACTTGATTATTTTGATAACCACATATAAGAATCTACATGAAATTTGAACAGTGACCTAACGTCATTGCAGTAAAAGAAGATATTGGTTGGTACTAGATTTATCCCAGCATGTAGATGTCACTGATACATTTAAAGTTTGCTGTGAATATAATATATAGGTTACAGATGCCAAAAAAAATTCAAAGCTACCTACTCCACACCATTTATGTTGTCCTATTTTCACGAGAAGCTGCCATGTACTAACTATTAATATGTCAATGGATAGGAAGAATCAATGATTATTTGGCCTGGGCTCCTGTCCTATAAATACGGTAGAAGTTTTATAAAAAAAAATCGCTATCGCTTATAAAAGAGGCCGCATGTAACGTGCACGTCACGTTTTCCACTAGACTTGCTATCAGGAAACAAAGAGGAGTGTTGTCGTCTAGACTTCAAGTCCGCTGCACGCAGGACTTGTGAGTTGATGCAGTTTTGTTACATAAAATACTAAAGTACACAATAAACAGTATTCAGTCGTTCGCCTTTCAAATCGAAAATTCGTTTATTTTAAGTAGACTTATTTTCCAAGCACTTTTGAAACATTATATTACTTATACTATATTTAAGAATAAACATAACATCAAAAATTGCAGAACCGACGGGCTTCGAACCCGCATCTCTCTGGCAATCCAGGCACTTAGAGCGCCTTACCGCAAGGCCATGATCCTGATGACGTCGGTGCCGAAATTTTACTTTGATATTATGTTTTTGATATCCAGGTATACATAATGCCAACTACAGTATGAACTGAACATGTTACAATACTTTACTTAAACTTATAGTGACTCTACCTCCGGCTCGGTAGGCAGACTTTTAAAAAAAATCATTATTATCATCACATCTTTAAAAAAAGGTTGGTTGGTTGGCAAGGCGAAAAACGTTCCTATTATCCACAGTTCGCTTTAAATGTGGATAATCGAGTCCGGTCCACTCTCTTATATCGTCCAGCCATTTCCTCCTTTGACGACCAGGTGCTCTCTTACCAAGTATCTTTCCTTCCAAGATTACTTTTTGAAAGGCAAACTGAACACTCTGCAGGTGTTCAAAGAAGCTCAGTTTCCTCCGCTCGATGGTAGATATAATTTCTAATTTTTAACCGACGAAAAAAAACGGAGGAGGTTCTCAAATCGACACGTATATTTTTTTTTTGTTTTTTTTTTTATGTATGACCACGTATAACTTTTTACAGAGTTGTCCGATTTTGATAATTCTTTTTTTATTAGAAAGGGCATACTTCCAAGGTGGTCCCATTGTCATGATGTTAGGATCTGATGATGATATCCTGGGGATATTGAAGAAAATCTTCAAATTTTGGAGGGAGCGATTTCGGTTTTTGTCTCGAAATCGGTAGCTTTTTGGCTACTAGTGCCGTATAATATACTATGACAGTATAGTACGAGTACGACACATGGCGATAAATCACTGAAAAGTAAGAAATTAAATTTTTAACTAAACTAAACAACTAAATAACACAGTTATTTTTTACTTTTTAGTGCGTTTTGAGTCGGTTCTATTTTTATTTAAAAATTTTATGATTAATTAAAAAGTTCAAACAATATTAACTAGAATTTAAAAGCATCAGTCTTTTAAAGTTCATTAGGACGTAAAGTGGTAAGTAACACTGAATCGTAAAAGCTACGCAATTAAAATATACTGTCGAGTAAGACGTTCATTTAGGGTGTTTTGTCGTATTCATGTGGCGTTGCCGCACGTGTTTGTCGTTATTACCACAGTATACTCGTAAGTATGAATACAATATATTATGCAGAGCAAATTTTATTATTTCTTAAATAAATATTGTACAGTCAATATTTTCTAAGGTCCCTTTGTCGTGTCATTGAGAGTGTTTCTATTAGATAACGTGACGTTACATTACGCTTGCATTTATAGTTTTTACGTAAATAATAGCAAAGAAAAAATTTAAATTATTATACTTAATTGGGTAAATGTCTGATATCAAGATCCGGTATCTTTAAAATATATCTATATTTTAAATGTTTTTTTTTAAAGGACCATTCAAAAATACCTAAACTTCAAATAAAAGAAGTAGTTATATAGAATGACAGTAATATTTTGAACACTTTCTAGTATCACAGCAATGCGGTGAAACCTTTATTTTCACTGTTATTGAATTTTAAACGTTAAACAAGAATTTTGTTAAATCCTCCTCCAAAATTAAAGCGCCAAATTCAAGAATTATTGCCTTCTGTATTCGACCCTTGATCCAACAACTAAGCGAAAGCTTTTTAAGATGTTGGTCAAAGCTTTTCGCCATAAGACCGTTGACTGAAACGACTATAGGAACAATCATCGTTGAATCAACATTCCACATGGTCCAAGTATTTTGATACTTTTCCTTTTTAGCTTTCACCAGATTATCGTCATGTTGAACAGTAGTATCAACAATCATTGCACGGCGCGTTGATTGATCAATGACTGTATTATTATTTGAAGATTGAATCTTATAATTTCACAAGTTTCTGAGGATGCTAGTCTTAGTATTTGATATGAATAATAATAATACTTTCTTATCAATCTTCTATAGTTACATTAACAAAAAATAGAACCGACTGAAAACGCACTACAAAGTAAAAAATAACTGTGTCATTTAGTTGCTTTAATTTACTTAAGCATATCTATGAAGTCGGTGCCAGCAAGTTTAAGGAACATTTATTTTACGTAGTAAAGCAGTTTGTGGGTTCTAGGTAACGTCCTCAAAGCAGAAAACTTGGCTGGCACCGACTCCAAGATATGCTTAAGTAAATTAAAGCAATTAAATGACACAGTTATTTTTTACTTTTTAATGCGTTTTGAGTCGGTTCTATTTTTTGTTAAAAATTTTTATTTCTTACTTTGTAGTGATTCATCGCCACGTTACGTACTCGTACTATACTGTCATAGTATATTATACGGCATTAGTAGCTAAAAAGCTACTGATATCGAGACAAAAACCGAAATCGCTGTAAGCGTGCCTCCAAAATTTGAAGAGTTCCTTCAATTTTCCCAGGATATATCATCAGATCCTAAAATGATGACAATGGGACCTTGGAAGTATGCCCTTTCTAATAAATCGGATAACTCTGTAAAAAGTTATGCGTGGTCATACATATAAAAAAAAAGAATAAAAAAAAAATATACGTGTCGAATTGAGAACCTCCTCCGTTTTTTTTCGTCGGTTAAAAATAGAACCGACTGAAAACGCACTAAAAAGTAAAAAATAACTGTGTCGTTTAGTTGCTTTAATTTACTTAACCATATCTATGAAGTCGGTGCCAGCAAGTTAAAGGAACATTTATTTAACGTAGTAAACCTTGGAAGTATGCCCTTTCTTATAAAAAAAGAATTATCAAAATCGGACAACTCTGTAAAAAGTTATGCATGGTCATACATAAAAAAAAATATACATGTCGAATTGAGAACCTTCTCCGTTTTTTTACGTCGGTTAAAAAAGTATAAAATATAAATAAGAAATGAAGCACACGAGATCGTAGATTCGTTAGCCATTTTACGAAGGACTGCCAAAATAAATCTAACGTTTTTAACTTCCGGCTCTCACTCTGCATCACCCCCCTCACCATAATTGTATTTTTATATTATTATAGGATGTGGGCATAAAAAGAACAAAGCCCAGATTGCAATCAATATAGCCTCCAGCCACGGGTATAATGTAAGATAATCGAGCCTCCTTCATAATATTTCTGCGTCCAATTTGCGAATATAAATATAACCCTCCAGGGGGTTATGAAATAAAGCAATAAATTATTCATACACGATATGTTAGTAAGGAGTGGCTATTATGTTACAAAGAGGTTACACTTATATTTATACTAGCAGTCGCACGCGACTTCATCCGCGTGAAACCCTATTAGGTACCCTTCTAATTTTAAAGACAGACTTTCATATAAAGTGTGCTCATTCCCCGCTCCCACTCTCAATTTAATTTTTTTATAGTTTCCCGTCAACCAATATCCTTCGTCCCGTCCCGTGTACTAAAGATCTACATTTTTGTTAAACATTGTACGATATTATACTACATTAAATACTCTTAATCAACAACACATTTATTTGGATAAAGATTAATATTATTACGTTGATAGAACTCTTAACAAATGCATTAATTTCGACCAAATTTGTTTACCATAAAAACGGTTCTAGTGAGTTAATCTTAAAAGATAGACATATATCGTGAACATTTTTTTAGATCATTTTAAGAGAAATAATTCTTTTTTGCGTGCGCTGCGAAAACGGTTAAAGATACCACTTTAACCGTTTTCGCAGCGCACGCAACGGAAGCCCTCAAGGATGAATAATTTTCCGTTTCGTTTTTTTCACATTTTCCATTATTTCTTTGCTCCTAATAGTTGCAGCGTGATGTTATAAAGCCTTCCTCGAGAAATGGTCTATTCAACACGAAAAGAATTTTTCAATTCGAACCAGTAGTTCCTGAGATTAGCGCGTTCAAACAAACAAACAAACTCTTCAGCTTTATAATATTAGTATAGATTAGCAGACGCCTATTGCCCGCGACGAAAATTTATGTATAAGTATTGTATTCCAAGAACACTAAAAAAATTGCACATGACCATTTTATAAAGAAAAAATGGGGGTAGGGGGGGGTTGTTTTGTAACATCTGAAAGGGTTTAAGCAGCGCTTTCAATGAAACTTCCCAGGCGCTGCGACTGTTTTCACTATTATTGTTACATTTCAACCAATTCACACACACAAAACCTTAACAATTTTTATAGCAAAACCTTACTTAGGAATTACTGTATTTTTTTTTGTAAAACTACATTAAAATCCGTTCAGTAGTTTTTGAGTTCATCGCGAACACACAGACAGACGTGACGGGGGACCTTATTTAAAATATGTAGTGATATTGGTAATTCTAGCGGACGGCCTAAATACGGTAGTGGGTAATTCTGCTTTTTTATACTTTGAACCCCGTTTCATAACTTGAGAAGGAAAATTTATAGAAATTCCTTTCTTAGCGAAAGCCTATGTCATAATAACTGTCTGCGTGCCAAAATTCAGCGCAATGAAAAAGGTCAGTGCTTTGAGCTGTATATCGATTCTACAAAATACATCCTACGAACATCTACACTTACAGCTCGTCTGTCATCCCATCGACTGTCAGCCCAATATGCCAAAATGTCATTGGAGTATTGACGGCCAAGTGGCGCAGTGGGTAGTGACCCTGGTTCTGCGTCCTAGATTCGATTCCCACAACTGGAAAATGTTTGTGTGATGAGCATGGATGTTTTCCAGTGTCTGGGTGTTTATCTATATATTTAGGTAATTCAGAATTGGTAAAAAATCATAAATCTCACAAGTTTTACTAATTTTTGTCCGGACTCCTTTGTTTTTTAAAGCCCTCCAAAACGACGCAGTTCGCTTGTCTATCTGACAGCGTATGTCATTGTCAAAATAGCCCATCACATACTGACATTGACGTTTCGTATTACTCAGAGTAAAAAAACGCAAATTTGATTAGACAAATTCCTTATTCGGCCGTTCCTGACAAAGGGGTCGTCCCGACCCTGACATCACGTGGACCGGGACCAGCGATACCAGTCTCTAACGGCTGGATCTGAAAATGCACCTCTCATACAAGCCTGCCTGACAGCCTCTACATACAGGCCTGTAGAGCTCGAAACATGACACTTGCACTGAGGGAGTTCAATGCACATTGTCATAATCACCGTCATCTTTCACCTCACCGAGGTAGCATACGAGCAGTCAGATGCGCCTCCAAAACAACGCTCGATGCATCGCTTCAGGAGCGCGCGCGGTATGCGCCATCACAGGCGTGCAGTATGCGCCGTCGTAGGAGCGCAGTATGTGCCTTCACAGGCCCGTAGCATGTACCTTCACAGGCACGCAGCACGCGCAGCATGTTCAATCGTTGAGGCTTGAAGTTGAGCGTACTCACCGCAGGTTGGGCGGACTACCCGCATGGTGGGCGGACTGACCGCATGATGGGCGGACTGACCGCATGATGGGCGGACTGACCGCATGATGGGCGGACTGACCGCATGATGGGCGGACTGACCGCATGATGGGCGGACTGACCGCATGGTGGGCGGACTGATCGCATGATGGGCGGACTGACCGCATGATGGGCGGACTGACCGCATGATGGGCGGACAAACCGCATGATGGGCGGACTGACCGCATGATGGGCGGACTAACCGCATGATGGGCGGACTAACCGCATAATGGGCGGACTAACCGCATGATGGGCGGACTGACCGCATGATGGGCGGACTGACCGCATGTTGGGCGGACTGACCGCATGATGGGCGGACTAATCGCATAATGGGCGGACTAACCGCATGTTGGGCGGACAAACCGCATGATGGGCGGACTGACCGCATGATGGGCGGACTAACCGCATGATGGGCGGACTAACCGCATGATGGGCGGACTAACCGCATGATGGGTGGACTAACCGCATGTTGGGCGGACTAACCGCATGATGGCCGGACTAACCGCATGATGGGCGGACGAACCGCAACATGGGCGGACTAACCGCAGGTAGATCGGACTAAACGAGGGATAACCGGACTAAGACCGTAGGCAAATTCGGACTAACCGCAGGTAGGTCGGACTGACCGAAGAATAAGCGAAAGAACCGCAGGTAGATCGGACTGACCGAAGAATAAACGGACTAAAACCTTAGGTAGATCAGACTAACCGAAGGATAACCAGACTACAACCGTAGGTAGATCGGGCTAAAACTGTAGGCAGATTGCAGCTGGTAGTCAGTGCTTCTCAGCACTTCGCAGGAAACAGCTCGCAGTACGCATTTTTTTTTTATTTTGAACATACCACGGCGAGCACTTCTCCTGAAACTAGCAGCGTTAACAGCACACGCAAACAATAGTTGACGCAGTATCAAGAGGCGGCATCTTGTCATTATGAAAACAGTACCAAAGTACAGTACACCGATACATGTTATGCTTAGATGCAGCAGTGTGTCGGAGCAACAAGCAACCTACATTGGTTCCTCAGCGACACTCCATGAAGCGATAGGCGACCTGGGCGGCCTCCTAAGCTTCTGGAACGAGCTCGGCTGCTTGGAATAAACCAGAGGGGACCAACACCGGAGGAATCACGCACAACGGCCAACATCGTGGCCAAGTGCGGGAAGAAAGAAGAAGAAGGCGGTACTTAGAACATGAATCTACTACTAGTAGTGTGTAGCGGAGACCATAACACTGTGTAAATACTTTTCCACTAATTGTTTTTACCAAAACTGCATTTAGTTAAACTTAACCACAAGCGATGTAAATTAGTATCGGCAAAAGTCCCAATCATCGCTCGGTCTATTCTGACCTCAACTTACAAATCTTTTTCATTTTATATCACAACTATTATTAATTTTGCATATGTTTATTATTAACATTTTATTTTCCATTTAATAAGAAACCTGGGTAGATAACACTGCATCCAACAGATAACAAGTACCTCTAGCAACAGTCTAACAGATATATGCACGGGTGCCAGGAAACACACCAGTGAAGCAGTATTGTTCAGAACTTCAACTAAGTGAACTTTTTGTAATTTTTATAATGTGAATGATGCCGCTACACTACATGTGTGTCCTCCTCAACATATTTCAATCACACAAATTGCATTCACAAATTGCATTAGTAATTAATTTTTAAAATTGTTATCACCTTCAAGCCGATGAGACCTTCTTACTTGGTACAAGTACAAAACTATAACACACTGAATACTGCAAACATTGATTGACATAACAAATTTACATGCACATACATAAATGTAATTTGTTAATAGATTTCAATTATTACACATTGCATTAATTATTAATTTTAGAAATGATATAACTCACAGACAGGTGAGACCTGATTACTTGGTATAAACACAAAACTTTTTGTAACACACTGAATAGATAGCAATCAGTCAGTCAGAGAAATTTAGTTAGATAAAATAGTTGTAATATCAGCACAAGTGTTTAACGTTAAACTGTTCTTTTAATCTTTAACAATTATTTTTATTTAATTTTTTTACTATCACTATTTGACAACCCTTGGATGCAAACACACGTGATAGCAAGTGATCATGCAATACAATGAAAGCGGGGTAACTTATTATTGGACTAGGATGAACACACAGTACACAAAACACCCCTTTTGTCTTCTACATGACGTTGCACTAGAATAAAAAAAATATAAGTGTTGAATTGAGAACCTCCTCCGTTTTTTTTGGTCAGTTAAAAAAGTATAAAATATAAATAAGAAATGAAGCACACGAGATCGTAGAGACTTCGTTGACCATTTTACGCAGAACTGACAAAATAAATCTAACGTTTTTAACTTCCGGCTCTCACCCTGCATCACCCCCCTCACCATAATTGTATTTTTATATTATTATAGGATGTGGGCATAAAAAGAACAAAGCCCAGATTGCAATCAATATAGCCTCCAGCCACGGGTATAATGTAAGATAATCGAGCCTCCTTCATAATATTTCTGCGTCCAATTTGCGAATATAAATATAACCCTCCAGGGGGTTATGAAATAAAGCAATAAATTATTCATACACGATATGTTAGTAAGGAGTGGCTATAATGTTACAAAGAGGTTACTTTTATAGTTATACTAGCAGTCGCCCGCGACTTCGTCCGCGTGAAAACCTATTAGGTACCCTTCTAATTTTAAACACAGACTTTCATATGAAGTGTGCTCATTCGCCGCTCCCACTCTCAATTTAATTTTTTTATAGTTTCCCGTCAACCAATATCCTTCGTCCCGTCCCGTGTACTAAAGATCTACATTTTTGTTAAACATTGTACGATATTATACTACATTAAATACTCTTAATCAACAACACATTTATTTGGATAAAGATTAATATTATTACGTTGATAGAACTCTTAACAAATGCATTAATTTCGACCAAATTTGTTTAAGATAAAAACGGTTCTAGTGAGTTAATCTTAAAAGATAGACATATACTGTCGTGAACATTTTTTTAGATCATTTTAAGAGAAATAGTTCTTTCATACATAAATTTTTGTTATCTTGAACAATTTTCGCAGCGGACGCAACGGAAGCCCTCATGGATGAATAATTTTCCCTGTTTTTTTTTTCACATTTTCCATTATTTCTTCGCTCCTAATAGTTGCAGCGTGATGTTATATAGCCTAAAACCTTCCTCGAGAAATGGTCTATTCAACACAAAAAGAATTTTTCAATTCGAAAACCAGTAGTTCCTGAGATTAGCGCGTTCAAACAAACAAACAAACTCTTCAGCTTTATAATAATAGTATAGATTAGCAGACGCCGCGACTTGACATGACTTTGCCCGCGACGAAAATTTATGTATAAGTATTGTATTCCAAGAACACTAAAAAAATTGCACATGACCATTTTTATAAAGAAAAAATGGGGGTAGCAAGTTATCCTTAAATATAGATATACATATGCCTATATTGTTTTGTAACATTTGAAAGGGTTAAAGCAGCACTTTCAATGAAAGTTCCCAGGCGCTGCGACTGTTTTCACTATTATTGTTACATTTCAACCAATTCACATACACAAAACTTTAACAATTTTTATACCAAAACCTTGCTTAGGAATTACTGTATTTTTTAGTAAAACTACATTAAAATCCATTTAATACTTTTTGAGTTCATTGCCAACACACAGATAGACGTAACGGGGGTCTTTATTTTATTATATTATGTAGCGACATTAAAAATTCTATCGGACGGCCCAAATACGGTCGTGGGTAATTCTGCTTTCTCTATTTATTATACTTTGAACCCCGTTTCATAACTTGAGAAGTAGAATTTATAGAAATTCCTTTCTTAGTGGAAACCTATGTCATAATAACTGTCTGCGTGCCAAAATTCAGCGCAATGAAAAAGGTCAGTGCTTTGAGCTGTATATCGATTCTACAAAATACATCTGACGAACATCTACACTTGCAGCTCGTCAGTCATCCCACCTTCAGTTCGACTGTCAGCCCAATATGCCAAAATGTCATTGGAGTATACCGATTTCTGTTACATCCGCTTTGCATCCGTTGTACATTCAAAACTGACGTTTCTTTTCAAGAATTGACATACTGTTTGTTGGTAGATCAGTCAGTATTTAACATATTATCAATACTAATGTTATAAATGCGAAAGTACATAATTCTTATTGTCAGCTTGTCTGTTGCATTTCACGACGCAACCGCTGAAGTGATTAAGATGAAATTTACGACGACCTCCGTGGCGCAGTGGTATGCGCGGTGGATTCATAATACAGCGGTCCTGGGTTCGATTCCCGGCAGGGCAGATTGAGATTTTTCTAAATTTGTCTTGGTCTGGCTGGTGGGAGGCTTCCGCCGTGGCTAGTTACCACCCTACTAACAGAGACGTACCGTCAAGCGATTTAGCATTCCGGTGCGACGTCGTGTAGAAACCAAAAGGAGTGTGGATTTCGTGCTACTCCTAACAATTTAGCCCGCTTCCATCTTGGGTTGCATCATCACTTAACATCAGGTGTGATAGCGGTCAAGGGCCAACTTGTAGTCGATAAAAAAAAAATTATGTTCAGTTGTTTTTGTGAAAGACCAACAAACATCCATACATAAAAACTATCGCCTCTATAATATTAGAAACGATATTGGTATAGAACCTAGTATATGGTATCGTAAATACATTTTTCTATAAATACGCCAGAACAAAATACACTCGTAAACCAGTGATCTAGATTAATGAAAAGATACATACATGAGACAAGATGTATTACTGGTAAACAACTGTCGATCCGCGCTATCCAGATATATTGGGGCTTAGCCGTTTCACTGGAACGGCTATTTTTCTATTTTCTTTGATAAAATACCGACAGAATTGTATATAATCATAGCTTATAACACTGAATTAACTCGTACTAGCGCTATAGCTTCACATGGCTTTTTAACCGACGAAAAAAAACGGAGGAGGTTCTCAATTCGACACGTATATTTTTTTTATGTATGACCACGCATAACTTTTTACAGAGTTGTCCGATTTTGATATTTTTTTTTAAGAAAAGGCATACATCCAAGGTGGTCCCATTGTCATCATGTTATCTGATGATGATATCCTGGGGAAATTGAAGGAACTCTTCAAATTTTGGAGGCACGCTTACAGCGATTTCGGTTTTAGTCTCGGTATCGGTAGCGTTTTGGCTACTAGTGCCATATTATATACTATGACAGTATAGTACGAATACGTTACGTGGCGATAAATCTCTAAAAAGTAAGAAATAAAAATTTTTAACAAAAAATAGAACCGACTCAAAACGCACTAAAAAGTAAATAAAATTATTATTATAAAAACAAAAAACCCGACTGCATAGAAGTTCTTCTTCTTCTTTCTCCTGGGTATTTCCGCACTTGGCCAGAGATTGGCCGTTGTGCGTGTGCATAGAAGTTATGAACTGAAAAGAGAAAAACAAGGATCACTATATCTGTATAAAATTCTAAGTACTTTATGGTGCTGCAAACAGGGACAAAATACTTTAACTGTAAAAAGAAAGATCTACCAAAACAACGTTTGTCCCCGCCTGCAGCACCATAAAGTATTTAGAATTTTATAAAGATATAGTGATCCATGTTTTTCTCTTTTCAGTTCATAACTTCTATGCAGTCGGGTTTTTTGTTTTTATAATAATAATTTTATTTGAGACTTTTTACTTTTAGTTTATGGTATAGAAATGAGACGGAAGTACACTTTTTGCCATTTTTTGTTAAAAAAGTAATATGAACATGATATGATATTTATATTTTTGGAATGGTCTTTTTACGACCTTTCAATTGGTATCCATATTGCTAAGATAAAAGAAAAAAATACACACATCCCCTCTGTTTTCCCACATTTACAGCCGCCATTTTAAAAATTTATATAGCCTAAGTTACTACCACAATTTTGACAAATTCAACGACACCTCACATGTCAAAATTCGTTCAGCCGTTTAGGCTGTAGCGCGTGCCGAAGATATGGACATACATACATACATACATACATACATACATACATACGCTCGAAAAACATAACCCTCCTTCTGACGCAGTCGGGTAAAAAAATAACTGTGTCATTTAGTTGCTTTAATATACTTAAGCATATCTAGGAGTCGATGAACCCAAAAACTGCTTTACCTCGTAAAATAAATGTTCCTTAAACTTGCTACCGCCGACTTCATAGATATGCTTTAGTAAATTAAAGCAACTAAATGACACAGTTATTTTTTACTTTTTAGTGCATTTTGAGTCGGTTCTATTTTTTGTTAATTTTTTTTTTAATTTGCTACAAGCTAGCCTATGACTGCAATCACACGTTTTGTTAGTGATGATATAATTTATGATGGACGCTGACCAATTTGTTAGAAGTTGTATAAAATCCACACCCCTATCGGTTTCTACAAATATTCAACAGGAATGCTAAATCGCTTGGCGGTTCGTTTTTGTCGATAGGGTGGTAAACTAACCACGGTCAAAGCCTCATACCAGCCAATTCATAAACAATTAAAAAAATTACAACCGGGCTATCCGGGAATCAAACCAAGGACCTTAACGTTATAAAGCAACTGCGGATACCACTACGCAACGGAGGCCATCAGAAGCAAATATACCACAAAATAACCGTAAGCTAAATGTGTTATTTGAACTAAATTAAGTTAATCAAGTCAGAACAAACTAGTCTAGACATTAGCATAAACTTAACTAGTGCCAAGTGAAAAGTACCTCCAAGTAGTAGCAATCAAAGTTTAGAACGAACTTTAAAGTTAGTATAGGACTGGGTACTACACGCCAAGTATTGGAGTTTCCGTTACGTTGATTCTACTTCCTTTAAGTAGGTACTATTTACAATACAGGTGACATTTAGCACTTCATCTCTTGCAATACAATCGATTTTTAACCGACGAAAAAAAATTTGAATTTTGATAATTCTTTTTTTATAAGAAAGGGCATATTTCCAAGGTGGTCCCATCGTCATCATTTTAGAATCTGTTGATGATATCCTGGGGAAATTGAAGGAACTCTTCAAATTTTGGAGGAACGCTTACAGTGATTTCGGTTTTTGTCTCGGTATCGGTACCTTTTTGGCTACTAGTGCCGTATAATATACTATGACAGTATAGTACGAGTACGTTACGTGGCGATAAATCACTAAAAAGTAAGAAATAAAAATTTTTAACAAAAAATAGAACCGACTTAAAACGCACAAAAAAGTAAAAAATAACTGTGTCATTTAGTTGCTTTAATTTACTTAAGCATATCTAGGAGTCGGTGCCAGCCAAGGTTTCTACTTTAAGGACGTTACCTAGAACTCACAAACTGCTTTACTACGTAAAATGTTCCTTAAACTTGCTGGCACCGACTTCATAGATATGCTTAAGTAAATTAAAGCAACTAAATGACACAGTTATTTTTTACTTTTTAGTGCGTTTTGAGTCGGTTCTATTTTTATTTAAAAAAAATTATAATATTATGTCAGACCTTCTACTCTGTAGGCCGAAGCTTTTCGAAATAAGACCATGAGTATCGGAATACTGAATAAATATTAAATAAATATACTGCTTCTTTGGTCTAGTGGTTAGCCTATGTGTCTTCGATCACGAGGTCCTGGGTTCTATTCCTGGGTCGGATCAAGGAATAATTCTGAGCTTTTTCATTCTTCTATGAAATGTTCAGTACATTCCAAGCCCGGAGTCTGGAAGTTGGAGGTGTTACACGTTGCCTCGGAGAGCAAGTTAAGCCGTCGGTCCCGGTCACTATCATCAACATCTGATAGTAATCGTTAATAAATGATACATTATCACCCTAAGCCCGCCAACCCGCATTGGAGTAGCGTGCTGGGTATAAACTCCATATCGCCTCTCCTATAAAGGAGGGAGGCCTGGCCCTGTAGTGGGCCTTTAATAGGCTGATAATGATGATGATGAAATAAATATATTGAGAATGTTCAACAGGTCCAGGTCCCTGGCCGTGGCCAGACAGCTCCCTGCCAAAAATACTTATGGCCAAGTGTCGCCGTTCTGGTACGATGTCGTGCAGAAACCGAAAGGGACCTGCTTCCATAATATATAACATTATCAGTCACCATTATCAGGTTTGATTGCAGTCATTTTGAAGAAATGCATTTCTCTAACTTGCAGTGAATAACATAAACATCAACCCTATCCTTCCATTTGCCACCATCCTTGCATACTTCCGTAGCTACTTCCACTGTCATTAAACCGTTCATACAAGTTCGTCGGTTTAGGGTACTCTTGACCTGGCCATTATTTAAAATATCCTGAATTTGGTCCAGGAACATTCGCCTAGAACATTTCCATTCACCCTCGCCTTGTAAATCTCTTTTGTTAATCTTCTTTCACCCATTCTCTCTACATGTCCAAACCATCTAAACATCCCTTTCTCAATTTTAGTCACTACATCTTCTTTTACCCCACACTTTTCTCTTATCATACTATTTTTAAATCTGTCACACAGTTTTAACCCACACATACTCCTCAATGCTCTCATGCGGATCACTTGATATTAAGTGATTACTCATGTACATTTGCACCAGTAGAGGAAACTGCTAATGCTTTGCTGTTCATTAAGGGGTGTGTGATATCCGCCCCTTATCATATACCCTCATATTAAAATTATTAGGCATAGGCCACCAATCCGCATTGGAGCAGGGTGGTGGGTCTACGCTCCATATCCCCTCTTCAATAAGAAGGGAGGCCTGGCCGATAATAGGTTGATAATGATTGAAATAAATTACACAAATTAAAAATAACATTATCCTAAATCGGTCGGTTAAAATTAAAGTAATAATAAGTTACTCCCAAGCTAGAAGTTCGGTAGTTACTAAACTACATGCTACGGGTAAGTAAAGTTTGAACAAACGTCAAACTTACTCCACCGAGTAAGTCGTTTGATAAGATCTCTGAACTACGTGTAACTTATTATTACTATTACGAGATACGAATATCTTAGCATTCTATGGATTCATCGTGCGGGTGCCGAGTGCACCGTGTGGCTGAGAGAATTACTCTGAGCCGAGCCTGAGCCTTATGAAAGGGATTAATTTTAATTTACTACAAGTTGGTCCTTGTCTTCAATCACATCTGGTGGTGAGTGATGATGCAATCTGAGATGGAAGCGGGCTAACATTCGATTTCTACATGATATCGTATCGGAAGGTTAAGTCACTAGACGGTACGTCTATTTCGGCAAGGTGGTAACTAGTCATGGCCACAGCTTCCCACTAGCTAGACCTGGATCTTTTTAGAAAATCTCTTTCATCTCATTCTCAAATTCAGCCGGAAGAATTCACAATTCAAATAAATATCGTGTGGGAAAAAAAGTTCGAACTTTCGTTTTAGGTTAACTTAATTTTTAAGAAATTATCGTGACTACTTTTAAAAAATGTATAAATTATGAATAACAATATTTTACAGATTTCATTGAACAAAATGTTTTTGACTTTGGCTTTTACCTCTTGTGTAGATTTTAAGGTCCTCTTTAAAATTCACAACTACTTAAGTAACTTCAACGCTTGTAACCAAATTTGGTCGGATCCTTCTAGATCAGCTTGCATATCCATTCTAATGCTAAATTGCTATAGTTCTAGGTCAGAATTTTAAGCAAATTTTAAAAGAGACTTTCCTGATACGGGTCTCTCTAATTCCAGAAATTTCATGACCATCTACAAACCAGTCAGACCGTCATGAAGACGTCAACAGAGAGAATGTCATGAAGTTTAGATAATAATTTCCCTTAATTTACTTCGTTCCATTAATTCGCCGTCCTTAAATAGAATATTTTATAGAATGGCTTGAATAAATCGATAGCCACTGAAACGGAAAGGTCAAAACTGTCAAAGGGTTAACTTTATTGCATGCCCCTTAACCTTTTCCCGTTTGGTGTTAAAAGGATTTCTAAATTTAAATTACAGAATTAAATTAAACCTTTTCTGTGTTTGTATAACATGAGTGAACGTATTTAGGTAGGGTAACGAGAAACTTAGTTTTTACCCGACTGCGTCAGAAGGAGGGTTATGTTTTTCGAGCGTATGTATGTATGTTTGTATGCCCATTTCTTCGGCACGCGCTACAGCCTAAACGGGTAAACGGATTTTGACATGTGAGGTGTCGTTGAATTTTTCAAAATTGTGGTAGTGACATAGGCTATATAAATTTTCAAAATGGTGGCTATAAATGGGAGAAAAAAGGGGGGATGTGTGTATTTCTTTCTCTTATCTTGGCAATATGGGTATCAAATGAAACAGGATCTGCGCGGGTAAAACCGCAAGTCCAGCGATTAATAATTTAAAAGATGAATAATGTATTTATGTTGTTAAAATCAATTATTTATTCATCGTTAATAAATAAAATAAATAAATAAATAAATATTATAGGACAATCACACACATCGCTATAATTATAGCCCTAAAGTAAGCTTAGGTAGCCTGTGTTATGGATACTATGATAACTGATGAATATTTTTATAAATATTATACATAAATACATATAACATATAGATAAACACCTAGACACTGGAAAACATCCATGCTCATCACACAAACATTTTTCAGATGTGGGAATCGAACCCACGGCCTAGGACGCAGCAGCAGGGTCACTACCCACTGCGCCACTCGGCCGTCTCATTATACTGACTTTTTTGATATTTACTATAGGTTAAGGCAATTAGAAGGTAATATTATAATTTTATCGTTATAACGAAGGTAAAAATTGTCATACTTATTCGTACTAATATTATAAAGGTGAAAATTTGTATGAATGAACGGATGTGTTATTCTTTCACACAAAAATTACTGAATCGAGTTTCATGAAACTTCAGAATAATATAGCCTACATATCAGAATAGTACATGGGTCACATTTCATCCCGAAGTTACCACGAGAATGAGAACTTCGGGAGTGAAACCGGCTCTAGTCCTTAATAAATTGTTGACCGGGTAGGTATCATCTTTGAAAGTATGTAATGTTATGTTATGAATATAAAACCGACTCTTAGTTGAAAGAAAAAGAAATATAATATTATTTTTTGTTGGTCAGAACATACAAAATAAAAAATACAAATTAAATAAAAAAAAAGCAAACTAAGAATACTGACCAAATGAAGGTCTTCCATTCAACATAATGGTACAGCAAGCTGCAGCGCTGATTTTTATTAGGAGCCTTTAAATGGGTAAGATCAGGGACGCGATCTACATTACATAATAAGAACAAAGCATAATTACAGTTGCGATCTCATGTGATCATAATGAGTTCTTCCAATTTTCATAAAATTTTTCACAAAAAGAAATGTTGAAAAATGTGACCCACACGTTTATTAGGCTACACGTTTCAAGAACTATCACGACCCGTGATAGATAATATTACAGTGTAAATACAAGGCCATACAAGTTACATATCAAAAGGAGAACGACTAAAGGGTCGCCTGTACCCGGAACCTTTTTGTGATCGATAGGATATGGGGACAGGAAAACACGAGAAAGGCACTTACGCGGATAAATGGTAGGAGCGTCATATTTCTACCTCTTTTGGCATATTTATATTATTTATTTTGACTATATCATTAGGTTTGGGTCGGTCCCAAATATGTGATTGGGTTGTCGTAAATTTTTGAATAGCTTTGGATTGTCAAGTTAGCAGTATATCGGTTCTTTTTAGTTTTTATTGGAAAGTGTTACCCACACTTTAGGGATTTTTTATATTTAAGAATAAACATAAAATCAAATATTGCAGAACCGACGGGATTCGAACCCGCGTTTCTCTGGCAATCCGGGCACTTAGAGCGCCTTACCGCTAGGCAATACAATTTCGTCACCGACGTCATCGGGATCGTGGCCTAGCAGTAAGGCGCTCTAAGTGCCTGGTTCGCCAGATAGACGCGGACTCGAATCCCGACGGTTCCGCAATTTTTGATATTATGTTTATTCTTAAGTACTTATGTCGGTTCTTAAACATAAACGTCAGTGTCGTAGTCGATGTACAACGGATGAAAAGTATGTAAAAGAAATCTGAATTCTCTTGACTGACATTTGAACTAAAGGTGGGATGATTGACAAGGTTTTCGTACGATTATTTTATAAAAAATCGGAATAAAGCTTTTATACAGTAACTAGCAGGCGCCAGTGACTTCGCCTGCAAGATAAATAGTGTGTTGCAGCTTTCCAAGATAAAAAATGTGGTTGTCCTTGTTTAACAAATTAAACTTGATCACTTGATTGCGGTCTCACCTAATGTCGAGTAATGATGCAGTCTATGATGGAAGACGCTAATTCGCGAGGTATGTTTTATACAAAATGAGATTGGAATGTACTGAACATTTCATAGAAGAAAGAAAAACTGGCTAACCACTAGACCAATGAGTAGGTATATAATACCTCTAAAATTCTACAGTGACGGGCGGGTAAAACTTTATATAAAAATGTAGACATTCCTCAATATTAATTATAAATAATAAACAAATACAATAAGTGCGATTGAATTTCTTTTTGATTGAATTCAGTGGGCTATATTGGTATCGGTAAACAGGTCACTTAGGTCAAAGTTAACAGTTTCAATGTCGCATCCCGCAGTCTGCGGTGAGCTTAGCTACCTTTTTGGTAGACAGTGAAAACAAACTTTTCACTCAATGATATACTTATGCATAGATGATACTGCGAAGTTTGGTTAGTTAGTCGCTTAAAAATATTATAACTGTCTAATGACAGTTAATAATTTATCAGTCTATTAATAGCCCACTGCAGGGCCTAGCCTCCCGTCTTATGGGAGAGGGGATATGGAGCGTAAAGTCACCATGCTGCTCCAATATCGGTCGGCGGGCGTGGACCTCGTGATCGAATTCCCTAAAAATGGCCTATGTAATGATGATGACAAAACCTAGGCATAATTATAATTTTTCAATATTGCAGTGAGAGTAAATATTTAATAATTTATTTATTTTGCGTATTTTCCGCGAAAAACCTACAAATCCATCGACCTACAATGTGCTATATACACTTACGTAGAGAGTATTCTGTGAGATCTGGGTGACGTTGTCACATGGCGGTAGAATCGTCGGCGAAAAATAACAAAATAAATAAATTATTGACTATTCATGACGTACTTCCGCAAAGTAGCACTTGCTTCTATCCAATATGTTGAGAATCACTACACGACATCAAGGTCTCGGAGGCAGAGCTGAAACCAGCAATATATGCACCCTGGTGCTAGCCTGAGTAACTACGACCTACAGACTTGTAACTGACTCTAAACGAGGTATTGTTTGCATATGGTCTGGTCATTTCTGCGCCCTGTGCCAGCGAGCGTATATAACTGCGCCCTACAGACTTGTAACTGACTCTAAATAAGGTATTGCTTGTATATGGTCTGGTCATTTCTGCGGCCCGTGCCAGCGTGCGTATATAACTGCGCCCTACAGACTTGTAACTGACTCTAAATAAGGTATTGCTTGTATATGGTCTGGTCATTTCTGCGGCCCGTGCCAGCGTGCGTATATAACTGCGCCCTACAGACTTGTAACTGACTCTAAATAAGGTATTGCTTGTATATGGTCTGGTCATTTCTGCGCCCTGTGCCAGCGTGCGTATATAACTGCGCCCTACAGACTTGTAACTGACTCTAAATAAGGTATTGCTTGTATATGGTCTGGTCATTTCTGCGGCCCGTGCCAGCGTGCGTATATAACTGCGCCCTACAGACTTGTAACTGACTCTAAATAAGGTATTGCTTGTATATGGTCTGGTCATTTCTGCGCCCTGTGCCAGCGTGCGTAGATAACTACGCCCTACAGACTTGTAACTGACTCTAAAAAAGGTATTGTTTGTATTTCTGCACCCCTCCAGGGTCTGCGCCCTGTGCCTGGGCACCGCTGACACTGCCCTAGTTACGGCACTGTTCGGAGGCTTGGCCTTGTAACACGTTCGATGCCAGGCCGTTATCAGAGGTCTTAACTTCAGCGCGTTAGAGACCTATTGGACCTCATAATTGTACATATAACTGTAGCGCGTATGAAACCTTAACGATCTCCCTAAAACGGTATTTTAATAGGCTTAGAGATGAGTGAGATTTTAATTAGTGAAAAGTGAGTTTTGTTTTAATTTTTTATTATATCAATATTCTAAGTCACTCTGAATTTGCGAACCTTGAATTAATTAATTTAGGAGCGGGTCCGTTTGGAAAGTTTTATACAAACTGGAACTTTTGAATTCAAATTATTAAAATATATCCAAGTTTCCATTTTAAAATTGTATAAGTTCAAAACGCTTTGTAAGTGATGACAAAAAAGTTTGAAAAAGGAAAAAGGTTTTGGTGCTTTGTTATTTTCACTGTAGATATATTCTATAGCCTCCCTTTTATTACCCGACTGCAACAGAAGGAAGGTAATGTTTTGCGAGCCTATGTATTTATATAATTATGTTTGTATGCCCATTTCTTCGGCACGCGCTACAGCCTAAACGTCGAACAGATTTTAACATGTGAGGTGTCGTTGAATTTGTCAAAATTGTGGTAGTGACATAGGTTATATAAATTTTCAAAATGGCAGAAAAAGGGGGATGTGTGTATTTTTTTCTTTTATCTTAGGAATTTGCATATAAAATGAAAATTCGTAAAAAGACAATTTCAAAAATATAAATATCTCATCATGTTTCTATTACTGTTTTAACAAAAAATACTAAAAAATGTACCAAGTGTCTTGTCTCATTTCTATATCACAAACTTAAACTACAAAAGTCTCAAGCTTAGTAGTTTTAAACTGAAAAGAGAAAAACAAGGATCACTATATCTATATAAAACTCTAAATACTTTATGTTGCTGCAGGCGGGGGCAAACGTAGTTTTGGTAGGTCTTTCTTTCCCCGCCGGTAGTATTTTGTCTGAACAATTTAGCTTCTAAAACATAAGTTTTGAGTTGTAAGTTATGGATGACAATTTTTTAATTATTTAAATCGCTTTTCGTTCTAGTGGAGAGCTTATATAGATTGAGATTAAGACATCAGAAATCAATTCGGGCTTTGAAATATGGTGGTGATAAATAACCAACTCTCTAAGCACTCTTTAAGCCAAGGGTCTAGGGAGTTGTTGTTATTATGTGATATTGCAAGATTCTTACGTTATTACCCTAAAATCGCCTACCCACATTTTTTTTTATCGATTACAAGTTGACCCTTGACTGCTATCACATCTGATGTTAAGTGATGATGCAGTCTAAGAAAATCCCCACCCCTTTCGGTTTCTACACGACATCGTACCGGAACGCTAAATCGCTTGGCGATACGTCTTTGTCGGTAGGGTGGTAACTAGCCACGGCGAAAGCCTCCCATCAGCCAGACCAAGACAAATTAAGAAAAATCTCAATCTGCCCCGCCGGGAATCGAACCCAGGACCTCCGTCTTATAAATCCACCGCGCATACTACTGCGCCACGGAGGTCGTCATGAGAGAAGCTTGACAGGTCTTAGCTCCTATAAGCCTGGTGCTTTAGCAGGCCTACAAAATAGGCAATAGGTAATATTCATAACTATTATTAAGCTATCGCATAGCTTCTATCGCGGGCCTTGGGCGTGGAGACCGAATCTATAAATTCCGTAACAAAAAAACCTAACACCCCTCACCCTTTTTAGTTTTTTTAGATTGTCTAATTCGCATCTTTGTTCGCCAACGTCCATAGCGTGTTGAATACACCGGTTCTCGTCCGATCACCGAAGTTAAGCAACATCGGGTGCGGTCAGTACTTGGATGGGTGACCGCCTGGGAACACTGCGTGATGTTGGCTTTTTAAATTTTTATTTTTATTTTATTTATTTTTTTTGTTTTATTTTTAAGCTATTGTATAGCTTTTATCGCGGGCCTTAAGCGTGGAGACCGAATACAGAAATTCCGTAACGAAAAAACCTAACACAGGGGGTGTTAGGTTTTTTCGTTACGGAGTATCAAAAACATAATATCAAAAGCACATTTCGGCAACAACGTCATCGGGGAACGTGGCCTAGCGGTAAGGCGCTCTAAGTGCTCGGATTGCCAGAGAGACGCGGGTTCGAATCCCGTCGGTTCCACAATTTTTTTTTAAGCGTGATATTGCAAAAAGTCATTAATTTAAAAAAAAAATGACTATTGCATGCACCGCTAGGCCACGGTCCCGATGACGTCGGTAGGTAATACATATATAACACATAAGTTGATAAAAAATGCTATGCAATAGCTTTACCGCGGCAGTGTCCGAGTGCCACACGTCTTTTTTATTTATTTTTTATTATTATTTTTTTTTCATTGAAATTTATAAATATATAATTATAATTGCATAAATTTTTTATCAACTTACTACTACTTACTAAAAATAAAAAAAAAATGTGCGCCCGATGCTGCTTAACTTCTATGCAATAGCTATACCGCGGTAGTCTCCGAGTGCCACACGTCTTTTTTTTAATAGTTTCTAAGTAACAATGTGTACCAATATCAACATAGAAATTTTGTATCAGAAAAAGCCTGTTAATTTTTTTCCATAAAAAGCTAAGAACAGCAAAAGACACTTGATTTTAAGTGGATAATGCATGACTGGGGAAGGCCGGCCTTGTTTTATGGGTAAAATGGCGGAGATTCTTTTAGCCTTTTTATGTCATTGCCCTATAAATAAAATATAATGGCTAATGTGAAACCTAGCAGTTTTATCCAAACATCTCCCTGGAAATGTCTTGGACTGCAACATAAAGGTTCTCGGTTCGATACCCAGCACGGGTCAATTTAGGCTAATATTTTTTTTTAATTTACATAGACCTGTTCTGGGACGATGCCGCGTAGAAACCATTTTATAGACTAGATTGTTTGTCAAATAAGGGGCCAAATTGACACTTGATTATTTATTTATTGTTGTGTTACCAGAACAATAAATAAATAATCCAACATAATATTTAAAAATCTTTTTCATCTATACTAATATTATAAAGCTGAAGAGTTTGTTTATTTGTTTGTTTGAATGCGCTAATCTCAGGAACTACTGGTTCGAATTGAAGAATTATTTTTGTGTTGAATAGACCATTTATTGAGGAAGGCTTTAGGCTATATAACATCACGCTGTAACTATTAGGAGCGAAGAAATAATAGAAAATATGAGAAAAGAGGTTTTCTCGCGAACCAAGTCGCGGGCGACTGCTAGTTAGTTTTGACGGCCGAGTGGCGCAGTGGGTAGTGAACCTGCTTCTGCGTCCTAGGCTGTGGGTTCGATTCCCACATCTGGAAAATGTTTGTGTGATGAGTATGGATGTTTTTTAGTGTCTGGGTGTTTATCTATATATAATAAGTATTTATGTATTATATATATTAAAATATTCATCAGTTATCATAGTACCCATAACACAAGCTGCCTAAGCTTACTTTGGGGCTATATACCGATGTGTGTAATTGTCCTATAATATTTATTTATTTATTTATTTAGTTAATATTATAAACGTGAAATTTTGTTTGTGTGCGTGTATGTATGCGTTACTGAATCGATATAGCTGAAATTTATAATGATCGTAGAATTTGCGTTTGATTATAAATTAAAATGGACTGACATTAAAAATGACGACCTCGTCGGTCTAATGGTTAACCTATGTGGCTTCTATTTCAAGGTTCTGGGTTCGGGTTACGAAATATTAGATAATGATGTGGTGGATTATAGAGGGTCCAAGCCACAGTGGGAGATGCGTTGAAATAAAACACGTGGTAAATCTTCATAATGATGAGATGCGTACGCTTCAAGCGGCGAGAGTGAAGTGCGTGCAAAATTATTTTTTTTTTTTTTTTTTTTTTCTGTTTGAGTAAGTGCCGTAGGCTCCATACGGGACCACAGCGGCGTCACCGGGGGGGTTGGGCGAGCGCAGAAGCATCGCCGGAGAGTGCCCGAAGGCGAAGAAAAAGTAAGAGGGCGTAACGACTCTCTAAGGGCGTCTCCTGTGAGACTCGGGCCTCGGCTTAGAGGGACGTTTGGAATGGGCATGTGGTTTTGGCGTGACTGTTAAGTCAGGCCAAAGCGTCCCCTTAATGGACGTGGGTGAGTTCCACGTCCGGGTGACGTTAAGAAACGGGGACCTCGTCTTCGCCGGCGAAGACGCTGTGTTGGTGTGTAAGTGTATTGAGAGGCATTGTCCGTAGTCGTGTCGTCGTCTGGGTCGTAAAGGACGTTTTTGGGGCGTCTGCGTGTGCAGACGGCGTCTATTTCGGGCGTGTAAGAGCACGTTTGAACCACAAGTGGATTTGGGTGTGTGGTAGCTTTCGAAAAGTAATTTTTCGATAGCTGTTTCATGTGTTGTGTAATGGTTGGTAGATCCAGGTCTCGGTGGAGGTCGTTATTGCGAACGAACCACGGGGAACCCGTGGCAAGGCGCATGAACTTATTTTGGACAGTTTGTAAGCGCTTGATTGCGCTCTTGGGACGGTGGGCGAACACTACGCTAGCGTAGGTCATAATGGGGCGGATGCACACCTTGTAAAGGGTGACTTTTAGTCTGAGTGACAGTTTGCTTGAAGAGCAAAGGAGTGGGTAGAAACGACCTAACACCCATCTGGCTCTATTTGTGACCTTCCGGATGTGTGACGAGAAGCTCATGCGGGAATCAAAGGTTACTCCGAGATATTTGGCCTCGGATTGCCAGGGAATGGGTTTTCCATAGAGGGAAACCTCTTGATAAATTCTGTTTCTGCACTTAGGTTTGCCCGTGAATAGTACGGCAGCACTTTTCTCGGGGTTCACCTCGATGCGCCAGAGACGGAACCATTGTCCTAGGATCATGACCGCTTTTTGAAGCCTCGGTATTACTACTCGATGGCTTTTATATGTGGAGAATAGTGCGGTGTCATCCGCGAACTGTGCCACGTGGACGTCGGGGGGAATGTCATCGGGAATGTCACTCGTGTAGAGTGCGTAGAGAAGCGGTGCTAGGACTGAGCCTTGAGGGACTCCCGCTCGGATAGGCCTGCGGGAGGAGAGAGTGCCATCAAGGCGGTACCTGAAGGTACGGCCTGTGAGATAGCTGTGTAGTAATCGGATGAGTTTGTTTGGCACGTCAAAGGTGTGGAGCTTAAATAGCAACCCTTCGTGCCAGACCCTGTCAAACGCTTTGGCTACGTCGAAGAAGAGGGCCCCAGTGGGAATTGGATTTCTAAATCTGGTGAAGCCAGCTAGAATGTGTTCCGTTAAGCGGTGAGCTTGTTGGACACAGGAGTGTTTGGCTCGGAAGCCGAATTGTGGGTCATTGAGAAGTTTCTTCTCGGAGACTACAGCCTTGAGTCTATTTTGAATAAGAATCTCATACACCTTGGCGAGGGTGTTGAGAAGACTGATGGGGCGATAGCTAGTTGGGAGGTTGCGGGGCTTGCCCGGCTTTGGGATGCCTATGACTGTGGCTTCCTTCCACTCAGGAGGGAAGGAGCAGTGGGCTAAAAACATGTTAAATATGATAACTAATAGATTTATTAGTTGAACTGGGAGAAGCTTTAGAGCTTTATTACTGATTTGGTCTGGGCCTGGGGCCTTCTTATTTTTTAACCCTTTGATGATCCTAGAAACTTCGTCGTAGGTCGTGGGGGGAATCTCATCTCCGTCGGGAGGGAGCGAGAGGATGGAAGCAAGTTCAGAGTGAACTTGGTGTACGTGAGTTGGATCTACGGAAGTGGTGCTTGGAGAGCATTGTGCTTCCAGACTGTCTGCTAAGCACTCGGCCTTATCGATATCCTCGAACGCGGGCGGGAGGTCGGGGCGAATTAAGGGTGGAGTGGCCGAGACGGGGTCGGCTTTGAGAGAGCGAGCCAATTGGAAATGCGCTAGGTGCGATGGCTCGATCTGTCTCAGCTTGTCGTCCCATTGTCCGTCACGGAGTTGTCTTAAGCGGCGCTTAAAACGTCTCTGGAGGGTCCAGAGTAGGCTCCGATTTTGTCTGGTCGGTACTGAGTCACGGAGTCTGTGTTGGGCATCTCTTTGTGCTTTTAAAGCACGCAATTCGGGAGGTAGAGTGTTCGTGCTGAGGGCAGGAACCTCTTTTGTGCATTCAGTGATTGCACCGCGTAAATGATTATTGAGATTCTGTGAAGCTGCGAGTGCTTCTTCTACGGTCCCTATCTCGTCAGGAATTTGGGATAGAAAATTTGAATCTAGTGACTTGAGACGCTCTGAGAGCATCCCATAATCAATGATAGATTTGGTCGGGGGGGCCGCGGAGGGAGGGGGAGGTCCTAGCTGGAATAGGACTGGGCGATGGTCTGAGTCTAGCTCGGATAGCACTTCCGAAGGACTCGCTTGAAGTGCGATGTTCTTGAAGAGTGCTATGTCGAGTACACTCCGAGTGTCGGGTCGTAGTCGGTCGATGTTAGGTATTCGGGTCGGTTTGTCGGGGGCGTGGATTACGAAATTAAGATCCTCACGGTCTGTCAGTCTGTGTAGTACAAGTCCTCTGGCGTTGCGTGCAAAATTATTGGGAAACCGGGTTTTATTGCTTTGCAAGCGCTCGCATTATCTTATCTTTATTGTAGTAAAATCACAGGTTAAAATACAGTACAGGTAGAGACATAATTACAGTAGAGAGAGAAAAAGTATTACAATCTTGTGAAATAGAAATATACAGCAAATATACAATAGAAAGAGACAGTAAACATATCGTTCAAAGGGAATATTTACATATATAATAGCAATTAACTAGTTCACATAAGAATACTTATAAGTACATAGTATCTATTCATTAGTCTATGCATATCTATAACTAGTTGTCGTAAACAGGAGTAATATTTACGACGATAATTGTGTATCTACTATACACAATAATATTAGCTAACATACATACACACATAGATGGATATTTAAGGAGTTACTACTAATTAGCCCATAATTAATTATATATATATTTCAAGGAATTAATAATATTTACTAAAATATCGTCAACAAGAATTGTTGGTTCTTAATAGGTCAAACATTTCTTAACAAATGAGTTTTTCATTCTTCTTGAAATTCTTAGTTCATTAGCCTAGAGTCGGGGCGTTGGTGGTGTAACACCTCCGTGCCTCGGAGAGCCCGATAAGACGTCTGTCTCGGTCACTATCATCAACATGTGATAGTGATCGTTAAAAGTAAAACATTATCACCCTAAGCCAGCCAACCCGCATAGGAACAGCATAATCATCGGAGCAACCTGGTGGACCTACGCTCCATATCCCCTCTCGTATAAGGTCCCTCCAAAGGATAGAAGTATTATTTGAGAAACAGAAAAACTTGACATTTAAAAAGTACTTACTTGAAGTAAACTTGGTGACCTCATCATCATCATTAGCCAGGCCTCCCTCCTTCTGGGAGAGGGGATATAGAGCGTAGACCCTCCACGCTGCTCCAATGCGGGTTGGCGGGCTTAGGGTGATAATGTTTCATGTATTAACGATAACCATCAGATGTTGATGACAGTGACCGGGACCGACGGCTTAACGTGCTCTCGAACGCACGGGGGTGTAACACCACCAACTTCCCGACTCCGGGCTTGAAATGTACCTACTGAAAATTTCATAGAAAATTGAAAAACTCAGAATTATTCCGTGACCGACCCGACCCAGGATTCGAACCCAGGACCTCGGGATGGAAGCCAGATAGGCTAACCATAGACCATATAGCACAAAATATGTACATAACAGTAGTTACAAGTCCTGAAGGCAGTTAGCGGTTATGTTCAAGCCGTAAAGAAAGTGTATTAAGTAAATGAAACGATAATTATAGTTTCAACTCATACAATCATATTATACTAACTCTTCATCTTATGACAACTTGTTATCTGTAATAAATTTGTCGGGAGAAAGTCTCGCGTAACATTTATCATCCGAATCGCTTATTCTATTTACAGCATCACTTCCCTCGTCCGAATTCCCACGTCAGTACCACTGCTATAAATAATATCTAGATTTTATATTTAAGAATAAATATAATATCAAAATTTGCGGAAGCGACGGGATTTGAACCCGCGTCTCTCTGGCAATCCGGAAACTTATAGCGCCTTACCACTAGGCCACGATCCCGATGACATTGGTACCGAAATTGTGCTTTTCATATTTTGTTTTTGATATCCAGGTATACGGTCTGTAATGCCATCTACAGTATGAACTGAACATGTTACAATACTATTGAAGGCTCATATTACTAATGAAGCTCTTAAATTTTAAAGATGACATAATAATATCAAAAGCACAATTTCGGCACCGGCGTCATCGGGATCGTGGCCTAGTGGTAAGGCGTTTTAAGTACCCGTATACCGAGGCAGACCCTCTGCCTCGGTGGACGCCGCCCGCTGAGTTGCTGAAGATTTAAGATGCTCCCGTGACCTAGCTACCAGGCGACGCGATGGAACATCGCTGAGTTTTAATGGGTATTTCAGCTGCTGCGCAGCCGGGGAGTCCTACATACCCCTCGGGAAACAGTGCAGCTATGTCTATAATAAATAATAGTTTAAAAAAACTAAAAACACGCTTTTTATAGAAACCCAAACTAAAAAATAGAAAATAAATTTAAATTAAGAATAGTGTTAAAAATTTCATTAACTATAAATTAATAATAGTGTAAATAAAAAAAAATTATTTTATTTTAAAAAAAGCGTGGGGTGCATGGTGTCAATATAGTTATAAATATTTTATTGACAGATATGAGTAGAGTGATTATCATTTTGATAATATCTTAAAAAGCACCCCACGCTTTTTTTAAAATAAAATAATTTTTTTTTATTTACACTATTATTAATTTATAGTTAATGAAATTTTGAACACTATTCTTAATTTAAATTTATTAAAATTTATTTTCTATTTTTTAGTTTGGGTTTCTATAAAAAGCGTGTTTTTAGTTTTTTTAAACTATTATTTATTTTTTACTTTTTAGTTTGGTTTATTTATAAAAGCGTGATTTTTTAGTTTTTTTAAACTATTATTTGTTTTGTAGAGTTAAAAATCTCCTTAGTATTCGAAAATTTGTCAATATTAGAGAAATCGGCTGAAGATAATTATTGGAAATTAAAATTAACATCAAGTCCTGTCTTATCGACTGTAGAGAAAAATTATGAAAAATTGAAATTAAGTTTCTACCTTATCGACTGCAGAGAAAAATTATAAAAAATTGAAATTAAGTTTCTACCTTATCGACTATAGATGAAAATTATATAAATTAACAAAAATCATATTTTGTAAATTGAAAAATGGAATAATTTTATCAAATAAGTGTATTGTCATCGGTCCTCTATAAATCCACAAAGTTTAAACGAATCTGGCCGTTTAAAGTTGGTCAAAATCGCGCCCAAAAAAGTCGGTTACAAACATACAAATATACAAATATACAAACATACATACAAGTGAAGCTAATAAAAAGCGTGTAAAAAAATTAAAACTTTATTAACTTTTTAATTATTATTTTTATTGAATTATTAAATTATTAATTAATTAAATTATTATTTTTATGAAATTATTAAATTATTAATTAAATTATTATTTTTATTAAATTAAATTAAATTTTCAGTAAGTAATTTATTTATTTTTTTTGGAACTTACGCATCAGCCTATTTTGGCCTAGACACGTGGGATTATTGAATCCCTCCTTATTTTGACTATTTACACTCTCATTACCTCTATAGCGGCTGTGGCCGACTTACAATCTGTACCCGCATTTGCCTGTGCCCCACCCTTAGCACAGTGACCAAGGAAACCACAGAAACCTGGCCAGAGTACAGTCGGCACGGGAGCGAGCCTTGGAAGTCGCAGAAAAACTGCGACTGCCAGGGCTCGAACCCACGCCTGAGCGACTGTTGTATGGGCAGTTTAGCACTTAAACCGCTCGGCCACACAGTCGCTAGTAATTTATTTATTAGTGAGAATAAAATCATTATTTATAAATATTATAAATACGGGGAATCAGAGTTCAATTTCGGAGAGGGAGCCTGAGAAACGGCTACCAGAACCAAGGAAGGCCGCAGGCGCGCAGATTACCCACGGAGAGTTACATACTGACATACTGACATACTGACATACAAGTGAAGCTAATAAAAAGCGTGTAAAAAGGACGGGCGGCCGTGGTGTCCCCGAACACTATAATATAATTATCATTTCAACCGAATAATATATCGAATAAAAAACAGTTTTATTGTAAAAAGTTATTAGAACTTACGACAAATTTATCTCGTGACTTTATACGCATAACATTGTAACTCTTCAGTTAAGTAATCTACTCTATAACTCTAGTTCTTTTTAAAATATAATTCAGAATTATTACCATTCAAATCATCATTACAATTTATTATTTCTTGTATAAAGACGAAAGCCAATACGACTGCTTCAAGTATCTTCGTCTCAAGTGACTACTTATCTTTGGACCGTACCAAGTACAAAGTAACTTGTTTATTTTATGTTCATATACTTACAAATAATAAGCAATATTTATTCTACAAGTAGGTACTGCTACTACTTCTATTTCTAGAATAAATATTGCTTTTTTATTGTGTGGACTATTGTGTTGATATGATTGCTTCAAAGTCAATTAAGGGTTATTTTTATATTTATAATTTAACCGAATTGAGTTACTATTTTAGTAATCCCAGTAATAGTCCCAGTCTATTACGTAATAAATCCTATTCGAAACTTCAAAAGTTAATAATGTGTATTTAGTAGTGTGTGTGTGTGTGTTAGGGTAAGAACTGATTTTGAATATTTATGCATTATTATAAAAATATAAATTTAAAAATTCGCATTTGGTATTATTTTTTAACATTTATATAAAAAAAACATTAAAACCAAATTTGCGAACTTAAAATTAAAGCTACGACGATGCCAAAAGCGTCTCAGTTCGAAAAAAGTCCACGAGAAACTCAGACAGGATTTCTTTTTTTTGTTATCACCATTTCACTATTTAAAGGTAAACTTAATACAATACTGTAAAATAGTTTATAATCTAAATTTACTAATCGCGTCATATTGTACATTTAATTCCCGAGACAAATTTTTTATGCACTTCAAGTAAAGGGGCTGACATCCACAAAAAAAATCGAATTATTGTGTTTTTCAAGTTACTGTGTAAATAAGTAAATATGTAAACTTCTGTAATTGAGTTTTTTTTATTCATTACAAGTTAGCTCTCGGCTTCAATCACACCTGATGGTAAGTGATGATGCAGTCTAAGATGGAAGAGGGCTAACTTGTAAGGAGTAAGATGATATTCACACACTTGTCGGCTAATACTTCTAACAAAAATAAGTACGTATCTTTGTCATGTTTCATATCAATGATCACACATCAGATCTTGACGAGTGTGTCTCTAGAGGTTTCCCTTCACACATTCTCACTATGTTTTCACACCTGTGGTCGATTCTCGCGAACTTGGAGATATATTATGGTAAAGAAAATTCTCCTTTTTCATATTTGATTCTATTACTTACCTTTTTTTTCTTTTTCTTTTTAGTTTCATATTATGTAGGTAGTGGACGTCAGAAATGATTATTCCATGTGTTGTCGTCTGTGAAATCCTCTATGGAAATTGTGCGTTATCTGTGGGCGCACAGTTGGCTACATTGAACTGATGACGCCCCACTACGCGATTTGTTGGCAGAACTGCAGAAAATGCTGCATTGCACCATTATCTCCCACTTAACCGACTTCATAAAAGTGATTGTAAAAATACATTTAACACAGTCAACAGTGAGAGAGCAAGCGATCATAATCTACAAAAACAAAGTTAAGAAGTGAAGTGATTATAAGTATTGGAATTGGTGTCGTATAATTGTATAATGTCTAAATATGTTGTCATGTTTGTGTAATAAATAAAGCAATAATGAACAGGATGGGTGTAAATAAATTATATAGATGTACTATGTGATTTCATTAATAAATGTTATATGTTTTAGCTGGCTTTTTATACATGGTTCTTCAAATATACTTCAAAACTTTTACTAAACCTAGAGTTAGTTCTGACTCAGCAACAGAAACTAATTGCCAAACGTGCTCTTATATATTTTTTACGTTATTCCTTTTTAGAGAGATGCCGTCCATATAAATTTGTCTATTCGTCGTATATCTTGCTGGGTTTAGGTTTTGTATTGAAGGCAACAAAAATAATTTTATTAATGATTACAATAGATTTGGGTATGTAATCAAAAATTTTAGAAAATTTTCGAAGCAAGGGGTATACAACTACTAATTTCCTAACTACAGCTTGCTACTAAGAATTTCTTAGGAGAATGAATAACCTGGGATATCAGTCAACGATGCAGTTCAATTGGTTTAACGATAGTTCACTAATAATATTCCGTAATAACAATAATAGTCTAGGATCCAGGGTACATTTTTACAATAGATTAAAACATAGCTGATTTTCTGTAAGCTGTCACAAAAATTCTTTATAATTGTGAGTAACCTAACTTAACCTAACCACAAATTCAAATTCTTTTCTTTTAAGTATACTTAGTTTAAAAAGATACTTTTCAATTTACAAGTTTAAGTGTTTGTAACGACTTTACCACTGATTCAAAAGGCAAGATATGCTAAGAAGAGCTTTCAAGAACTAGGCCAGTGCAAATAGCCTTAAAAATACTAAAAAGTAAAAGAAAGTCGCAGTAGGATGAAACCCATTGCAAAAGGAAGAAAATATCATAAAAATTAAAGGAAAATAAATTACGGGCGTTCTGAGGTTGGGAAGGGGTAGGGGGTGAGGGTTTAGGGGTAAAAAACGGATTTTCTCGATTTTCGGCAAGACTAAAAGTCCTACGGAAAAAAAATCAGTGGCAAAGTTGTAGGTAATAAAAAGATCTAAAACTTTTGTTCCTACACTTTTTTCACATAACCTCAAAATTTATGTAAAAAATTTAAAAAAGCCTACTTTTTGTTTTTTATTTTTATCTTTTTCAAATAAATTTTTATTTTCACGAAATTTGGTGAAAAACTAGCTTTTTATGTCCCAAATACGCTATAATTTATTTGATTTAAAATATTTATTTTTTCACCTTATTTTGAATGAATATCGAAAACCTCAGATCGCCCGTAATTTATTTTTCCTTTCATGTTTATAATATTCTCTTCCTTTTGCAATGTGTTTCATCCTACTGCGATTTTTTTGGATTCAAAAATTATCGGCACTGGCCTAAATAGTCAAACTTATGCCCGTTTCTAGTAAGACGACTTTTGCATTTCTGCGGAATGCTTTAAATTCTTGTTGTCTGACTGTCTGTCTGCATTTCTATGTCTATTTATATGTTCCTCTACAACTTCCAAACGGCTTGGCCGATCCCCGATATAATGACATATCCTTATAGGAAAAAGTCTGAGGAGTGTACTTAACTAGAAGCTATAGTTGAAAAAAAAAAACCAAGTAAAGTATAACATTTGGTTCAAAATAGGGCGTAGCAGAAATGCAGGACTGTGAACGGCTAGAAGCTATTCTCCGACCCAAGCTTTTTAGCTATTACAATCGAGTTTTGAAGGAAACATTGGCTTGATAGTAATTAATTGGGGTGCATCCCAGTAGTACCCCCTAATTTTAGTTCTATAGAACTGTTGATACACCATATTAGTGCTCAGTGCCCCATTAGTTCTATATAGAACTAATGGGACAAAATTATAGAAATGTCGATATAAACATCTTGTTTGTACGTTACAGCTTTGCTTAAGTTGCACAAAACGTCTTTAAAATGGCATTGAGGTTTTTAATATAATTTTTTTCTAAACTGAATAGTTTGCGCGAAAGATACTTACAAAGTGGTAAAATGTGTGTGTCCCTGTAACTTCTAAAATAAGAGAATATTTTTGTAGACACAACTACTACATGGTTTTAACAACTTGGCTTTTGTCGTAAGGGACATTATTTTGTTAAAAACAAAATGATATAAATTCAATCAAAATAATATAAATTTTATAACTTATATAGTTTAAGCAAAGTCAAGAGCAAAAACTATACTACAGTACTATATATAGGACTATTGGGACTTAATTTGACAGCACGGAAAATATCCCAACAGTTCTATAGAACTACGGTATGGGGTACTACTGGGATGAACTTATTAATTGTGATGCTGCTGCGGCTCCTAGACTATAACGTTTACCTGAATACTCAAAGTTCTAATAACTGGCAGTCAGGTTTGGAGCTCACATCCTACGGTTCAATTTGAACTTCAGTCTTCCTATAACTTGTAAGAACTTTAATGTTAGTTTAGTTATCCAAGTTTGGTTCAAGCTAAGACACGAATGCGAAATCAAATACTGCGAAAAGGATATCTATCTATAGGTGAGGTGTTTGATCAAATGAAACTCGTCACTGCGAGTTTCGACTTTGTCTATATATCTCTATGTACATTATTAGATTTTTTTACCGATTACAAGTTGGCCCTTGACTGCTATCGCACCTGATTTTAAGTGACGATGCAGTCTAAGATGGAAGCGGGCTAACTTAAAAGAATTTAGGAGTAAGATAAAAATCCACACTCCTTTCAGTTTCTACAAGACATCGTACTGGAACGCTAAATCGCTTGGCGGTACGTCTTTGTCGGTAGGGTGATAACTAGCCACAGCGAAAGCCTCCCACCAGCCAGACTAAGACAAATTTAGAAAAATCTCAATCTGCCCCGCCGGGAGTCGAACCCAGGATCTCCATCTTATAAATCCACTGCACATATCACTGCGCCACGGAGGCCGTCAAAAGATAGGGGACGATACGAAGGTTTTAAGGTGAAACGGCTTATTTCGGGAAAGTAGCTGATTCGTTTTCAGTGGTTGGCTTCAGAGTCCTTGATTTCTAATATTTTTCAAGTCAGTTTGAAATTTGGCGTCACTGTTACTTAGCTACTTCAGAGCACCTATAATCACTGTAACGAATACAACGAAGTACTCATTTAGCACACCTCTAATAATACTTATAGTGGTGACTAATACTTTTGTTATTCTTTTATTAAAGTTAAGTATCCAAGGGCTCGACTTATCCAATCTTTATTATTTACTGGCGCGCAGCATAATCCTTAGATGGAGCCCGGGTCCATCTAAGACTATAATTTCAAGTACGGACATAATCCGTATTTCAGATCCCAACTTAGACGTGATCTGCAAGCGAAACTTCCATTTATAAGTAAGTCTGCTTTAGAGATTATTTTGTGTCGTTATCTCTTGGACTATTAAACTGATGGCCTTATAATTGCTTAAAGCTCTTGGACTATTAATGTGAGGGACTTATAACTGCTTAAGGATCTTTGTTAAGTAATTAGGTGTAAAAGGATTATTAAGGTCCTTAGACTTGATTGAGTTTTGAAAACAGTTCTATGTTATTGTTAATTTTATCGACCACATAAAACTAAAACTGCCTGGACAGTGGTAAGCCAATGTGACTTCGATCACGAGTTCGAATCCTCGTCGGGTCACGGAATAATTCTGACTGACATTCTCTGATGAAATTTTCAGTAAATTCCAAGCTCGGAGTCGGGAAGTTGGTAGTGGTACACCCCGTGTCTCCGAAAGCACGTTAAGCCGTCGTTCCCGGACACTATCATCAACATCTGATAGTTATTGTTAATAAATTAAACAATAAATCTTAATAGTAATTCGCTGCCCATTTTTAAGTCTCGCTTGAAAAGCTACTATTTGTCGTTAAATAGAAAATAATTATATGTATTTTTTTTATGTATATTGATATTGTTTATATACACTTATATAGGTATTATGTTTACATTTTTATGTAGTTTATTTATTTATTTATTTTTAAATATTATATTTATAATAAATTTAAGTAATTTTTTTTAAAAAAAATAAATTGTCTCATTGCACCACCCCGCTTACGATACTCAAATGTCTTTTCAATAGGTTGCCTGTAAGAGATTGCTTCTAGCAATAAGGCCGCCTTTGCATGTTTATTTTAATCCTTTTTTCATGTTTCTGTTATATCTATTTTTATGTGCAATAAAGTATTCCTTCTTCTTCTTCTTCATTATCACCCTAAGCCCGCCAACACGCGTTGGAGCAGCGTGGTGAATCTACGCCCTATATCCCCTCTCCTATAAGGAGGGGGGCCTTGTAGTGGAACATTAATAGGTTGATAATAATAAGAAAGGCTTTAGAAAAAGAAATATTCTAAAAGGATAATAAAATATTTATAATATACAGGCTATATTTTGTATAGAATCCTTTCCGACTGCGCTTCGATGCAGCGTAGAAGCGTTGGCAGTTGACGGAATATTTAAATGTGGCTTAACGGATTTACTGCTACGGAGCTGAAGTTCGGCTTTGGAATTTCAGTAAAGTGTCATACACGATCTCTGATTTACCGTGATATTTACAAATAGGGAGTATTCTGTAACCCTTAGCAATGTGTTTTTAAACGACTTCAAAAAAAAAGAGTTTCTCAATTCGACCGTATATATTATATTTTTTTTTTTATGTGTGTTCGCGCATAACTTCGTCGTTTATGAACCGATTTTGATTATTCTTTTTTTGTTGGAAAGTAGATAGTCCGGTGGTGGTACCATGATAAGGAAACCAGGATCTGATGATGGGATCCTGGAGAAACCGAGAGGAACTTTCAAAAATTGTAGGGACAACAAGTACGTTACCCGAGCTTTCTACTTTAAAGACTTTACCTAAACTTGGATGGCACCGACTTCATAGATGTGGTTAAGTAAATTAAAGTAAGTAAATGACGTAGTTATTTTTTACTTTTTAGTGCGTTTTGAAGGCGTTTTTATTTTTTGTCATATATATAACTAGCGACCCACCGCGGCTTCGCACGGCTGCAATGCTGGTACTAAAATATATTAAAATAGCACGCCCTGCGCGATCCCCAACTGCTTGCTATGTCCCTGCATTTTGAATCTTATATATCATGGAAAATATTCACTTAAATTATATGCTGTAAAGGGCAATAGTGATCTATATTGAATGCACAAAGTATTTAATATATTTAAATGAATAAGGATTAATGCAGTATTGCTTAAAATCGCTTCGTAAATAAACCATTAATTTTGGCCGAAAGTAAATGTTAAAAAATGGTTATTGTGTGTTATCCCTAAGAGAAAGACATGCTGTTGCGGACTTTTTTGTTGACCTTTTTAAGGTATGCAATACTGTAGTACATTATTTTGATATATCTCGTAGGGTTTAGCCAGCGCTTGCAATGTAAGCGCAAAAAATGCGTTAACTTTATCAGAAATCTTTAAAAATATCACTGTTTCTCTAATTTACATGTATTATACATATAAACCTTCCTTGAATCACTTTATCAGATAAAAAAAAACCGCATGAAAATCGGTTGCGTAGTTTAAAAGTTTAAAGCATACATCCGGACAAACATAAAAAAGCGATTTTGTTTTATACTATGTAACGATTTATCGATCGATTAAAATTTTGAAGGCTGCTATCAATTCCAACGTTCTTTAAATGTAATTAATCGTTGATTGTTGTGCGAGCCTGTTATTATCATTACCATATCTCTTTTTCGTTTACAACACCTAAACTGGGTCAATATCATGACTTACTAAGTTTTTACACAGTCATAAATAATAAATAAATAAATAAATATAGGACAATTACACACATCGCTACATAGCCCCAAAGTAAGCGTACTCGTAGCTAGCTTGTGTTATGGGTACTATGATAATTGATGAATATTTTATATATATTATACACTAGCAGTCGCCCGCGACTTCGTCCGCGTGAAAACCTCTTAGGTACCCTTCTAATTTTAAAGACAGACTTTCATACAAAATGTGTGAAAGTCACATATAAAGTGTGCTCATTCCCCGCTCCGCCTCTCAATTTAATTTTTTTATAGTTTCCCGTGAAGCAATATCCTCCGTCCCGTCCCGTGTACTAAAGGCCTACATTTTTGTTAAACATTGTAGGACATTTCAGTACATTAACATTAACAATTTATATTTATGGCAAGCTGATGGGTATAAATTGATATTAAATAGTATATTTCACTCTTGAGTCTAGCCTTCAGAATAAACAAAAATAATTTTACAATCCGACACGCAGATAGAGATTAGCCCGTTTAAACAAACGAACAAACTCTTCCGTGTACTAAATAGATATTTGAACAAAGATCGAATTCTTAATTCATCATCGTATATATAACATAGATCTAAACTCCCCTCCCGCACGCGCACCCCCGCCTTGGTGACGCTCACTTCGCAACGCAGAAATAGTAATATTTTAATTTCGCTATAACTTCAAAACCAAACGTCCAATTTTAATTTTTCAAATACCAAATATTATCTACATAAACTGTACTTAGTGATGAAATAATTTATTTTGATAACGGTTAATAGCATGAGTAAAATAAATGAGTTTAAATGTAGTCCAAAAAAAAATAAGATTTTTAAATAAAAAAATGGTTGTTGTGCCTTACTCGACATAGATAGGTATAGTATGTCGCGGACTTTTTTGTAGATATTTATAAGATCTCCAATTAATTAGAACATTTTATGGTTCTATCTTTTATAGTTTGGGCAGCGTACGCAAAATAAGTAACTTTTCTGGTTGATTTTTTACACCTTGTGTCCGAAATACCCAAATATTTTACGGAACCCTACTTTTTTCCAAAATAAAATTTAGCCTATGTTACTCGTGGATAATGTAGCTTTCGAATGGTAAAAGAATTTTTAAAAACAGTCCCGTTGTTTTTGAGCCTATTCATTACAAACAAACAAACAAACACAGTTTTCCTCTTTATAATATTAGTGTAGATAAATCCCAATATATATATATATATATATATATATATATATATATATATATATATATATATATATATATATATATATATATATATATATATATATATATATATATATATATATATATATATATATATATATAAAGACTGGAAAATATCCATGCTCGTCACACAAACATTTTTACAGACGTGGGAATCGAACCCACAGCCTAGGACGCAGAGGCAGGGCACTACCCACTGCACCACTCGGCCGTCAAATCATGCCGTCAGTCATGTAATGAACTATATATAAAAAAATTAAAGAGATAGTTAAATAAAACGCATTACAAAAAAGTGAACTTACTCCATTAATTTCAAAACGGTTGACATAATCATTTACTTGGTATAAAAAACTAACGAATATCTCTTTCTCATTTGCAAAACGCCTGAACTGGGTCAAACTCCACGCTCGCTGGGTCGCGGCCATCTCCCTTTAATTAGTATTTTCAATGTTAAAGTTTTTCTTCATTCATATTTAAAAGATAGGTTTAGAAAATTTCTATTAAAATTATGACCTTTAATAACATATTTATTTCACTAGCTATGTCCATAATTCTGCCTGCCTGATGGTCTAGTGTTTAGGATATTTGGCTTCGATCAAAATGTCCTGAGTTGGTATCCTGGGACGTAACTTTAAGCTGTAACAAAATCAAATATACATTCAGGTTTGTACGGTACGCGAGTCCGGCTCACACATGGCCGAATTTTTTTTTTAATTTAAGTAGGTGCCATTTACTATAGTATTTAGGACGACACTATCTACTAGCTAAGACGAATCAAACGAGCCTAAATGCGATAGGGCGAGGATAAATGTGTCCGTTCTTCTTACATTTTCTACTGATTCTTCGATGGTATACAGCCTAAAGCCTTCCTCGATAAATGGACCAACACAAAAATATTTTTTTATTTAGAACTAGTAGTTTCTGAGATTGGCGCGTTTAAACTATAAACAAATTCTTTAGGTGTATCATATTAGTACAAATTTCATTACAGAAAAACACCGGGACAGGAGAAACTAAATAAAAGCTAAAAAGTAGTATTGGTATGGATTAATTTAATTTAATTCATTTATTCAAGAAAAAGACTTTTTCAAAACAAAGTTGAAGTTGAAAAATCTCCTTCGTACATTATGAATCGGTTGTTGACATATTTATTGTTACTCCACGCGATTACATTTGAAATTATGATTTGTGGTTTCCTTGATAAGGAAAATAAAGTCCTTTATTTGTTTTGTTATACTTATCTTAGTGATAACTTTATTCCTTTACATCATGGTAACTTGACAACAATCATCATCATCATCATTACCAGCCTGTAGACGTCCACGGTTGGACATAGGCCTTTTTTATAGACTTCCAAACACAACGATCCCGAGCCGCCTGTTGCCAGCGGCTCCCTGCGATACGTTTGATGTCGTCAGTCCACCTGGTTGGGGGTCGACCAACGCTGCGCTTTCCGGTGCGGGGTCGCCAATCTACCGCCTTGGGCCCCCAACGGTCATCAGCTGTTCGTACTACGTGCCCCGCCCATTGCCACTTCAGTTCTGCGACTCGCTGAGCTATGTCGGTTACTTTGGTTCTTGTGCGGATCTCCTCATTTCTGATTCGATCACGCGGAGACACTCCGAGCATTGCTCTTTCCATCGCCCGTTGAGTGACTCTGAGCCTTCTTATGAAGCCCGCAGTCAGCGACCAAGACTCGGATCCGTAGGTCATCACTGGCAACACGCACTGTTCGAAGACTCTCGTCTTCAGGCACTGAGCACAATATATCACTTCAATGATTACTATTTTCTTATACATTATATTATGTTACCCTTGCACTCCATTAATTTTCGTTTAATAGTGTTCACGTAACAGGCAAAACTAAAAGAACTAAAACTACTTTAGCCCCTAAATCTGTAATGGTATTTTAGTTCCGCTGTGTAAATTAGCAAAAGTTGTAAAATACTTTTTTTGAAATGGTAAGTACTTCAAAGCACAAAATGTTAGATTACATCACCAATGTTTCAATCCTTGTTACAGATGCTTTTTAATTTTTAACCGACGAAAAAAAAACGGAGGCTGGCACCGACTTCATAGATATGCTTAAGTAACTTAAAGCAACTAAATGACACAGTTATTTTTTACTTTTTAGTGCGTTTTGAGTCGGTTCTATTTTTTGTATATTTTTCAATTTTTTTAATTTTTTGTTTGATCCAAACTCTATATACCTACAGGTGTTATGGGTAAAGTTGCAAGTTGGTAAGTAAGCTTAGGTTTACCCAAGGCTTTTGGGTAATGTTCAAATAAAAATTGAACTGAAGGTGAGTGTTGATGAATGATGAGTCGCGCGTCACTAAGGGATCCCTTTTAAACTTTTTGATGGTCGAGTGGCGCAGTGGGTAGTGACCTTGCTTTTGCGTCCTAGGCCGTGGGTTCGATTGCCACATCTGGAAAATATTTGTGTGATGAGCATGAATGTTTTCCAGTGTCTGTCGATCGGTGTGTATGTACGAGTATATATTATAAGTATTTATGTATAATATATATAAAAATATTCATCAGTTATCATAGTACTCATAACACAAGCTACCTAAGCTTATTTTGGGGATATATAGCGATGTGTGTATTGTCTTATAATATTTATTTATTTATTAATAAACTTACACTCGTATCACAATTCTCGGGCTCTATTCGGAGGCTTTCCACCCACGCTTTGGACCCGGCACCCGCATGGTGAATCCATGGAATGCTAAGATACATACATACATAGCATCACGCCTCATTCCCATAGGGGTAGGCAGAGACTACATCCTTCCATTTGCCACGGTCCTTGCATACTTCCTTAGCTTCTTCCTATACTAATGCTAGGATATTCTAATGTTAAGATATACGTCTCAAAACTCACCCAGGTGTATCCAATGCTATTAGCATTGGTACTAACATAAATACGTGTACTAAGGGCCTTTGAAAATTTACTAGGAATTCTACACTAAATATCTAAATACACTACAAATTCCCAGTAACACCCGCACGATCGTATCGTAACGTGTCACACGTTTTACGACTCTACGCTGTCGGGAAAACATATTGAAATTCTGCTATTTGTGAGTGCATTTTTATATTTCAAGCAATTTCTGAGTGAAATTTTATAGTATACACTTTCTTAGAATTTTATTTGTGTGTGTTCAGGTATATTTATTAACCCCCGGCACAAATTGAGGTTTTATATTTACCGTGTGTCTGTGTGAGTGAGTTTGTCTGTAATAATGTACCTAACAGACGATTGTGATTCAGACACGAAGTGATTCAGACACGGGTTTCTCAATAAGCAAGCTGACTCTCAGTAATGTTCTATGAAAATTTAATATTAGCATTTATAAATAAATTAAAGGCATTTCTGAGAAAAATAAACATAAGCCTAGTTAAGCTTATTTGTTAATATTTGAGATTTTACTTGTTTGTTTTAATAAAATTCTCTGTTGAGTCATATTGGTGTAAAAATCTGGCAAACATTTTTAACCGACGAAAAAAAACGGAGGAGGTTCTCAATTCGACACGTATATTTTTTTTTTTTTTTTTATATGAATGACCGCACATAACTTTTTACAGTGTTGTCCGATTTTGATAATTCTTTTTTTATTAGAAAGGGCATACATCCAAGGTGGTCCCATTGTCCGCATGTTAGGATCTGATGACGATATCCTGGGGAAATTGAAGGAACTCTTCAAATTTTGGAGGCACGCTTACAGCGATTTCGGTTTTTGTCTCGGTATCAGTAGCTTTTTGGCTACTAGTGCCGTATAATATACTATGACAGTATAGCACGAGTACGTTACGTGGCGATAAATCACTAAAAAGTAAGAAATGAAATTTTTTAACAAAAAATAGAACCGACTCAAAGCGCACTAAAAAGTAAAAAATAACTGTGTCATTTAGTTGCTTTAATTTACTTGAGCATATCTAGGAGTCGGTGCCAGCCAAGGTTTCTACTTTCAAGGACGTTACCTAGATCCCACAAACTTCTTTACTACGTAAAATAAATGTTCCTTAAACTTGCTGGCACCGACTTCATAGATGTGCTCAAGTAAATTAAAGCAACTAAATGACACAGTTATTTTTTACTTTTTAGTGCGCTTTGAGTCGGTTCTATTTTTTGTTAAAAAATTTTATGTAGCCTTCGATCCAAACTTAAAGATCATTAAAAATGTATTTTACAAGTTAATAATACATCATCATCACGTGGTGTCATCCTCTGAACAAAGTTTGGCGGTTATTATGCGAAAAGCTTTCCTTTTTTAACCGACGAAAAAAAAACCGGAGGAGGTTCTCGACACGTATATTTTTTTTTATGTATGATCTAGCATAACTTTTTACAGAGTTGTCCGATTTTGATAAGTTTTTTATTAAAAAGGGCACACTTCCAAGATGGTCTCATTGTCATCATGTTAGGATCTGATGATAATATCCTGGGGAAATTGAAGGAACTCTTCAAATTTTGGAGGCACGCTTACAGCCATTTCGGTTTTTGTCTCGGTATCGGTAGCTTTTTGGTTACTAGTGCAGTATAATATACTATGACTGTATAGTACGAGTACGATACGTGGCGATAAATAACTAAAAAGTAAGAAATAAAAATTTTTAACAAAAAATAGAACCGACTCAAAACACACTAAAAAGTAAAAAATAACTGGCTGGCACCGAATTCATAGATATGCTTAAGTAAATTAAAGCAACTAAATGACACAGTTATTTTTTACTTTTTAGTGCGTTTCGAGTCGGTTCTATTTTTTGTTAAAAAAATTTTGACAATTCTCTTTAACTATGGGTAAGTGAGTCGGGTCCACTCTCTTATGTCATCCATCCATTTCCACCTTTGACGATCAGCTGGTGCTCTATTACCCTGCAGCCTAATTCCTCTAAAGAAATATGTATCCACCAGAATGTAGAGAAAACTCAGTTTTCCTTTTCAAGGTTAATCTTCAAAGTTACTAATTACAATCTTCCTCATAACAGTCCACACAGTATTATTATTACAAAAATGAAGTCGTATAATAACAGCTTATAATATCACCCATTTATAATTCCTTAATATATTTACTGGCAACTCGGGGGCTGGGAGAAATAATGCAAATTGTAGGCCGCGGGGATTTCAACGCAATTAGCATAAACAGCGGGCAACACTGGAATACAATGAACAATATTTGAGATCGAATCAGAAACAAGCTGGCATTAATCTTCATCATCATCAGTTGAGTTATAGCCTCAGTAAGGTACAGACGTTAATAAATAAAAATCTCTTTATTTTTGTTTACTTTACGCAGTAAGGCTTTACTAAGACTGGCGTAGAAGCGAAACGAAGCGACGCTTTCTCAATTTTGGCACAATATTCATTCATCTCTATTTTTTATATCACTATTTTGTATTATGTATATGTATAAGCCATTGATAAGTTTCAATTTGAATAAATTGTAATTGAAAATAATCGTAGCAATGTTATGAAATTACTTATCTTATGAATAATGTATGATTTTGTTTAAAAGAGTATATGTTGAGTTTTTGATGGCTCTTTTGGGCAGAATATTTCCTTTCAAACTGACGGTAGAGTCACTAAAACAGTTGATCTGTATTTTTAAAACGTGCTTGTAAACTAAGCCTTGTCATCATCATTGACAGACGACGTACGTCCAGTGCTGGACAAAGGCCTTTTTCGAAATACAACGCCTGTGGCATAGATTAAAGACTACTAGATGGAGTCATAACGCGGCTGTAGGTTCAAGAGCGTGACAGACTTATTTCATTCGGCCTTTATTAGAAAGTGATACAAGATTATTTTTTGTCCCTTTCAGCGTGTTCGTTTTTATTATTTGTCAAGAGTGGAATTTGTGACAGACAAGGGACAATCTGAGCAATTATTAGCTTTTTATTAAATTTGCTGATAAATAATATAACTTTGCGGTTACTACATTAATTTAAACGTTATCGTGCTATGGTGGGTTGTAATATTTTCGGCTGCAACAGTCGCAGCGAACAGAAAATCGAAGGAATTACGTTTTATACGTAAGTAGGCATAAACTTCATTGATTGATGATTTAAAGCTTAGATATGTTATTTTTTAGCAAATTTCATGTATTATGCGTTTACTAAACTATATTATATAAAGTAATATTTCGTATTTTACGATATTTTAAAACATAACGTTTTATGATGTACTTTAAATGTTGACATGTCATGTCAATAAGGCTGATTTGCTGTCTCATGAGTGGACACGCTATGGGCTCTATCTAGTAGTCTTTAATCTATGGCCTGTGGCCTGCGGCTCTCTACGACACTTTTGATGTGGTCAGTTTACGTAGTGAGGGGGTCTAATAAATAAACTTATTATGATTGTTTATCTTGTCTACGGTCTTTACCTAACTGTTTTCGGCCCATGAGTGACTTGCTTCTTAAATTCTGACGACCTCCGTGGCGCAGTGTTATGCGCGGTAGATTTATGAGACGGAGGTCCTGGGTTCGATTCCGGCGGGGCAGATTGAGATGAGAGATGAGGCTTTCGCCGTGGCTAGTTACCACCCTACCGACAAAGACAAGCGGATTAGCGTTCCGGTACGATGTCGTGTAAAAACCGATAGGGGTGTGGATTTCATCCTACTCCTAACAAGTTAGCTCGCTTCCATCTTAGATTGCATCATCACTTAACATCAGGTGTGATAGCAGTCAAGGGCCATCTTGTAGTCGATAAAAAAATTGCAGTTATAAAGTGTTGGTCTACATTTTATTTAAAGCTGAATACGATTAAATGAAAGAGTTATTCATAGTTGACAGTGTATGTGTATTTATCTTCGTTCTACCCTCAACGATTCACCTCATATTATTTTCACAGGTGATTACGCGGCAAGGTGAGAGTCCCATTAATCACGGCGAATGACACGCCCTTAAAACGTACGAGTATACGCTGAAACGTAAGTTGGTTATAATAAATCACTTGCTGGGCTTTCATTAGCTTGCGTTTGCTTAAAGTGATGAGATTATTTTCATTTTCAATGTTATGTATGTTTTTAAAAAAATGACACAGTTATTTTTTACTTTTTAGTGCGTTTTGAGTCGGTTCTATTTTTATTTAAATTTTTTTATTTCTTACTTTTTAGTGATTTATTGCCATGTATCGTACTCGTACTATACTGTCATAGTATAGTAGTAATACGGCACTAGTAGCCAAGAAGCTACCGATACCGTAACAAAAACCGAAATCGCTGTAAACGTGCCTCCTAAATTTGAAGAGTTCCTTCAATATCCTCAGGATATAAACATCAGATCCTATCATGATGACATTGGGACTACCTTGGAAGTATGCCCTTTCTAATAAAAAAAGAATTATCTAAATCGGACAACTCTGTAAAAAGTTATGCGTGGTCATACATAAAAAAAATATATACGTGTCGAATTGAGAACCTCTTCCGCTTTTTTCCTCGGTTAAAAAGAAGATAGACGCTTTAGAAATGTGGTGTTGGAGAAAAATGCTTGGTATATCCTGGACACAATTCCGAACCAACGTTTCAATCCTCTAGGAACTCGGCAAGCAGCGTCTGTCTTCCATCGTCCAAGGTTGTATTCTCACCTTCTTTGGGCATATTACTCGCCGAGGAGACACATCCATGGAACGCCTTGTGGTTCAGGGAAGGGTCAAAGGTACAAGAGCGCGCGGCAGGTCACCAATGCGCTGGATCGACCTAATGAAGACTGCCCTAAATTGAAGTGTCCACGAATGCACAAGACACGCAACAGCACCTTGCCACCACTCCTGATGTGACGACCACGACCGCACTGTCAAGAGTGTGACGACGAACAAGAATGTTTTTAAACTCTTTATGTAAAAAAGAGGTATAAAAATGTTGTAATTTTGACTTGTCTGTCTGTGTCTATCCTAATATCTGTTTGTCTGTATAAAACATTGTAGCTACTAAATGAATGATCCGATTACAATAAAGTTTTTTAATCTTTGAAAGTTAAAGCTACCTACTACCCATTAATTTACAACTAAGATATATAACTAGAATTATAAAGTTTATGAACCAAATGATTTCTGACTTAAAAGTCGTTACTCCACTCAATTAACTTAAGTCAGTTAATATAAAAGAATTGCATTACAATCGAGTACACTTTTAGACTGCCTCGTTGGTCTAGTGGTTAGCCTAAGTGGCTTCGATCACGAGGTCCTGGGTTCGATTCCTGGGTCATAAAATAATTCTGAGCTTATTCATTCTTCTATGAAATGTTCAGTACATTCCAAGCCCGGAGTTTGGAAGTTGGCGGTGTTGCATCCCCGTGCCTCGGAGAGCACGTTAAGCCGTCGGTCCCGGCTGTCTAATCTGATAGTGATCGTTAGAAATGAAACATTATCACCCTAAGCCCGCCAACCCGCATTGCAGCAGCGTGGTAGGTGTACGCTCCATTTCCCTCTCCTATAATGAGGGAGGCCTGGCCCTGTAGTAGGCCGTTAATATTTTGATAATGATGATGATGATGATGACACTTTTAGCTAAATTGTATCCCGTTATACCAAATAAAAAAAAACTGGTCTACAGAAGTTGCTCTATGAAGCAACATACAGTCCATATTTCATTGAGATCTACTAGAAGAAGAAAACAACAGGGCTTAAAGTCATCCACTTGTAAATAAGTAGGTTTATTTTTGTCGTATAGTAATAAAAGCGTAGCTCCATCTTCTAGGAAAACAATCAAATAACATGATGTAAGTTCGCAGGTAAATTTTGCCAAGATCCACCTCGCACCCTCTGTAATATAGTGGGGCATAAAAACGTCAATACACTATTTGGTTTACAGCGCGATATATTCGCTGAGAGACGGTCCCATTCCATCTGAGTGAACGCGAAACAAATACGCATTTTACTTACTGGAGAAAACGGAGAATATAATGGATTCAAATAATAGTTATTACTGTAATGACGCAAATGTAATGCAAGCTGATTGCGAAAGTAATCAAATATTTTGACCTTGCTTTGCATAGAGATATCGTCAAAGTAGAGTCAACTGTTGTTGCTGTCGTTTCAATCAACGGTCTTAAAGAGAAAGGCTATGGTTAAGAAGATTACAGAAGGTCCTTGAAACTCATAGCACAACAACATCAATATACCACTAGATTTACTATGCGGTATATTCACTGAAAGACGGTCGCATTGCCGGACGAAATAAATGCGCATTTTACTTACGGGGGAAAAAACGGAGAATTGGAGAAAAACCCAATTCTCCGACTTTTCCCGTAGGTAAGTGAGGTCATTTGACTTCAAATACTTAATACTGTGATGACGATATGTTGTAAGCTGAAAAGGAAAAATAATTAAATATTCCAAATATATTTTATTACTTTTCCTTATTTATTATTTATTTAAGAAAAACATTTTAATACAACATTAGAAAATTGTTGAAACGGTGCAACAAAAACTCATCTGAGTTTGTCCGTACACCGGCACTCATCGTTCAGCGCTCGGAATGCCATATTATACTTTTAGGTGGGTAAGTACGAGTATATGCGTAGATGTGTAATTAATAAGAATGTGAACAAAATATGTGAGGGTAGTTACAAAATAATATCGAATACTGGTGCCTCGCTGCACTGATGTTAGACATTAGACCTGTTTACATAAAACATAAATAGGGTGTTTATTCTTGTAGGAAATATTTCGTGAATTGCTTTTTTATATTGTTTGTGTTGATTTCTAGCTTTAACTGGTAGGGCAACCTGTTTAGCAATGTAGGAACAATAAACTTCAGGGTTTGCCTGCCCTACAAGTTGTTATATCGGGGAGTTATAAGTTTGGCGTTTGATACACTGCGCGTTTTCATCGAAATTGCTCAGAGATTACTTGTTATGCAAAGTAAACTGTTATTATTGCGATAGTCGTTTCAGTCAGTGGTATCACAGTGAAAAGCTTCAATCAGCAATTTAAGAAGAATTCAAAAGGCAGTCCTTAAAACTGAGTATAAAAACGTCAATATACCATTTGATTTACAGCGCGATATATCCGCTGAGAGACGGTCTGAGTGAATGCGAAATAAATACGCATTTTCTTTCGGATGAAAATTGAGAGTGTAATGGATTGTAATAATAATTGTAACTAGACGACCGTAAGGACATCTCTTTATTTACATTATTTTAGTAGCGTCTCGTCGCTCTCCTACACCCCCTCTTCTACGAGGAGGTAGGCCTGGCCCATTAGTGGAACTTTAAAAGGCTGATAATGATGATGTATCATCGGTCCAGATTGCCTATATGGTTTCGGATCACAAGGTCCCGGACTATAAAATATTAGGGTGCCTTTTCTTCCAAAAACTAACTGTATCCGAACCTTTATCCAGCACATCCATCCAACAATGAAAGCTTCTTCATCTGTTGGTCGAAGCGAAAGTCATTATTATTAAACATTAATTGATAGTACATTACCATTAACAAGATCGAAACATATTAACTAATTCACTTGAGGATTTACACCTTTGCCCCAAGGGAGTGAGTGATTGGCATATTATCCTACATAGTGTTGCTCTATTATAGGCGATAGTGGGTTTATGTATCTGCTTCTTTTCGTTTCTAGAATTGCACGTACCTACCGCCAACTATGACAATAAGAAAATCGCGTTCACTGGAAGTAAAATACACGCGGACAGCTTGTTTTTTTTATGTATGACCACGCATAACTTTTTACAGAGTTGTCCGATTTTGATAATGCTTTTTTATTAGACTATAGGCACACTTCCAATATGGTCCCATAGTCATCATTTTAGGATCTGATGATGATATCCTGGGAAAATTGTAGGAACTCTTCAAATTTTATTGACACGCAGTGATTTCGGTTTTTGTGTAAGTATCGGTAGCTTTTTGGCTACAAGTGCCGTATAATGTACCATGAGAGTATAGTACGAGTAGGTTGCGTGTCGATAAATCAGTAAAAAGTAAGAAATAAAATTTTTTAATAAAAACTGCGTCACTTCGTTGCTTTAATTTACTTATTAAGCATATCTACGAAGTGGGTGGGTGGGCGGCAATTATACGGCACTTGTAGCCAAAAAGCTACCGATACTTACACAAAAACCGAAATCGCTGCTAGTGTACCTATAAAATGTGAAGAGTTCCTTCAATTTTCCCAGGATATCATCATCAGGTCCTAATATGATGACAATGGGACCACCTTGGAAGTATGTCCTTTCTAATAAAAAATATCAAAATCGGACAACTCTGTAAAAAGTTATGCGTGGTCATACATAAAAAAAAATGTATATACGTGTCAAATTCAGAACCTCCTCCGTTTTTTTTCGTCGGTTAAAAATAAGTGCGTCATTTAGTTGCTTTAATTTGCTATGAGTCGGTGCCAGCCAAGGTTAAAAACGTTACCTAGAACCCACAAACTGCTTTACTACGTTAAATAAATGTTCCTTACACTTGGCTGGCACCGACTTCATAGATATGCTTAAGCAAATTAAAGCAACTAAATGACGCAGTTATTTTTTACTTTTTAGTGCATCTTGAGTCGGTTCTATATTTTGTTAAAAAAAAAATTCCCGAAATTCTTACGGCAACGGGAACTACGCGGGTATAACCGCGAGCGATCTCTAGTTTATAATATTTTTACAAAGATAAAGTTAAAATACAATACTTTCCAATAAAACATACGCAATACAATAGATACTGCACTTTCGAATACAAGGAAATATTTTATCTTCGGTCTCCAGATGATCTTTTCAAATCTAAAAGTTTAACCTTAGTATTCTTGCAGGTAAAATAATAAAAATATTACCCTTTCCTTAGACCGGTTCCAATGTTTCCAATCTAAGTAAAATGTTTGTATTTTTATTGAGAGCAGTACTTTTGATGTCGGTATATGAATTGTGTTTTGTAAGAATGGACTGTATTTTGTGGTTTGATTTTTAAAATTGACCGTAATATTTGCAAGTTGTAATTGTCTTTGATGTCTATTTTGGTTGTGCTGGAAAGGTGATATTGCAATGGAAATTTAAAGAAGAAGAAAGAAAAATATTTTTATTTGATCAGACTTAAACTAAATTATACTAAGCAATAAGGTAAAACAAAGACTGACCAAATAAAGGTTTCCCACTCAGCATTATGGTACAGCAAGCTGCAGCGCTGGTTTTCAGGGGATACCTTTAAATGGGTAACAATACGGATTATACAATTAAGTATTTTTCGTTGTTCTGCGAAATTAAAAACAAACGAAACAAAAAAGTTATAAAACACGAAATAAACAACAAATAAAAAGTAGCAACAGAAACCCATTTGCACACGAAAAATTAAAATATAGTAATAATATTAATCATTAATACATAAAACTGCTCGGTAACATAAGTTGACTCAACAAGAAAAAGAATATATAAATTAAACAAAAAGTAAAAAGATGTTTTTTTTTTTAATTTTTCAGGGGAAGAAGCCACTTAAGCATAAATAGAAAATAATAGTATAAAAAGTGCTGAAATGATTCTACTTTTATCAGAAGATAAGTATTTGCTCTTTTCATTGTAGAAATTTAAGTGTTAGTTACTTGGAAAAACGATATCAAACGGTTAGAGACTGGCATGATGCAGGAGGTTCAAAATAGATGCTTAGAAAACATTACTAAGCCTATATCTAGCAGTTAGCATCAGAAAATAATGATGAAAAAGATGATGTCTCTTTCGGACGATCTTCGTATAAGTCGGAACTTGAGGGGCTCCCGAGTGACGTTTTCAGATACGATTTACACACGCCTGCTGCCTGAAAGATTAAATAGGGAAATTATAAGTACATGAGAAAGAATACAATAACAAACTTAAGCTAACTTATCCTAATAGCTATACAAATCATGCCAGTGGCAAGAATACTGGCTGCATTTCCGCGTTGGGTAGCCAGGCTAATCCTTTGAGCAAAAAGTGAGCCAGCCCTTCGGTCACCAGTTGAGGCAATTAGGCGCGGTGAAATGTTACGGAAGAATTTTTTGGCACTGCGACTCCATGGCCCAAGGGTCTCCACAGCAAAAGGTACAAATATGTAACTCTCTGACAGAGAGGCATACTTGTGCCACTTACCGGTTTCAGCCTTTTCTGCTGCGGCTCCCGGTCTTGATTCTGTCTCCCTGATATGACACGGAGCCAATGTGTCAACGCAAGTAGCGTCCCACATTAGGGCCCGTCCCACTTCCCAGGGAACCAGCGTCAATCCATCAGGTCTCTTGCCATCATCCCGGCTTATTCCTGACGGCTCGATTAGCGCAGGAACGTTTATGGTGGCAGGAGCACTTTTAGAGAGCCATGCCGAAAAAGCCTACCGCCACTCCTTTGGCATGAGAGCCCGTGAATACCAAATTTATTTACCTCTTTTCCACATGGACATCTGTGCTCTAAGCACAGTGGTGTTCCCAACCTGAAGTACATGACACTTAATATTGCAATGTTACTAGGAACATCTAGCGTACGAAAAATGTTCTGGAAATCTTGTTCCAAAATTATGCTCTTTTTAACCGACGAAAAAAACGGAAGGGGTTCTCAATACGACACGTATTTTTTTTAATATATGACCACGCATAACTTAATACGCTTAAGTAAATAAAAGCAACTAACTGACACAGTTATTTTTTACTTTTTAGTCGGTTCTATTTTTTGTTAAACTTTTTTTTAATAAACGGAAGAGATATTCGAAACCTTCGCTAAATCAATAGCTCCAAGGTTAAGAAGTCAACACTGAAAGATCATTGGTTGAATTCCCGCTTGCTTGATTATTATCGCACCCACACCTAACAGTCTTAACGATTATTTTGAGAGGCAAAGTACCCTTTTCCTCTCTTTTTGAACGTTCCTTTTTTGCCCAAATAAACACACATAGAACCTATTTAAAACTTGCGTAATTACTTACTTTAAAAAAACTTACGAGGTAAAAAACTTAGTAGGTATTAATCCCAAGTTCCACCGTCAATGTTTCTGCACTGCCGAGCTTTGGAAAACCATCCGTCCCGGTACCTACCTTAAAAATTTAATAGTTTGATATCCCTAAACTAATATTTTTCTAAATTTTTTATAGCTTACGAAGATTTTTAATAAACGCCTCTATAAATTTGCAGCAAAAAGGCCAATCTATCAACAATTTTGCAGCGTCGATGATAAAGTGCCACTGAAAACCAACAGCTGATCTATATCAATATTGGCTTACAAAATGGCGTTTAAATAATTGATCCACACGTGGCGCCTCGTACAATGCGTTTGTATATCGATAGTTTGATGGGTTCACTTTTAATTTTTCTACCGACCTCAACAAAAGTGGCTTAGTTTGAAGATATACAATCATATTACAAATAAAAAGGCGAAAGTTTGTGAGTGTGTATGTCATGTCATAGTATATTATACGTCACTTGTAGCCAAAAAGCTACCGATACAATAAAACCGAAATCGCTGCAAGTGTGCCTATAAAATTTGAAGAGTTCCTTCAATTTTCCCACGACATCATCATCAGATCCTAACATGATGACAATGGAACCACCTTGGAAGTGTGCCCTTTCTAATAAAAAAAAAGAATTATCAAAATCGGACAACTCTGTAAAAAGTTATGCGTGGTCATATATAAAAAAATATATATACGTGTCGAATTGAGAACCTCCTCTATTTTTTCTCGTCGGTTAAAAATTCGGTATGGGGTTAGCTGACGCCTATAGACCAAGTTTTACCCCAAAATTTCCCCGAGAATTCCATATTTGTATGACACAACTTTGCTCCAATGCGGGTTGGCGGGCTTAGAGTGATAATGTTTTCTTTATTAACGATCACTATCAGATGATGATGACAAGGAACGTGACCGACGGCTTAACGTGCTCTCCAAGACAAGCTTTATCGCCACCAACTATCCGACTCCGGGCTTCGAATCAACTGAGAACTTCATAGAAGAATAAAAAAAATTGGTTGTCTATAAAGTCGGTTTACTGACGATAGTTGCACGTAACAATGTCTTAAGAAAATACTGACGGAATGGTAGCATTTAATTGGTTATTAAAAATTTTAATTTAAGTATATTTTTATAAATATCAATTTAAATTAATAAAATAATTGATTTTGATTTTATAAATTTATATTTTAAATTTATAATAAATATATTAATTTTTAATTTAAAATTAATATATTTAATAATTATATTTAATAGACGGATGTCGAACGCTGCCGAACGCAAAGGCCGATTGTGCTTCTTTGTCGCTCGTTCCGCGCTCTCGCTTGCACTTCAAGCCTTACATGGAACGCCTCAAAGCGAGGTAACGACGCATGACGTCATGTTTTTTCGAGCGTGCAGCCGGCTCTATCGAATTATAAGACGTTGTCACGTCAAAAACTGTATTGTTCCAACTCAGGATCTCGTGAACGAAGCCACATACACAAACCACAGGACCAACGAGGCAGGCAGGTAGTAACAATACTAACTGCTATAAAATTTTTATTATAAAAACAAAAAACCCGACTGCATAGAAGTTATGAACTGAAAAGAGAAAAACAAGGATCACTATATCTATATAAAATTCTAAATACTTTATGGTGCTGCAGATGTGGACAAAATAGTTTATTACCTGGGAAAGAAAGACCTACCAAAACTACGTTTGTCCCCGCCTGCAGCACCATAAAGTATTTAGAATTTTATATTGATATAGTGATCCTTGTTTTTCTCTTTTCAGTTTGTAACTTCTATGCAGTCGGGTTTTTTTGTTTTTATAATAATAATTTTATTTAAGACTTTTTTGTTTTAGTTTATGGTATAGAAATGACTCGGTACACTTTATGCCATTTTTTGTTAAAACGGCAATATAAACGTGATATGATATTTATATTTTTGAAATGGTCTTTTTACGAGCTTTTAATTGGCACCCATATTTCTAAGATAGAAGAAAGAAATACACACATTCCCCTTTTTTCCCCCATTTACAGCCACCATTTTGAAAATTTATATAGCCTAAGTCACTACCACAATTTTGCCAAATTCAACGACACCTCACATGTCAAAATCCGTTCAGTCGTTAAGGTTGTAGCGCGTGCCGAAGAAATGGACATACATACATACATACGCTCGAAAAACATAACCCTCCTTCTGACGCAGTCGGGTAATAAAAATAACGCCTTATATTTGTAGCAAATATTTTCTCAAGTGGGGTGAAATATACGCTAGAATGAATGCAGTTGTACCGATCAAAGTCGTACATAGCATAGCGTAGGTACAATCGACTTCACTAAGAATGCTCAGGGAACATTCAGACTACTTCCATGTCAATGAATAGAAATGCATAGCATCTAAGACGATGAACTTTCTAGCCGGTATGCGTTTTATTTTATTTCTCTGCAATACTTTCGCAAACCACAATAGAAAATATGTTCGCTATGTTTGTAGGATTCGATTCCCGGGTTTAATATTTAACTAGCTTTTGCCCGCAACTTCGTCCGCGTGGAATTAGTTATTACGGCAGCCTAATTTTTCTAAGCTTTGAATGTCATATCTATTAATATCTAATCAACTGCCTAAGAAATAAGTCTTAAGCTTTCAAAATGACGATACTTTCATACAACATTTTATCCCCCTTTAACTCCCTACAACCCTTTTTTCGCATTTAAAAAAATTTTTAACAAAAAATAGAACCGACTCAAAACCCACTAAAAAGTAAATAAAAATTTTTAAATAAAAATAGAACCGACTCAAAACGCACTAAAAAGTAAAAAATAACTGTGTCATTTAGTTGCTTTAATTTACTTAAGCATATCTATGAAGTCGGTGCCAGCAAAGTTTAAGGAACCTTTATTTTACGTAGTAAAGCAGTTTGTGGGTTCTAGGTAACGTCCTTAAAGTAGAAACCTTGGCTGGCACCGACTCCTAGATATGCTTAAGTAAATTAAAGCAACTAAATGACACAGTTATTTTTTACTTTTTAGTGCGTTTTGAGTCGGTTCTATTTCTATTTAAAAATTTTTATTTCTTACTTTTGGGTGATTTATCGCCACGTATCGTACTCGTATTATACTGTTATAGTATATTATACGGCACTAGTAGCCAAAAACCTACCGATACCGAGATAAAAACCGAAATCGCTGTAAGCGTGCCTCCAAAATTTGAAGAGTTCCTTCAATTTCCCCAGGATATCATCAGCAGATCCTAACATGAGGACAATGGGACCACCTTGGATGTAAGCCCTTTCTAATAAAAAAAGAATTATCAAAATCGGACAACACTGTAAAAAGTTATGCGTGGTCATACATAAAAAAAAAAAAAACAAATATACGTGTCGAATTGAGAACCTCCTCCGTTTTTTTTCGTCGGTTAAAAATAGCCTATGTCCTTTTTCAGGCTCTAGACTTACTGTGTACCAAATTTCATTTAAATCGGTTCAGTAGTTGTACAGTGAAAGCAAGACAGACAGACAGAGTTACTTTCGCATTTATTTTTTAATAAACGTAGATGTAGGTATATCGCCTACATTTGTTTGGAATGTGGTTATGTCCTGTGCCTTAAAGAGCACATAAAGCCATTTTTTTATACCCCCGTGGCGCAGTGGTATGCGCGGTGGATTTATAAGACGTACCACAAGCGATTGGCTCCTGCGAAAGAGGTGTGGCCACAGTTAGCAGGGGCATCATCACTTAACATAAGGTGTGATAGCAGTCAAGGGCCAACTTGTAGTATATAAAAAAAATCATTAAATTTTTTAGATGTGACAGTCACGTATGTTAATATTATTGCTAGGATTTTTCGTATATTTTCTACTCAGTCGTATTTTATGATATTTTAGTAAATTCATTTTATTTACTACCTGCAAATTTAAAAACTCATCGGCAAACGTAATATTAAAGTATTGCGCTTTTATTTGGCCGCAAACAGAAAAGTTTCAGTGAAATTATTTATTTATCCAAAACTATTTACCTTCGCCAGTCGACCAGTCAATCCCCTCTTCAAAGAGTGGTTGTAAAAAATTCAAATCCAAATGGAAATTGGTTGTTGGACGTCAGTGCAATTAAATGTAGGCCGGTGGAAAAGGCTGCATTTTATATATTGGATCGCCATGTTTGTGCACGATGTTTGTTATTTACCTGTTTATTTATTCTGTTGAAACTGCCTTTTTAATTTTATGCAATCGATATGCGGTGTTGGTTTAAATTTTTGAATATCTAATAAAATTATCTCTATATTAACAATTTGAATGATCTATAAGTTTATTCTACTTGTAATACCTATTTATTTTTAAAATTCAAAATTGTTTATTTCAAGTAGGCTTATTACAAGCACTTTTGAAACGTCAAATTAGACTATTTGTAGTGACTCTACCACCTGCTCGGAAGGCAGGCCCTGTTGAGAAGAGCCGGCAAGAAACTCAACAGTTGCTCTTTCTACAATATTATCAATTTTACAATATTAAGTATGTTGTTAAATAATATAAATTGACCGAATTGCTCGTTTCTGAAGTATAAAGACAGAATTTAAGTCAGCAGCCTTTCCCCACAACAAAATGCCATAAGACATCACACTGTGGAAGTAAGCAAAATAAACCAGTCCAGCAGTTTCTACATCGGTACACTGTCTTATTTTTCTCACTGCTAATGCTGCTCAGCTAAGTTTGCCTGTCAGTGACTCTATATGAGCGCTCCACTGAAGTTTACAGTCCAAGGTCACTCCTAAAAAGACTGTAGGACTCTCCATTTTTAGCGTTTCACCATTTATCATTAAACTTTAAGCGTTTCACCATTTATATTTAAATAATTCATAATAGAATTATGTTACTAAGTACTGCCAATAACTAAATTAAATCGATACCACTGCATAGCGCCTGAGATACTGGCAGCATTTCCTCTTGGTATGGCCATACTAATTCGTTGGCCAAGGAAGCTGCCATTTCTTTGGTTACCCGTACACTCGATAATTTTAATCTAGATAAAACATATTTATTTTTCATATGTATGGTTAACAGAAATATACGATAAATCAAACACTTGTAACAGATTTTTTTCTTTAATTATTCGTTAAATTTAAATTGAGTGTTTTGATTTATCTATACAAATAAACATAATGCAACATTTAAAAAATCTAAATTCAAAATCGTTTATTTCAAGTAGGCTGTTTACAAGTACTTTTGAAGCGTCAAGTCTGTCAGTACGTAGAGACTCTACCACCAGTTCTGAAGGCAAATCCTGCTGATAAGAGCCAACAAGAAACTCAACAGTTGCTTCTTTAAAAATTAATGCTACAATGATAGTCTAGAACCTGAGAAAGGACATAAGCTACTTTTAGTCAAACTTACAAAAAATCACAGGCGTCTATACTAAAGCCAAGCTTGATTGAGAATGCTTGTCAACAAACAAATTTAAAATGAAGGTAGAAATTTTTTAACAAAAAATAGAACCGACTCAAAACGCACTAAAAAGTAAAAAATAACTGTGTCATTTAGTTGCTTTAATTTACTTAAGCATACCTATGAAGTCGGTGCAAGCCAAGTTTTAGGAACATTTATTTTACGTAGTAAAGCAGGTTGTGGGTTCTAGGTAACGTCCTTATAGTAGAAACCTTGGCTGGCACCGACTCCTAGATATGCTTAAGTAAATTAAAGCAACTAAATGACACAGTTATTTTTTCATTTATTTAATTACTAGTATATGGAGATTCTTTTGGAAAAAAATTCAACGCAGGCAAGAAACTCAATAGTTGTTCTTGTAAAAATCAATATTACAATTTGTGTTTTATGATTTACGATTTTGGTTATCCCGTCTTGTGTGTAGAATTTGCTTCCAAGAATCTTTGTCGTTAATAAAGTCATTAACTTTATATATATTTAACTAGCGGATGCCAGCGACTTCGTCCGCGTGAAATTAAAATTCTCTCTTATATATATTATTAACACCCCCGCAACCCCCCTTGTGGGTGGAATTTCGTAAAATCCGTTCTTAACTGACGTCTACCCGGCGAAAGGAATATTCCTACCAAATTTCAAGTCGCTACGCCTTATGGTTCCCGAAATATCGCGATGAGTTAATATATAGGTGGGAATCTCTTATATATAATATTAAAAAAATATATTGAATATAATAATTAGTTTTAAGCTTACTAATCTCATTTATTGTCATGAATTTGTCATTAACTAATTAACTTAAAAAAATAGGTGTAAAATGACTAGTGATTTCTACCTTCATTTTGATTTTGTTTGTTGACAAGCATTCTCAATCGAGTTTGGCTTGAGTATAGTATGAAATATTTATTCAGTAATAATCAAAATTATTTTACATTATTAATTACGTTACATTGAAGCTTTAGCACACACGCAAATCGCGTGAAATCCGCTATTTCCCGGCAACAGTTTGAAAGGTTCTGACACACAAAGCGGCACAAAGTCAGCGCAAATCTCTCGACGCGCCATAGCCACATTCTACGTCTGTTGGTAGAGTATTGGGTTATCTATTTGCTACTCAATTGGAGTACACTTCTTCCAACGTAACTAAATTGGTCCAAACTACTTTGCTACCATGTCTATCTCAATATCAAGTTCGTTTGAGTATGCACACCGTAATACTACTACTAATATTCTCTGTCAAAGGTAGGCGTTCGCATTTCCGCATCGTATCTAAATATCTATGCCTCGTTGCTCTAGAGTGGTTAGACTATGGACTTGAGGTCCTGGGTCGGTGTACGGAATAATTCTGAATTTATAACTTACTAGAAGTGCAGTAAGCTCCATATTGGAACGAGTGTCCAAAGCTGCTCTAGTAGGGTCCTTCCGAATTTGGCTGGGCAGGAAGAATAACTTGAACAGAGAAGGTGAATGTTGACGCGCGTCACTAAGGGTACCCTTAAACCTACACCCGTGTCACAAGTCTCGGGCTCTGTTCGGAGTTTTTCTCTCAGCCACGCGATGGACCCGGCACCCGCACGGTGAATCCATGGAATGCTAAGATATTCGTCTCTCTACTATGAAATCAGTATATTCCAAGCCCGAAGTCGGTGAGTTGGTGGTGTCCCCGTGCCTCGGATAATACGTTAATACGTCGGTCCCGGTCATCAACATTTACGCTTACGATACTCAAATGTCCTATCAATAGGTTGCCTGTAAGAGATTGCTTCTAGCAATAAGGCCGCCTTTTCATGTTTATTTTAATCCTTTTTTTGTATCTGTTATATCTATTTTTATGTGCAATAAAGTGTTTCTTCTTCTTCTTCTTCTTCTTCTGATAGCGATCGTTAATAAATGTAACATTATCACCCTATGCGCACCAGTGTTGTAGCAACATGGTGGGCCTACGTTCCATATTCCCTCTCCTATAAGGAGAGAAGTGTAGGCCTGTATTGGCCGAAGATAGGCTGATAGAGATGAAGAAACATCGCATCGCATCAAACGAATCGTAGTATTATTTGTATAGAATAATAGGAAAATCATAACAAATCAAGCGCATGCTTGAGAGTTGCCAATTGTATGTATTGTGACATTATTACGAGTAAATAGCTAGTCAGCTTAGGCTTTACTGTTACGTCACTTCAGTGATCGTTTTCGGATTCGAATAAAAAGGTCTTCAGTTGAAGCCCTCGATCGGGTTATGAAATTTTGCGCTTATGTTACTTCCAAGAAATTCTCAGAAACTTTTTTTAGCGTTGGGCGTTCTTAGAGTTGGGAAGCTGGTTGTGTTACAGCAAGCTTGTATTTAACAGAGCAATCCCCCAACAGAGAGCAGCACTCCATGCAAGCAAGCTCAAATATCTATTTATCTTGCTGCTTTGGCTTACATTTATGGCTTATTTTCATTTGTCAATAGGTCATAGGGTCAGTTTTCGGTAAATTCCTGTTAAGCATGCCTCAGACTCGTATGCGAGAACTGTGTTCGTTAGTCGTTGGCTCCCGCACGCAACCTCTATATCCTCCTAGGATGATGTGAGTTTCCGCACTCAGCATGTTTTCTACTGACAGAAGAATTTCATTAGTCGCTTAAGCTGGCAAAGGCCGCTTACGGGAAAAAACCGCATGCGGCGTAACAACTTGTTATGTAATTTCTTTTTTTTGTTACCTCACCCGCGGGGAACCCCCCAATCTATTCAATATATACCATTCAAGTTAACGACCAATAAAATAAGCCATTAAAAATATTTTGACAGTTTATACTGACACAATACTTCATCAACAACAAGGTACATTAAATAAGGAAGCAAGAAACTTTCAATACAAAAAAAATGTTGTCATTAATTAACAATTCTTGTTAAATTAATTCATGTTCAAACAATAAAACAAAGAGTCTCATTGTTTCGACAGATATTGTTGCGTCTGATAAATTACTCCGGGGCAACTAAGCTTTTGTTGGCCGACCCCTCAGATTTGTATTTCTTCCTCGACCCCCTGACACTTGGTAATGATTTGTGGCGAACAGCCCGAATGTTGGATAGTTTAATGATCTTTTAATCAATACGATAGTTATAGGCGCTTAAAACTTAAGGCCACTGACAAGAAATAAATAGAGGTTACTAGGTTAGGTGTAGTTTAATTCAACTGTAATTTATATTGTTGGAATAAGACTAACCATTAAGTTAGTCTCCCATAAAAGAAAGCCAGTGATGACATACGGATCCGAGACTTGGTCGCTAACTGCGGGCTTCATAAGAAGGCTCAGAGTCACTCAGCGGGCGATGGAAAGAGCAATGCTCGGAGTATCTCTGCGTGATCGAATCAGAAATGAGGAGATCCGCAGAAGAACCAAATTAACCGACATAGCTCAGCGAGTCGCAGAACTGAAGTGGCAATGGGCGGGGCCGTAGTTCGAACAGCTGATGAACATTGGGGGTTGGTCGACCCTCCACTAGGTGGACTGACGACATCAAACGGGTCGCAGGGGGCCGCTGGGCACATGCGGCTCAGGATCGTTGTGTTTGGAAGTCCCTAAAAAAGGCCTATGTCCAGCAGTGGACGTCCATTGGCTGATAATGATGATGATGATGATGATTAAGTTAGTTGGCATAAAAGAAGCCGAAAAGAAGACGAGGGTGGAAGGTCCCGATGCTCGCCTAATAAGCAGAGGAAGTCGAGGTAGGTGAAGGCATCGATAACCACTGCTACTCCCGTCATAAAATAGGTCATTCAATCTTAGTGGATTAGATACTTGCGGGTTTACGTCGAGACCTTCCAGAAGCAGAAGCTTTCCTGTGGCGTTTCACCAAATAGCGCAGTCGGAATCTGCTGGGTTTTAGAGGTTATACCGATTCACCGACTAAGTCCGTATTACTCGAAAGCGATGAGTAAATGTCCTAGCATTAAAACCTAAACGACAAAGGACTAGGTCCCACTAAGTTGCGTCATTAGTCATATAAACACCGACTGACCAGCGCTCTTCCAAATGACGCAGTCGGATCCACAGGATTTTAGTGGGTATTCCGTATATCTGGTGAGTCCCACATACCCTACCCACACGGATGGGCTGCGTAAATGCATTTCCCAGCGTTAAATAACCGTCATAACATTTTTATTACAAATCAGCTCTTAACCGCAATCACATTTGATGGTAAGTGATGAATCTAGATGGAAGCCAGCTAACTTGTTAGGAGTAAGATGAAATCCACAGCCCTTTCGTTTTCAACACATCATTGTGTAGTTAAAAGGTCAGCAAAGAAAGCATTTGCTCACTTGACCAGTAAGGGAAATGGTCCCTAAGCAGATCCTTTTAATGTAATGGTCCCTTTACACGTACACGGCAATTAGGTGGCAGAGAAATGACGTCACTCCGCTGAACGACGTGTAAATCGTCAACGATACATTACTGAACTTTGTCAATTGGAGCGTAATTGGCTCCATTACACGACAAATTGGCCGAGAGAATTGTGTTCCGCCCGAACCAAATGACGGGCCATTTCCAAAGGCGCGTCGGATGTTGGGATGTTTACAAAATAACAAAACACGGTGGGGTTTTGACTACATTTCACTAAAAAGATTTCGAAATAATAATACTTCTTCGAAATGATAAGATTTCGTAATAAAATGAAGTTTGACTTAAATCATCAATGCACAATAGATACCTACCTAACATTTTAAAATCGATGAGGTAATTTTTAATTGCAGCAATAATTTATTGTTGACTATAAGTTGCTGCAGTTATATCAATGGTTGACTGTTCATTTTTAAGAAAAAGAAAAAGGCAAAATCAGAACCAATGTCACATTATTACCAGATTTATTATTAGATTGAGACCCACTTAAGCGAAATACGATTGGATTCGCCAATTCCTTGTGGGAAATGGCAAAATAAATGAATACTTAGTACACAACGAACAAACGCAAAGTAGCTTTTCAAATATGCATTCGAGCAACAATTATTAATAATCGCCAATCGACAAAATATTTAAAGGTAGGATTAAAAAAACAAATTCCATACGGACATTACTATAGTATTAAATTATTATTTTATCTTTATGAAAAAGTTACTATAGGGATAAACAAAGCCTCAAGCAGATTAATCTTCCCTAGTCCCGAAGGTATTATAAATTTGCAACATGTTTCATATGAACCAGTATAGGTATACCAACCTATATTACATTCCGTTCAATCGAATAGTGAAAAAAGTATTAAGATACAAATTGAGTATAGTTGTGGATGATTTGCTTATGTTCATACTATTTTCCGTGAAAAACGACTGAGTCCAAGCGCCCTAAGTCACCCAGACTTGTAATTACATAATTGTATTTGACTCAAAATCCGGAGCATTCCCAGGAAATATTCACTCTACTGTCTTTCTGAAAATACCAGAAATAACTCTACTTATACATTTATAATGAACTTCCGCAAAGTAATCCAATGCCTAGATATAAAAAGTATGTATTTTGACGACCTCCGTGGCGCAGTGGTATGCGCGGTGGATTTATAAGACGGAGGTCCTGGGTTCGATTCTCGGCGGGGCAGATTGAGATTTTTCTTAATTTGTCTTGGTCTGGCTGGTGGGAGGCTTTCGCCGTGGCTAGTTACCACCCTACCGACAAAGACATACCGCCAAGCGATTTAGCGTTCCGGTACGATGTCGTGTAGAAACCGAAATTTTCGTCCCACTCCTAACAAGTTGGCCCGCTTCCGTCTTAGACTGCATCATAACATCAGGTGTGATAGCAGTCAAGGGCCAACTTGTAGTCAATAAAAAAATAAAAAAATGTCTTTTCCTTTCTTTTTCTGTTTATTGCAATCTGAAATAAATAGTCCAAATAAAAGAAAAAATATAAAGAAAATCAGCGGGAGCAGCAGCAAGTGACAGAAGGGCTGGCTCGTTTTTTGCGCAAAGGATTTACCTGGCTATCCAACGCGGAAATGCAGCCAGTATTCTTGCCACCATTCCACGTGGGCATGATTTGCATAGTTATTACTCAAGTTCCTTATTGAATTCTTTCTTATTTTTACTTAATTCGAAATTTTAGTCTGTGTGTAGTCTTCTTGATTTTATAAACTTTAATATATTTTTAAATTTATAATGGCACTTACAAAACATAAGTTATGAAATCGTATGATAACAGTTTTAAAGCTATTTTCGTATTTAATACAATTCAACTAAACAAAACAATGCATGTAAAACAAAAGTTTGCAAAAAGGAGAATAATAACGTACAAATGTTTTCAGTACAGCAATGAACGTACAACAATGTAACTTTACACTAAACAATATCACACATATGAACACAATATAATTTACGTTAGTTGAAAACGTTCACCACAATACGGTTGCTTCATAAATCCGAGATATATGAAACGTTGGTTACTCAGTAAGCTCTGTTGCTCAGATTTACTTACTGCTTTAGCTATGTAGTTAAATGAAAACAATATGTAATGTAGCTAGATAAAAGAAAATTCCTAGACATTATTTTATATTTCACGTCTTAAGATTTACTTATTAATGCAGCATAAAATCACCTTCAAGATATAAAATGTAGGATAGGCCAAGCTAAGAATGTTTTTCATAAGATGTCAAAGACTTTATGCAACTCAAAGTTAAATCTTAAATTAACATGTCGTCTTATGAAATGTTATGTGTGGTCCACTATCTTGTATGGTTGTGAGATTTGGGTCTTTAAAAAGAAGCAGTAAACAGGCTGCAAGCTTTTGAAATGTGGATATACAGGAAAATGCTTAAAATCTCCTGGAACAGCTTCACACCTAATAACAGGGTACTGGAAAAGATGAATGAAAAGAGGAAACTCATGTCCACTATCATGCAGAGAAAGCTAAGTTTCTTTGGACACCTTCGAAGAGGAGCTCAGTTTTCCTTTCCAAGGTAAATTTTGGAAGGAAAGCTACAGGGCAACAGAGCACCTGGTCGTCAAAGGCGGAAATGGTTGGACGACATAAGAGAGTGGACCGGACTCAATTACCCGCAACTAAAGAGAGTTGTACAAAATAGGAAAGCTTTTCGCATAATGACCGCCAAACTTCGTTTAGAAGATGGCACCACGTGAATGAATGAATGTGGGACTCGCCAGTTAAACCGGAATACCCACTAAAACCCAGCGGCACCCGACCGCCCCTTTAGGTGAAATGTCACAGGATTATGGTAATTTCACCACTTAGTGCACTGACGGGTGCGCCCGGTTGTCAAATTGAATAATTATTTTACTATAATTCTTCTTTTAATTATTCTTTTTTTAATTACTGTACTATAATTATATATAATGTAATATTAGCACAATCTCAAATACTTTGCATTATGGGACATGCATAAGAGAAATAAAAAGTTAAGTCTTAAAAGGATTTGTATGTGCACTTGGGTAGAAACGGAACGAACTGACTAACGCCTTTTGTAAAAGGATTGTGCAACCTAGACACGACATTTCTAGCTACCGGGGCAGAAAATGTTAGTTTTACCCATATTTGACCTCACGCGATCAACCGCTTAGTTTTTTATTTTATAAAAGTTAGCCCTTGATACACACCTGATGGTAAGTGCCATCTATGATGCAATATGAGATAGAAGCGGGCTAACTTTTTAGGAGTCGGACGATCCCTTTCCGTTTCTTCACGACATCGTTGGCACGTCTATGGTCTGTGTGCACCAAAATTTCGGTAATCATAACTAACGGTTAACATAAGTTAAACGTGAAATTTATTGACAGACCCGTACGCCGGTTAAGGATGTAAGCTCCAGAAAGAAATGTAAGACAACCAGGTTGTCGTGAACAGTAAATTTTAAGTTTATTTTATATACGACAACCTGGTTAAGTACGTAAACCGGGCGGTTATCTTAACCGAGCTTACATCCTTAACCGGCGTACGGGTCAGTCAATAAATTTCACGTTTAGCTTATGTTAACCGTTGGTTATGATTACCGAAATTTTGGTCACACAGGCATATGTCGGTAGGTTGGTAAAATCGTATACCGCTGCGCCACATCGTTAAACAAATCATTGTTAAAAAAATGTACGCAAAATGTAGATTATAATTGGAATCGGTAATTATTTAAGTAACAAAACTATTTTCTTGAGCTATCGGCGTAATTATGTATAGTTCCATCTTCTTGGTCCATTGATATATAAAAATAACTACATAATTATTTATAAAAAAAAATACTTATAAAACAAATATATTTATATATGACCAGCTTTCCTCTTTCTCCTCTAAGTAAGCGAAACGGTATTAGTATTAATAACGTAGAAATAATTAAATATTTTCTAATAAGCATAATTACTGTTATTTAAATATACTAAATTTTCGCCCTTCTACTATGGTAAGTAATATGCCTTTCTCTTATGGTAAGTAATATGGTAAGAGTAGGCACGACAAATAAAAATAATTCAGCGTGGAAATTAGTCCCCACGACTACTAAGTCTTGAACCACCTTATAACATTAAGCTATAGCACGAAAACATCCGTTCGCAAAGACTACTGTTATAATTCAATATCTCAACATGAATCAATATATCCCGTGTCAACTTTGTTCTCCCGTACTACACGTGAGTATGACATCGTCTTGTTAACCTACTTGTTACCCAAGCTTTAGCGCTCTTTTGTGTTTGAAAGATTGAAAATTGTTGCCTTTAACGTAAATAGATATTTATAAATAGTTTTCTTTGACGTCTTTTGTGAAATAGTATCATTAATGTAGGAAAATTTTGTTAAGTATTTATTTATTGTTAAACTTTTTTTAAGCAATTGATGTTTAAATGTTTAGTGCAGAAAATTGGAAAAGTACTTAAGTTGACGACAAATTGTATGGGTGTTTGTTACTGCATCGCGGTTTAATGGATGAACACATCTGTATGTAAGTTACCATGGAGATAGATTAATTATTATTATTCTTCAAGTCATAAGGGCTAGGTTTTATCCTGAATTTCCAATATTCCACGCAACTTAAACCGAGGAGCCAAGCTATAAAAATAAATAAACTTATTGGTTAAATACTACATAAAATTAAGAAAATGTGTTAATGAACAAATATGTTCCAACTTACCCCATCCTCCCACTTAGTGACATCATAACTAAGCTTTTAGACAGTGACATATTGGATACACACGCGGGGTAGAGCGGGGAATACACGTGGATATGTTATTAATACTGAAAGAGTTTGAAGCCACACTCTATTTGAAATAATATTTTGAATAGAAGATGCTCCAGTTTACCCCATCTTACTCGCAGTTAGTTACGTCATATCTCTTATCTAAGTTGTTAGACAATGTCGTATTTAGTAAACACGCGAGTTATAAATATTGAAAGGGTTGAAGCCAGAAGGTGTTTAAACTTCCCTCATTTTACTCCCGATTAGTGACGTCATAACTAAGCTGTTAGAGAATGAGGTATTGGGTACACGAAAGTTAGAGCGAGGATTACACGCGGATACGTTATTAATATTGAAAGTCTTTAAGCCAAACATTATTTGAAATGTAAAAATTATTCTACTATATAGAAAGTGTTCCAACTTATCCCAGCTTACTCCCGGTTAGTGACGTCATAACTAAGCTGTTAGACAGTGACGTATTAGGTGCACACGCGGGTTAGAGCGGGGATTACACGCGGATATGTTATTAATACTGAAAGGGTTTGTAGCCTTATTTATTACTATTGCGATTAAAAATCTATATATATATGTATGTTTGATTAAAAAAGTTTTTTTTGGTTTAGAAAAATAGTATTCGACCGCGATTTGTTCTGAAACTACTGATCTGATTTGAACATGTTTAAAGAAATATTTTGCGGTTGTGTGCGAGGTCGTTCCCATGGCGATGTGTCCAGGCAACGCATTGTTGAACCATGGAGTTATAATCGGTAGGAGTCCGACATAAGGATAATAAAATTATTATTATAAAAACAAAAAGCCCGACTGCATAAAGTATTTAAAATTTTATATAGATATAGTGATCCTTGTTTTTCTCTTTTCAGTTCATAACTTCTATGCAGTCGGGTTTTTGTTTTTATTTTTTTTATTTGAGACTTATTTGTTTTAGTTTATGGTATAGAAATGACACGGTACACTTTTTGCCATTTTTTGTTAAAACGGCAATATCAACATGATATGATATTTATATTTTTGAAATGGTATTTTTACGACCTTTTAATTGGTACCCATATTGCTATGATAAGAGAAAAAAATATACACATCCCCCCTTTTTTCCCACATTTACAGCCACCATTTTGAAAATTTATATAGCCTATGTCACTACCACAATTTTGACAAATTCAACGACACCTCACATGTCAAAATCCGTTCAGCCGTTTAGGCTGTAGCGCGTACCGAAGAAATGGACATACATACATACATACATACGCTCGAAAAACATAACCCTCTTTCTGACACAGTCGGGTAAAAAAGGTTTAAAGTAATTTTACTCGCTCCCTTAGTCGATGAGAGCCGACTTTACTCAAAAAAGCAACAACGTGACAACTCAGTTTCATTAATAACTTACAAAATAAAGTGCACATTGTACTTAATTAATTTTTTGCCTGTGTGTCTGTTTGTTTCGGCTAATCTCTGAAACTACCAGTCAATTT